>CM065592.1:453512225-453840173 GCA_033119425.1 Bufotes viridis
CAAGTTGCCAATTGATATTGGTTAATTTTTATTTATTTTATTTATTTTAAGTCATTTCCCTATCCACATTTGTTTGCAGGGGCTATTTTACAGCCTTTTTAGTGCCCAAAAGTTTGGGTCCCCATTGTGACGATGCAAAAACATTTTTTTAAAGTGTTTATTGTGCAAAAGTAGTCAAACTTTACTAGTAGTAAAGAGAATAAAGTTATCATATTATTTAGTTGGAAAAGTGAATGCCGCAAAATTTATAATCTAAACTCAGTGGCAGGTTTTTTTTCTATCCACCTAGAAAGAGTTAATAAAAATTAAGGCTCAAGCACACAAACTTATTTTTTCTCCGTGTCCATTTTGGTGTTTTGTTTTTTTGCGGCCCGTATGCAGAACCATTCATTTCAATAGGTCTTAAAAAAAAAGAAGTTACTCTGTGTGCATTCCGTTTCCGTCCGTTCCGCAAAAAAATTGAACATGTCCTTTTATTGTCGACATTACGGACAAGTATAGTACTGTTCTACTAGGGACCGGCTGTTCCGTTCTGCAAAATACGGAATGTACACGGACATCATCCGTATTTTGTGCGGACCGTAAAATGCATACGGTCGTGTGCATGAGCCCTTAATCAGTAAGTTCTGTGTGCCATTAAAAACTACAGCATGTCCCAGAAAAAAATAAAACATTCTCATACAGAAAAATAAAAAAAGCTATAGCTCTTGGAATGCATAACCATAATTTTTAAAAATTGCCTAGTTACTAAAGTTCAAAATGCATACAGGGGAAGTGGTTGAAGGGGGTTTCTGGGCTATTGATATTAAAGACCTCTCCTCTGGATAGGTCACCAAAATTAGATTGGTGGATTCCAAAACCAGACACTCCCGCCGATGAGCTGGTTTTTAATAACAAAAGAAGCCATACTTACGCCTTTTCTCCCCTTCTGTTTCCAGCAGGGCCTTCCCGCCACTGGTATGATCTTCCTGGCTGTATACAGGACTTCACTTCTGAGGCCAGTGATTGGCTGCAGTGGTGACCTGTGTGCACAGAACGTCACTGCTGCAGCCAGGAACAAGAACAAACAGCAGTGGGGAGGAAGGGAGAACAGAGGGGGAGGCAACAGGTAAGAAAAAAGGGGGGAATATTGATTCCTATGTCATAATATATCATTTACAACGCTGGCCAAGTTTTTTTTTTTTACTTCTACAACTCCTTTAAGACTCAATCACACGAACGTATTTTTCGTCCGTTTCTGTTCCGTTTTTTTACAGGTCCGTATACGGAACTATTCATTTCAATAGGGCTTGTAAAAAACTTAAATGGCTTTGTCCATATGTTCGTTCCGGAAAAAAAAAAGTAGAACATTTTCTATTCTTAAGGGCAGACATTGTCCAGCAGAAAAAAAAGGATGTAACACAGACGTCACACGGATGTCATCCATTTTTTAGCGGATCTGTGTTTTGCGGACCGCAAAATACACACGGTCGTCTGCATGAGCCCTTAAAGTGCACAAAATGAGCTTGTAAAAACAAGCTGTCACTGATATCATATTTGTAGCGTCATGATTTTTTGGCCAAACAAAAAGAAGACAGAAGAACCGCACCCAGGTATTCAAAGAAGAAAGGAGAAAAGGAAGAAAATACTATGCTTATCTCTGGCTGCTCACTTTGTTTTTTCATGATACCCAATACTGTAAACATGGAGTACAGATTGACCCACAGAAATTTAAAAAAGTTATGGCTCTCAGGATATGGTGACCAAAAAAATTCCTTTTTTTCCTTTTAAAACAAAGTGAAAAAACAAAAATTTGGTGTAGGCCTCGCACAACTGTATGTTTTTAGGTGTCAACAAAACATGGATCCGCAAAATACGGATGACGTGTTGTTGACTTTTGCAGACCACAAAATACAAGTCAAGTACTTGCAAGCAGGCGCCATATTTAAAACCCTTACTTCAAGGATTTAAAGGAGGTTTCCACGTGTCTAATATTGATTGCCTGTTCTCAGGTTGTCATCAATATCTGATCATCAGGGTCTGACTCCCTGCACCCCTGCCAGTCAGCTGTATGAAGAGACTATGGTACTCCAGTGAGTGCTGCAACCTCTTCCTGAGCTGCAATACCAAGCACAGCCACCATACAACGTATGGTGCTGTGCTTGGTAAGCTGCAAAGAGACTGCAGTGCTTACCAAAGGGCTGCGGCATCTAGAAACAGCTGATCGGCGGGTATGTAGGGCAGGGACTGATTGGGAACTCAAAGTGGCCCAGGAAAAAAGCGTAAAAGTGGCCCCATGTTGTAGGCGGGACCAAAATAGGCAGCAGGGCCAAGCCAGGTAAGCAGGGCCAGAAAACCATTAGATGTGGTTCATGCAGCATACCTTCCAACTTTGGAAGTTAAAGTGGCCCTGGAAAATAAATACTAAAATTGCCTGTAACAGATGGTACCGCGATAGGTGGCAGGAGATCGGTGAAACTAGCAACACGTGCTTTGATCTGACATGTTTTCCTTTTGGATCTAATGACATCTGTGTTTCTGGTGATTGCCACACCTTCTTTCCCCAGGTGTGGCTGTTAGGGTCATTTAACCTTCTCTATTTATAGTTGCTTCTCCCACAATGCTGTGCGGTTTATAGCTTCTGTTTGGACCTTTGGATAGATTGTGGTTGGATCTCAGCTGAGTTCCTGGTGCTTCCATTGCTCCTTTGAAGTTAAGTCTTTCCTTTCCCTTTCGTATTTTGTTTGGGTTCTGTCTGTTGCATTTCCCTATTGTTTGTATTAGGCCTGAAGGAGACTCCTGTTAGTCCTTCCTTTTGGAGGAACAGGTAGTCTGGTCCCTGCCATTAGTACCAGGGTCCTATAGGGCTAAATAAGACTCTAGGTATTCCTGCGTATGAACTCACCTACCTTTGGGGTCAGTTCATACTGGTAGTCAGGATTTTGGTTAGGGTTTTCACTAGGAGGGGTCCATCATCCTTCCCTAATTCTCAGGCCTGATTCCCTGTTCCCCTTCCCTCCTATGCTCGGTGTTGTGTTTCCCTTCCACACCAAAGCGTGACATTATAAACCGCCCAAACCGCCATGTTTTGTTTGTTTGTGTGCAGACATCGATCCTATTGCTGCACTGGCAGGTCAGCTGCATGGGCTGTCTTTGGAGGTAGCTGACCTCCACACGACCGTTTCGCAGAGGAAGAGATCACAGGCTGTTGGTCCTGGTGGTTGTAGTCGCAGCCTCTCCGGTCAGTAGATGAATTTTTCAAAGCTTTGGGTCTTATCTATGATGATCCAGATCGGACCTCTCTAGCCGAAACCAAGCTGCATGGCCTTCGTCAGGGTGATCGTTCCACTGAGATTTGGGCGAAGCTACTCCTGGGTTTATGTCTGGGGAGCTACTCCCGGATCTATCTTTAAGCATACTGGTAATAGGTAGGAAGTGTGTTTTTTCTGCGGATTATCAGAGTATGTCCATACATTCAACGGCAGTAAAAAAAAGAAGAGGGACATTCATTCCCATCTGACTCTTGGAGGGGTGAGAGGAGAGTCAGAAAATGTGCCTTTGTCTTTGACTGGTAGTATCCGATTTCTCCTGACTGCTGAGGTGGCGCTAGAGGCAAAAACTGTGGGGATTGCAGTGTTTATCGATAGCGGGGCTGGGGTGAACCTGATTGATGCTCAGTTCATCCGTCCTGTAAGATCTATGGCCAATCCGCCCCTGGTGTAGGGATTCGAACCCGAGAATAGGTCACCAATATCTTGCTCCCAGAACCCCTTTTAATATACTTGCCGTTGCATTTTTGTTTTTGCGTTTGTATGTGTATTTTGCCATAGCAATGTGCACCTGCATATAGGGTTGTGCTGACTGAACCCCCCCCACCCTTTTTTTTCTTTGGAGTATATATTGGAGGCGTGGCAATTTCCATGCAGTCGTGCACACCTGACTAGTTAGTCTGCCCTGGAGGCTGGTTTTTAAAGTCAGTATAAAACTGAGTCTACTTTTATAGCACCTACCAGTAGCCATTTGGCTCCAGGAGAAGTATATAGTGGGCTCAGCATGCATGTTGGTACTTGTATCCCTGGATCTGATTGAAGCTGTTATGGCACCAGACGGGGTTACAAACAGAGTGTACCTGGCATGCATGCTGCACCTGTGCTCCCTGGATTTTGTGTGGCTGTC
Organism: Bufotes viridis; assembly: GCA_033119425.1. Classification (NCBI taxonomy): domain Eukaryota; kingdom Metazoa; phylum Chordata; class Amphibia; order Anura; family Bufonidae; genus Bufotes; species Bufotes viridis. The sequence goes on from CM065592.1 coordinate 453,516,381, forward strand.
ATGGCCCATAACAGGTAGGAACTAGTGTTAGGGACCACTCATAGAGGCGACCTTGACGTGGTGAGTGGCTTATTACGCTTTGGCCAAAATGTACATTAATGCCTCATTCAACATCCAGCATGGAGGCAGGGCAGAGTGCTGGTTGCAGAGTGCCATTGCATTTTTGTTTTTGCTTTTAATATACTGTGCTCTCGACTGTTGAGAAGTTACGAGGACTGAGGCACTGAGACGATTTGCAGCATTTCCTCCACCACTGTCCACCTTATTAATCTGCAGTAGCAGGTCATCTACATAACGTCTTGATCATAAACGGGCTGGTCCCAGTGACTATGTGACAGTGGCAGTGATATTTTTGGTGTATTTTATTCTTTTGTGCGTAATGTCCACTTTCCATAGCATGCTGTGTACAGGTCAGCGAGGAAGTCTTGGCTTCCTCTATTGTACACAGGACATCCTATTATGCAATCTATTATTTCCTTCAGATCTGCAAGGATTGCTTTTTTCATTTACTTGCTGTATCAACCACATAAAATTGTGACACCCCACTGATGCTCTTAGGCCTCTTTCACACGGGTGTCATGTTTGACGCCCGGATAGGAGGCGGGTGCGTTGCGGGAAAATGCACGATTTTTCCGCGCGAGTGCAAAGCATTTTAATGCGTTTTGCACGCGCGTGGGAAAAATCGGCATGTTTAGTAGCCAGACCCGAACCCGGATTTCATCACTGAAGTCTGGTTTCGGGTTGAACATTCTGTAGATTTTATTATTTCCCTTATGACATGGTTTTAAGGAAAATAATAGCATTCTCAATACAGAATGCAAAGTAAAATGTGGATGGAGGCTTAAAAATAAAAAATTAACTCACCTTATTCACTTGATCGCGTAGTTGCCGATCTCTCCTCTCTTCTTCATTCATTAGCTGCGGGCTAAAGGACCTGTGATGAGGTCACTGAGAATGCTATGTTATAAGGGAAAATAATAAAGATCGGGTCCCGTCTCTTAGCAACCTTGCGGGAAAATCGCACTGCATCCGCACTTTAATGCGGATGCTTGCGATTTTCCCGCAGCCCCATTCACTTCTGTGGGGCCTGTGTTGCGTGAAAAACGCAGAATATAGAGCATGCTGCGATTTTCACGTAACGCAGAAGTGATGCGTGAAAATCACCGCTCATGTGCACAGCCCCATAGAAATGAATGGGTCCGGATTCAGTGCGGGTGCAATGCGTTCACCTCACGCATTGCACCCTGCGGAAAGCACGCCTGTGTGAAAGCATTTTCAGAAGAGCGCCAGGAGGACGATGGAGGATCGCAACTAATTGTCATAGACAGGAACAGTCAGCTTTCTAGGAGTAGAACAGGAGGGATACACATGGCCTGTTCCAGGGTTCAAAGGGAAACTCAGTAAACTTACATCAATTTCTTTTCTCACTTATTAACATTCCATATGTGAAAATTCTATGTAATTTGTAAGATATTGGGGCAGAGTGATCACATATAGGGGGGTAGGGAGCCCCTTGTAGTGACTCAATTAGAGCATCACACATTACACTAATCAATGCATGTCTCTTCTGTAGACATCTTTATCTAGACCTATCAAGAGAACAACAGAGCGGTCATCCCTATACTACACCTATTATTATCATGAGGCTTAGGGCATGAGTGCATGCCGCCATTTTGTTTTTAACTCCTTCAGAAATGTCCTCTACTTGTCCACAAAACTATCTTTTTGCAGGGCTGTGGAACGGAAAACACACATCTTTTGAAGCCCCATTGAGAAGAATGGGTCCTCATCCGATCCGCAAAAAGCCCAAATCAGTTGCGGACTGAAACTATGGCGGTGGGCATGAGTCCTTACTTTGCAGAAAACATCTTCTCCTCACAGCAAAGGCACGAAAAATAGGATTGTATATACATACAGTGGCATGCATAAGTTTGGGCACCTCGGTCAAAATTTCTGTTACTGTGAACAGTTAAGCAAGTTAAAGATTATATGATCTCCAAAAGGCAAAAAATTAACCCCTTAACACAAAATGCCGTGCATGTACGTCGGGGGATGCTGTGCCAGAATTCATTCCACCGTACATGCACGGCGGGATGATCGGGCGGGTGCAGGAGCTGCGCCCGCCCGATCACTGCAGGGGTCCGGCAGTCCCTGGTAGCCGGGCCCCTGCTGTATCCGCCGACATCGCTGTTTACAGCGATGCCAGCAGATTAACCCCTTCTATGCCGCAGTCAGCGCTGACCGCGACATAAAAGTGGTTTGCGGCGGGGCGAGGAGCGCTTCCCGCGGTGCTGTGGCGGGGACTCAATGTGTCAGAAGGCAGCCCGATGCCATGCACAGGCTGCTCAATGCCTTGCACATGTGGAGGAAGAGCTGGACCATGAAAGTAAAGCAGGCTTGTGGACGACAAAGGGCGCAGAGCCACAACCAGGCGTAATATTAATTTTGTTTTAGTTATAGATGACGCGTTTCGGGGTGCATGACTCCTTTATCAAGTCTAAAAGAGTATATAAAAAAGAAAAATGGAGGATAAAAGATAAGTGTATCCTATCGACATCAGGACCTGCCTTCTACGGGTGCCCAGGAGATCCAGCCTCAGGCTAGTCTCCTAGGCAAACTGTTAGTGTATGACTCAGTGTAGTACACGAACAGGCAATGCATTTCAATACAGATTTATTGTAATGCATTGCAGAGGTGATCAGGACCCCAAAAGTTGAAGTCCCAGGTGGGACAGAAATAAAAAAAAATTTAAAAGGTAAAAAAAAGTGTTTTTAATAAAAAAAATGCCCCTTTCCGATGATTTTATAATAAAAAATAGAAAAAAGAAAGAAAAAACACACATATTATGTATCGCCACGTCCGTAACGACTGGCTCTATAAATATATCACATGATCCACTCCATCCGATAAACACCATAAAAAAAACAGTGTCAAAAAAAGCCATTTTTGTCACCTTACATCACTAAAAGTGCAACACCAAGCGATCAAAAAGGTGTATGCCCTCAAAATAGTACCAATCTAACCGCCACCTCATCCCGCAAAAAATGAGCCCCTACCTAAAACAATTGCCCAAAAAATAAAAATAAACTATGGCTCTCAGGCTAAAACATGATTTTTTTTTGTTTCAAAAATGATATTATTGTGTGAAACTTAAATAAAAAAAATAAACATATTATGTATCACCGCGTCCATAAATACCTGCACTATAAAAATACCACATGCACTAACCACTCAGGTGAACACCGCAAAAAGAAAAGAAAATGGTGTCAAATGCAATTTTTTGTCACCTTACATCACATAAAGTATAATAGCAAGCAATCAAAAAGTCATATGCACCACAAAATAGTGCCAATCAAACAGTCATCTCATCCCGCAAAAAATTATACCCTACCTAAGATAATCGCCCCAAAAAAAACTATGACTCTCAGAATATGGACCCACTAAACATGATTTTTTTTTGTTTCAAAAGTGATATTATTGTGTAAAATTTAAATAAATAATAAAAAGTAGACATATTAGGTATTGCCACGTCCGTAAGGCCTGGCTCTATAAAAATATCACATGACCTAACCCCTCAGATTAACAGATTAATGAGCCCCTACCTAAGACAATCGGCCAGAAAAAAAAAAAATATGGCTCTCAGACTATGGAGACACTAAAATAATTTTATTGTGACATGTGTCACTTTATGCGGTGATAACTTTAAAACACTTTTACTTATCCAGGCAATTCTGATATTGTTTTCTCGTCACACATTATACTTCATGACAGTGGTAAAATTGAGTCAAAATTCATTTTTATTTATAAAAAAATACCAAATTTACAAAAAAAAATGGAAAATTAGAAAATGTGCAAATTTCAATTTCTATACTTTTATAATAGATAGTAATACCTCAAAAATACCGTATTTTTCGCCCTATAAGATGCACCGGCTCATAAGACGCACCTAGGTTTTTGAGGAGGAAAATAAGAAAAAAATATTTTGAACTAAAAGGTGTGCTTTTGGTGGATTTTGAACTTATGCTGGTCTGTGGATGACACTGTTATTGGAGTCTGTGGCTGACACTGTTATTGGAGTCTGTGGTTGACACTGTTATTGGGGTCTGTGGCTGACACTGTTATGGGGGGGGCGATCTGTGGTTGACACATAAAAAGCACTTTATGCTACATATGTGTCATCCACAGATCCTCCCCCCCAAAATACTGTCAGCCACAGACCCCAATAACAGTGTCAGCCACAGACCTCAATAACAGTGCCAGCCACAGATCCCCCATAACAGTGTCAGCCACAGACCCCAATAATAGTGTCATCCACAGACCCCAATAACAGTGTCAGCCACAGACCCCCATAACAGTGTCAGCCATTGATAAATGTAGGGGCCGGCATCTACCGTAGCTTTGTAATGGCAGCGGGGCCCGTTGCAGTCACTGCATTCTATAGCACCGGGTTCTGCTCACTGTACTAATCCTATAACTGTCAGCATTGTTAAACTATGGTATAACAAAGTACAATGGATCCATTAATCTGCACTTAAAATTCTCCTATCAAGCAGGAGGAGGAGGCGGCAGGAGGAGGCAAGAGGCCGGGCGGGCGGGCACTGGCAGCGTAACTCAGTAAAGTGGGCAGAGCAGGCGCGTGACGTACTGAGTTACGCTGCCAGTGCTCGCCGCCCACTGATACACCTGCCGACCGCGCTGTGCAGCATACGGTCGCCGATGTATCAGTGTAACCTGCAGCATTCGCCCCATAAGACGCAGCACTATTTCCCCCACTTTTGGGGTGGGGGAGTGCGTCTTATAGGGTGAAACATACGGTAGTTATTACTTTACATTCCCCATATGTCTATTTCATGTTTGGATTATTTTGTGAATGCCATTTTATTTTTTGAGGACGTTAGAAGGCTTAGAAGTTTAGAAGCAAATCTTGAAATTTTTCTGAAAATTTCTAAAACCCCCTTTTTAAGGACCAGTTCAGGTCTGAAGTCACTTCGTGAGGCTTACATAATAGAAACCACCCAAAAATGACCCCATTTTAGAAGGTCATTTTACAAATTTTACAAACTTGGTTAACCCTAGGTGTTCCACAAGAATTAATAGAAAATGGAGATGTAATTTCAGATTTTCCATTTTAATCCATTTTTTCCAGTAACAAAGCAAGGGTTAACAGCCAAACAAAACTCAATATTTATTGCCCTGAATCTTTAGTTGACAGAAACACTCCATATGTGGTCGTAAACTTCTGTACGGGCACACGGCAGGGCGCAGAAGGAAAGGAACGCCATATGGTTTTTGACAGGCAGATTTGGTTAGACTGGTTTTTTGACACCATGTCCCATTTCAAGCCCCCCTGATGCACCCCTAGAGTAGAAACTCCAAATAAGTGACCCTATTTTGGAAACTACGGTATAAGGTGGCAGTTTTGTTGGTACTATTTTAGGGTACATATGATTTTTGTACAAAACAACTGAAAGGTGGCATGAAGCAAAATGTGCTCAACCCAAAAATGCAGTTGTGCATATATATACAGGGGAGCAGATCCTGCACTTGTGGCCCGTTGCTAATGGCGATCCCCAGCAAAAATGCATACGGTAGAGGATGCCCGCAGCGGACCACAAGTACCACAATAGACATCCTACACAAGATGGCAATTCTGTGGATGTGATAAATAATATAACAATATAGCAATAACAAATGACAAGACAGGTGCACACTGCGGTCTTACTAAGCCCTCAAACTGATGTTAAAATTGAGAGATTAGTCAACATGTCCTGCTGTGGAGGACATGTCTAAGCCCGAGCACCACGCCAAGGTTTCTCAAGTAGCTCGGGACCTAACACTCAGCTACCTGTGCCGTATGGGCAATACCAGGGGCCAGTGGGCAAAATTACAGGAATGTATAGGCTGACTCTCAGCAGACTCCCCAGTTATGGGAGGAGGGAGAAGGGTGTGACCCCCACCCACGACTGGCTGATATGGCCCAGGCCTCACAGGTGCACATAAATGTAGCCTGTGGATGGAAAACAGGCTACATTAACATAGGAGTACCATTTAGGAGTGAGGCCTGGGGCCATATCAGCCAATCGTGGGTGGGGCTCACAGCGTTCTCCCTCCTCCCATTGCTGGATCCAGGGAGTCTGGTGACCCTTGTGAGGGCTACTCTGGTGCGACCCACTGAGTTTACTGGCCGGAAAGTCATCGTATTCAGCGTACATGCGATCGGGCTTAGACATGTCCTCCATAGCAGGACATGTTGACTAATCTCTCAATTTTAAAATCAGTTTAAAGGCTTAGTAAGACCGCAGTGTGCACCTGTCTTGTCATTTGTTATTGCTACATATGATTTTTGGTTGCTCTATATTATACTTTTTGCGAGGCAAGGTAACAAAAAAATAGCTGTTTGGCACTGTTTTTATTTTTTTTTACTTACAACGTTTATCTGACAGGTTAGATCATATTCTGTTTTTATAGAGCAGTTTGTTTCTCTTTTACATAATAAAGCATTTGTGTCTCCACATTTTGAAAGCTGTAGTTTTATTTATTTTTTGGGCAACTGTCTTATGTAGGGGCTCATTTTTTTCAGTATGAAATGATGGTTTGATTGGTACTATTTTAATTTGCTTGGTATGACACTTTTTGTGATGTATGGTGACAAAAAATGGCTTTTTGACATACTTAATTTTTTTACTGTCTTCACCTGGGGGGTTAGTTCATGTGGTATTTTTATACAGCAGGTTCTTACGGACGAGGCGATACCTAATATGTATATTTTTTTTATTTACTTAAGTTCTACACAATAACAACATTTTTTAAACCAAAAAAATGATGTTTCAGTGTCTCCATATTCTGAGAGCCATAGTTTTTTTTTATTTTCTGGGCGATTGTCTTAGGTAGGGGCTAATTTTTTGCAGGATGAGGTGACAGTTAGATTGGTACTATTTTGGGGGGCATACACCTTTTCGGTTGCTTGGTGTTGCACTTTTAGTGATGTAAGGTGACAAAAAAAATTGTTTTTAGCACAGTTTTTATTTTAATTTTTTGACGGTGTTCACCTTAGGGGTTAGGTCATGTGATATTTTTATAGAGGCTGTCGATACGGACGCGGTGATACCTAATATGTCTACTTTTCTTTTTTCCCTATTTTGTACAAAAAATGTTTACTTTATTTTGGGAAAAGGACGCTTTTTTATCTTGCTCATCTGGGGTTTGATGACTACGCGTCCAATGACATACCCTAAGTATCGTGCCTCCTCCGAGATGGCTTCTCGCTGAGCCACTGGCACCCGGTATGGCTTTAACCGCACTTTCGCCTGGGGCTCTGTGACAATACCACGTTGGATTACGGAAGTACGTCCAGGGAGGTCCGAGAACACATTCGTGTCCCGACTAATGAACTCCCTGGCCCCCTGAGCCTGCTTAGAGGAAAGGCTGTCAGCAATACGCACTGTGGCAGCCGCTTCACGTGCAACAAATAGAGGTGCCCTAATATCTTCCCCCTAGACATACATGCCGCGGAATGTTCTTAGTACAGGTCTCCCTATCACTTACTTTCGATTACTGTTGCTTACTTTCTCCAGTATCTCATAGGGCCCCTGCCACCTAGCAAGGAACTTACTGTCCACAGGTGACACAAAAACCAAGACCCGATCTCCCCGGCTAAAGTTCTGGACCCGAGCCGCTCGATTATAGACCCGAATCTGGGCTCTCTGAGCTGCCTTCCTATGCTCCCTACCTATCCCATTCAGTGGGGTTGTCTCCCCCTCATCCACCGGAATGGCTGTCACCATGGGACCCTCTGCCTTGGGTTCCCTATGTTCGAGCACTCCGACTGAGGCAGGCCTCTCTACTGGAGCTTTCCCTATCCCTCGGGGATCAGTAGATATAACAGCTGGCCACAGGGCTGGGAACAACGGAAAGTCTCTTCCAAGTATCAACTCATAGTGGCCACTGCCACCTCATAAATCCGCCTACCGTCACCCATGTTTAAGGACACCAGAGCGGTGGGGTATTCGTTTAAATCTCCATGTACGCTGAATACGGCGACTTTCTGGCCAGTAAACTTAGAGGGTCACACCAGAGTAGCCCTCACAAGGGTCACCAGACTCCCTGAATCCAGCTGAGCCATTGCGAAAGTGACTCCTACCTCCACCTGACACAAATGTTTGTTATCGAGAGTCTCTGGAGTGTCTGACGCACAGACCATTCTGGCATACAGTGACTGTCGGTACCCAAAGTTTGTGTCCATGGGTTCAACAAGGTGCGGACAGTCGGCCCTTACATGGCCAGGCTCATAACACCGCCAGCAGATTATCAGGGTCATATTCCCAAAGGGCACGTCGCAAACGGTCTTTCTCAGCTCAGACTGCCGGGTCTGGTGCAAGGATTTTCTGGGCTTTATTACCCCTGTGAGGCCATGTTACCAACGACCCCCCTTTCCCCTTAGCTAATTTTTCTACAAAGGGAAAAGTGTGTAGTTTCTGCCTGTGAGTGATTACTTTATTTCAGTGTGTTGATTAAATGTATCACATGTGTACTTTTCTGCCTGTAACTGGATATGATTGGTTTATGTAAAACTGTCTCAGTCTTCCACAAGGTCCCCATGGGAGTGTCCCTTGCTGGAAGACCTGCATAAAAGTCTGACATGTAGCCCCATTAACGTGTCCCTGTTGTACCCTTCATGAAGTCTGGGCTCCTGCTTGGGTAACTATCTACTGGCTGGAGGAGGAACTACTTGGAAGCTGTATTCGTCCAGAACTATTACTATCCACACCCGAACTGCAACAATAAATCACTGAGGATCAGCAGTTTGTGAGGAATAGTCGAACAAGGTACCACAACTACCAGCATTCGTAACACCCCCTTCCCTAGAGTTCCCCCCTGGAGTTCCTCGGTAGCCCCATACTGCTCTATCCACGATCTCCAGGGCACTAGCAGGGGATGCTTGGCCAACCCAGCGCTGGAGAGGTTGTGGCAACGTCCTCCAGAACTTGTCAGCCACAACACGATCCAGCATAGCAGTAGGATTCAGTACCTCGGGCTGTAACCATTTCTGCAACAGGTGCACCAAGTCATACTACTGTAATCTCGCTGGCTTAGCTGGGTCAAACTCCCACTGATGCACCCGCTGGGCCCAAACCAACACATTCACCCCCAATCGTGCCAGGATCTGACCCTTAACTTTGTTGTAGTCCACCGCTTGCTCGGCTGACAAATCAAAGTAGACCTGTTGGGGCCCGGATGTCAGGAACTGTCACCGCCGGTTCTGGGAGACGGTCGCTCAGAGGTTCCTCCCTGTCTTGTGTATGACGTTCTTTGTTTTGGTTTCACTTTGCTCAGTTCCTTTCTCTCCCTCAGCTGCCTCTTATCTTGATTAATTGGTTTGCTTTATATTCTCTCCCTTACTGCTTCTCCTTGCGGTTTATATTACTTCCTGGATGAAGTGTGTGCTGCTGGAGGCTGCAGTTGTTTTGCTCTAAGATAAGTGCATTCTGTTTGCCTTGTGTTTTGTTTGCTGGCTTGATTCTAGGTGACCCTGACTCCCTCCGTATTCTGTGCAGGGAGCCGGTGGCCGTTTCCCTCAGTACTATAGGGAATTCAGGTGTCACTCAGTTATAGGTACGAGGGCATGTATTTGTCTACCACCGGGACCTGTACATGTGCTAAGTAGTTTGGAAGAGTTCTTAGGGATTTATAGGGCCCTCCTATATTTTCCTTAGTTTGGGATCAAGCCAGTCGGTCGTTATTTATCAGTTCCTGCTAACTGTACTCCATCCTTGACAGGAACGGAGCAATAACCTCAGCCCACTGATCTTGGGGAAGACCCTTCCGCTCGGCCACCTTCTTGAACACTGCCAAGTAGGTCTCTACGTCATCCTTTGGAGCCATTTTGGGGATCGCCATGCGGACTGCTTTCCGGACATCATGGACTCCCTGAGATATTCCTGTCTTCTGTAAGGCCATTACGTGTTGCAGTAGCAGCTGGTTTGTTTCTTGCTGTAGCTGATTAGCTTCCTGTTGGTGCTGGTTCGTTTCTTGCTGTCGCTTATTAGCCTCTCGCAGTTAGTCTCCTGCTGTTGTTGGTTAGCCTCCAAGAGGGCTTTCACTACAGGCCCCATCTTGTCCCGTGACCCTGGCTGCAATTTAGCTGGCCTAATCTAGGACATAAAACGGTGCTCGAAAAAAATGCAAAACAAAAGTTATACCGGTTTTGCGTCAGCCTCGGTGCATATGCCCGCTCCAAGCCACCAATTGTGGGGATTTGCTCTGGTAGGCAGGGTAAGTGGACGCAGTACAGAGGCGCAAAACAGTTCTTAAACAAAAGTTCAGTGTTTATTCACACAAGGCAGGTTAACAAAAACAAAAGTCACCTTAGGGTTTTAAGTCCTGGTGTTCATTCACACCCTGCTTGAGGTTCTGCAGCAAAGAGTCCAAGTCCAGGTACCGCGCGTACTGGTCAAGTCCTGACCAAGGTCGACCTGTCCTCCCGAGCAGGTTGCAAACATCCACACAGGTACAAACACCTTAACACAGACAGCTCTATCCAACACTCTAGCTGCCTTTAATGAGAGACCATCCATAAAGCCTAGACCTGCAAGTGAAATCCGGCCCAGTGCTTGACCTCACCTTGCTGCAATCAGTCTCTGCAGCATATACTGGGAAAATACCTCCCATCTACTAACAGACCCTTCACATATTACTGCCCCCCTTTTTTTTTTCCTCATTTTCCCCATTTTCTTACTCCTTTTCTCCACTTCTTTTTGCTCTTTTGTTGCCCCTTCTTTTTCCTTCTCAGAGCCACATCAGTAAAAATTCCTTTTTTTTAACTGGCATCATATACCTCAGGTGAGAAATATTATTTTCTGAGGTACTTTGCTTTACAATTGACAATTTCTTAATAATTACTGGTCCTTCTGCTTTTTATTATATTTGCAAAATTACAACAAACCCTGGGAACACCCCAAACCCACTGGGAACACCCATTTATGGGTGATGCTTACATAAGGACAGAATGCATTTGCCAGGATTGCCTCTGAAAATTAGCGACAGTTCCTGCAAATTTGGGACTGTTGACAACAAGGCTCTGTATAGAGTAGCATACTCGACTACTCTATACAGCTAAAAGGGGGCTTATAAATAGGAGTATACGGTAGGAGCTTTGCTGGCGCATACTCCACATGCACACTGCAGGCGTAATGGGAATTCACCAGAATGTTCCATCTTTTTATCTATATTAAAAAACAAAAACAAACACTAGAGAATAATTGCTCCATTATACTGCTGTAGGCAGAGATAAGGCAGGATGGTAATACTATACACACAGATAAGGCGCAGTGCAGCTCCTGATTGCTGGACATGTTTACATGGGGCAATGATTGGAAACTCTTATAGGAACATTTGCTTGTCCTATGATCGGCCCATCTAAGGCTACTTTCACACTTGCGTTTTTCTTTTCCGGCATAGAGTTCCGTTGTCGGCTCTCTCTACCGGAAAATAAATGATCAGTTTTATCCCCATGCATTCTGAATTGGGAGAAATCAGGATGTCATCAGTTCAGTCTTTATGACATTTCAGGACAAAGATAATATTGCAGCATGCTGCAGTTTTATCTCCGGCCAAAATTCCGGAACACTTGCTAGAATGCCGGATCTGGCATTTTTCCCATTGGAATGTATTAGTGCCAGATCCGGCATTCAAAATACTGCAATGCCGGATCCGTGTGAAAAAATATATAACGGATCCGTCTCTCCTTGTAATGCATTTGTTAGCCGGACACGTCTACAAATGCTTTCCGTTTGCATGCAGAATGCCGGATCACTCTGCTGCAAGTGTGAAAGTACCCTATGGCCTCTTTCACACGGGCGTCACGTTTGACGCCCGGATCAGAGGCGGGTGCGTTGCGGGAAAATGCGTTTTAATGCGTTTTGCACGCGCGTGGGAAAAATCGGCATGTTTGGTACCCAGACCCGAACCCGGACTTCTTCACTGAAGTCCGGTTTCGGGTTGAGTATTCTGTAGATTTTATTATTTTCCCTTATAACACGGTTATAAGGGAAAATAATAGCATTCTCACTACAGAATGCTTAGTAAAATGTGGATGGAGGGGTTAAAATAAAAACTTAACTCACCTTATCCACTTGATCGCGTAGTTGCCGATCTCTTCTTCATTCATTAGCTGTCGGCTAAAAGACCTGTGATGAGGTCACTGAGCTCATGGTGATGAACCATGTGATTGGACCATGTGATGTGATGTCACCACAGGTCCTTTAGATGGCAGCTAATGCTTGAAGAAGAGAGAAGAGATCGGCAACTATGTGATCAAGTGAATAAGGTGAGTTAATTTTTTTTATTTTTAACCCCTTAATCCACATTTTACTAAGCATTCTGTAGTAAGAATGCTATTATTTTCCCTTATATCCATGTTATAAGGGAAAATAATAAAGATCGGGTCCCGTCTCTTAGCAACCTTGCGGGAAAATCGCACTGCATCCGCACTTGATTGCGGATGCTTGCGATTTTCCTGCAGCCCCATTCACTTCTATGGGGCCTGCATTACGTGAAAAACGCACAATATAGAGCATGCTGCGATTTTCACGCAACGCAGAAGTGATGCGTGAAAATCACCGCTCATGTGCACAGCCCCATAGAAATGAATGGGTCCGGATTCAGTGCAGGTGCAATGCATCTACCTCACGCATTGCATCTACGTGGAAATCACGCCCGTGTGAAAGGGGCCTAAGGCTACTTTCACATCTGCGTTTTGCTGAACCATTTTGAGATCCGTCACAGGATCTCAAAACCACACACTTCAGTTTTCTTCCCATTTATTTTCAACGGGGACAAAACTGAACGAACTTGAACGGAGTGCATCAGAATGTATTCCATTGCGTTGCGTTCCCATGGCGCACCCAAAAACACTGCACGTGTGTGCGTCATGAGATACTGAGCAAGACGGATCCGTAATGAAACTCAATGTAAGTCAATGGAGACGGATCCATCCCCCATTGACTTAAAATGGTTTTAGTGCCGGATTTGTCTTGTTCATTTTGGAAATAATATAACCAGATCCTATCTGGATGGATGCGTTTTTGCTGATCCCCTGACGGATCAAGCAAAAACGCAGATGTGGAAGTAGTCTAAAATAGAGATGAGCGAAGTGGAATTCGATCCGAATTTCAGGATCAATTCTATTCGCCGTGAAGCCGAATTGGTAGGAATCGACTTAACCTGAAATAGTGTAAAAAAAAATATCATACTTCCCTCCTCCATTTGTTCATGACGGCTGCCATCATCTTGATTGAATATCTTAGCCGAAATCCCGTGCGCGGTGACGTATGATGTCACCATGCCGGCAGGCGTGATGACGCCATCTCAGGCCGCGTGAAATTTCACGCAAGATCTTTAAGCAAGATGGCGGCAGCCGGCCCATTGCGAACAAAGCATTTTGTCACAAAGCACATTTTTTTGTAAAATTTGGCAAAGCAGCGAATCGAATGTTCCAAAACTTTGCTCATCTCTAGCCTAAATCTATCATAATATAGCTGCCAACAGTCCCAAATTTGCAGGGACTGTCCCTAGTTTTCAGAAACAGTCCCAGCAAACTCATGTTTTCCCAAGCCCAAAAAAATTGTGAGACTTGGGCTAGCCCCACCCACAATCAGGCATTCTCATTTGGGTTTGGCCCATTTATGGGGAGCGGCTTACATTCCCCGAACTTACCAACTGCAATAGCCTAACCTTAGGATAGGCCATCAATATCTGGTGTGTGCCCGACACCCTGCACCCTGCCCAGGGGTGTAGCTATAGGGGTGCAGAGGTAGCAGTCGCTACCGGGCCCAGGAGCCTGAAGGGGCCCAAAGACACTTGAAGACATACAAAGCACTGAGGGAAGGGGGCCTAAGCTGAACTCTTGCACCAGGGCCCATAAGCCTTTAGCTATGCCCCTGACCCTGCCAATCAATTGTTTCAGAATTAAAAGGCTCCACCCGTTGTAGTAGACGGAGCGGTAACTGCAGTGCTGCTCCCGCTGATCAGATATCAATGGCCTACCCATAAATATAAAAACCTGGAGAACCTCTTTATGCTGTAAGGGATCTCTCTTTCTCAGGGGTTCGCAATCACAGACTTCTTCTCTGACAACGGGGTTCAGATCCAAAAGGTGCTTTATTTTGGCACTTTAGCCCCATCACACACATAAACATCGAAAATAAACTCATGCCCATCTGGACTCTACCTAATACACGTGTTATCTCTACCTCACTTATAGAGCGCCGTTAAGTGTTTCGTGACGCCAGTTGCAATGAAGCAACAACGGGTCGGAGTCCCTTTAAGAAATGGTGTTGGTACCCAGGTGTAGGAATGGCCGAGTGGTATAGGGTGGCCTATAATGTCACTTAATATTTTGTGCACGTGTCACAGTGCTCCTACCTGGATACGCTGTAACCCCAGGCATTGGCTCTGATGCAAACAAAGGGGATTTTTGGTGAAGGGAATGAAGAAATAAATTGAGTCCAGACCTTGTGATGAAGTTGAAAAGCAGCTTTACTTGACATAAACAGTTTACAGACTTTATCTTGGTTCGAGCAGGCTTTAGCATTAACTCTGGCAAACTCAACTTTTCTACATCAGTTGCTCTCTGACTCTGCTGTGCTGACAGGCTTAAATAAAATCTCTGCTTCTGCAGGATGCTGCAACTTCTTCTCTTTAGTCTGACTCTAGATAAATCCAGGGAACTATGCTTCCTGGCTTCTGAGGCTTTAAGCTGTGGCCTCCATGTCCAGCAGAGCTGAAGGTGCTCTGGCTGGCTTGCTGAGCATGGACACATCCAATGGTGACGTGCCCAGCCTTTGCTTCCTTCCCCTAGCAGGGGGTAAGCTAGACTTTCCTTAGAAGGGGTAAGCTAAACTGACTTCTAAACTAACTAGTCCTTAGAGGGAGAGTTAGAATGGAAAGAAGGGTTCCATTCTCTATAAATGTAGCACTGCCATGCTTGCTGCCACCTACTGGTGAACCAGGTACATTACATGAAAACATAACAGTTTCAAGAAATAGGAAATTTACAGTGTTTTGACCTGGAATAAACAATACAGGATGACAATATATTAGCCCATTAAAGACAGTAGCAGGGTTAAGAAGTGGTAATTCACTCTGGGGCAGCACACTGCCATGCACAAAGACACTGCAAACACTAGAAGCATGGATAAATCTGACTAGCATTACTGCTATTTTTACTATATAATAATTAGAAGCTGTTTGCGCACATTGTTTTGGGGCCATCTAACAGCGACAAGGTGGCTTCCAACAGACGGGACCTACACTATCAGACTTGCCTCTCCTGGCCTCAAGCCAACGAAATTCAGGGCAATGTAGAATCCAGCTATATGATACTGTCACGGTGCTGTTCATTGTGACTGTTGTGGCTGTGCAGGCCGGCTGCTTTCCCTCTTGCGTACTGGCTGCAGACTGACTCCTACGTATGCTGGTTGCTTGGGGCTGCATGCTGGCTGCGGTGTCTTGTGTGAGCTATGCCTGTGAATATGTGTACTCCCGTGTCTGCATATCTGTGCAGTTCTTGTCACTGTCGCCATGCAGGCTGGCTGCATGCGCTCTCGCGTACTGGCTGCAGGCTGACACCTGTTGTCGGGATTCGAACCCGTGACCAGCCACATCCCAGGTGACAGCCCTGCTTACTAGGCTACTGTCCTCTCAGGACATTCCTCCCTGCAGCCTATTATTTAACCTCAGTCTTGCTGAGCCTTGCTCATCACCCTTGATACTTCCCTATATAGGTCCAGCCCCTTGCACTCCAACTTGCTGATTATTGAGCGCCTGAGCCTTGATCAAGCTTCTCCTCATCTTCTGCTCTTGTTACTACCGCAAGTCCACAGGCTGACCAGGAATTGACTACCAACTACTCTTCTGCTTTGTCCCTACCTACTGAACTGCTACGACCGTTGCCCATCCAGATTGTCTGACCGTACTTACTGCTGCCTGCCCTGACCCACCGCCTGCCAACCGACTACGCCTCTGCCAGACTTCCTGCACCTACTACCTGCCTGCGGTCCTTGCCACTGGGCTCCACTCCTACCTCCAGCCAGCTGTCCTCTGACTCAGGTGAGCCTGTAGGATTGTTACACCTGTGTATGCTGGTTGCTTAGGGCTGCGTGCTGGCTGCGGTGTTGTGTGTGAACTGTGGCCTGTGTTTGTGGCTTCCCATATCCATATCTCTGTGGCTCCTGTCACTGGTGCCGTACAGGCTGGCTGCATGCACTTTGTGTACTGGCTGTGGGTGTTCTCATATATGCTGGTTCTGTGATGCGTGCTGGCTACGGCCTTGTGTGTGAACAGGGTCTGAGTATGGATGCATTTCTGTTTGTATCACAGTGGTTCTGTCACACCTTGTTGTGTAGGCTGGCTGCCTGTAACCCCGTACTGGCTACAGTTATCCTGTGTATGCTGGTTGTCGTTTGGGGAGTGCTGGCTGAAGCATTCTGTGACTGGTGTGAACTGACACTTGTATTGTTTGTTCTTTGGTTCTGGTTCTGCTGGGGTTAACTTTCCTTGGTCTGTTCCTGGGTGTGGCTTATCAGGTGCCCTGTTATTGCACCTACTGTATATCTATCTGTGAGCTGTGGGGCTTGGGGTCAGTTTGTCTTGTGCCTTGCTGGGTGTATCTCCCTGCTGCTGACCCAGGGTTTTTGCCGTCTGCCTTTCTTTGTGGTGTCGTGGTAAAGTGTTGTTGATGTTGTTATAGCCTTGTCTTATCTTCTGTACCTGTTCTGTCTTGGTGTTATATCCTTGTCCTTGCCTGATCTTCTGTACCTGTTCTGTGTCTTGATCCACTCTGTTCTATGTTTAGCCTAGCAGTGTTCTAACTGCGCCTGATAGCCTGGCAGTGCCTACTGCTTCCGATCCTGCCTGTTCCATGTCTTACCTGCAGTGCCTTACTGCTTCTGTTCCTGTGTATGTCCTGCCTTCGTGAGAGAGGACTCCTGGTTCTCCGGAGGAGGATATCTAGTCTGTGTGCAGCTCTGCTTGTGACTGCCATGCTTCCGTTCTGCATGGGGTCCAGGCATCTGCTTCTGTGCTGGTTCCCGTTTGTCCTGTTGTCTGATCCATGTCCTGTGTTTTGTTTGGGTTCCAGTACTCGTGTTGTCTGTTCCGCTGGTGCTTGCACCAGCGTGGTTCTCTGCAGGTAGCGGTTAAGTGTGCCGGGACCATCCTGGAGGTGCGAACAGTCCTTGGCCAAGTTCATCCCCACCACCAGGGGCTCTGTGAAGAACAGGGCTCACTGGAACTTTGCCCTCTAGGGTTTTCCTCTGGTCTACTTGTGCACTTGGTTCAGTGGTAGTTCTACCACTATTGCCTAACCTGCTTTTCCTGTTACTGTCATGATCATTTATTACATGTGTAAGAAAGTATTCTTTTGGTCCCTGGTCTGTGTCTGCCTGCTTCCTGTTTGCAAGACGTTCCAGAGGTCTGCCCGGGCTCCTGGAACGTGACAGATAGTATGATTAAAAGCCAAGGGCAGGGGTGTACAGTCCAAATAGTGGATTCCACTCCCCAAATGTGCAGTACAAAAATCAAAGACCATTATGGTATTGAACTTAAATGCAATTTATCAAGTTGCACAAATACTACTTGATTAGGTCACTGATCAAAGTACATACGTTCTTCCTTTGATTCAAACCTGTAGGCGTTCTAGCGTTCAGTCTGAAGATCCAGAAAGCTTATCAAAATAGCTTTTTTATGGTCACTTCCTCTACGAGGGACAGTGACTTTCTCAATAGCAAACGCACGGGAAGAGTTAATCCTGCGGTTATGTGTATGAATAAAATGTTTTGCGGCATTACACATTTAAAGCAGAAGGATTTGAAATGTAATTCAAATGTTCCAAAATTCTGTTTTTGAATTTACGCGATGTGCTGTCGACATACATAAGATCACAAGTGGTACATCGAATTACATAAATTATGCCCGCGCTATTGCAGTTGAAATAAGATTTCATTGGAAAAGTTATCGAATGGTCAGCATTTTGGAAAGTTTTAGTAACGAACACAGAGCTGCACGTCTTACGGATGGCTTCCACACCGAGTGAAGCCATTGTATTTAATCCATGTATCACGCACAGTTTTTCTGGATGTGAACAGGAGACGGTTGCCAAAAGTAGATGCCCTCCTAGAAACAATTCTACAGCCGTTTTTAAGAGCATTATACAGAATATCATCATCAAATAGTATAGGCAAACAATTCCTAATACCCTGCATTTGTTTCAATTGTCGGCTGTACGTCAATACCAAAGGGGTCAGTTACCATTGTCTCCCTTCTATTACCATCCAGATTGTTCATTCTTTTATTTACGTTTAATTTTATTTATCATTATTTGAAATATTGGTGTTTGAAACGCTGCACTGGACAATAACTCAACTCTTGATTTGTTCGAAGCTATATTAATGGCTCTCTGTAGCATCCACTGGGGATATCCTCGTTATGGAGAAAGTGAGTTCTTTTTTTCTCAATGGGTGTGACGCTCTGCGCTGCGATTGGACAGCGTTACAGCCAGGGAGAAGGAACGCCCGGGAGAAAAGCTGATGTCTCCTCCCTGGTGTTCCGATGCTAGTGATTAGCATATAGCGCAGGAGAATTTTTCGGGGCCAGAGCGGGCGAACGGAGCGGTGGAGAGAAAAAATAGTAAGTGCAGGGAGATCCCTGCATTAACCCTACATGTCCTGCTACTTTATTATGTCTGGACCCATGAAAGGTCCTCTTTAAGGTGAACACATGTTTTGTTCCCCTACCGACTTGACAGCGGTGAATCAACGGATGTCGTATATCTGGACTTCTCCAAAGCATTTGACACCGTACCGCATGAAAGGTTAGTATATAAAATGAGGATGCTCGGACTGGGAGAAAATGTCTGTATGTGGGTAAGTAACTGGCTGAGTGACAGAAAACAAAGGGTGATTATTAACGGTACACACTCAGATTGGGTCACGGTCACTAGTGGGGTACCTCAGGGGTCAGTATTAGAGGGGTCACTGTCACTAGTGGGGTACCTCAGGGTTCAGTATTGGGCCCTATCCTCTTCAATATATTTATTAATGATCTTGTAGAAGGCCTGCACAGTAAAATATCTATTTTTGCAGATGACACTAAACTGTGTAAAGTAATTAAAACTGAAGAGGACAGTTTTCTGCTACAGAGGGATCTGGATAGATTGGAGGCTTGGGCAGAGAAATGGCAGATGAGGTTTAACACCGACAAAGTAAAGTTATGCACATGGGAAGGAATAATGCAAGTCACCTGTACATACTAAATGGTAAAACACTCGTAAACACTGACATGGAAAAGGATCTAGGGATTTTAATAAACAGCAAATTAAGCTGCAAAAACCAGTGTCAGGCAGCTGCTGCCAAGGCCAATAAGATAATGGATTGCATCAAAAGGGGCATAGACGCCTGTGATGAGAACATAGTCCTACCACTTTACAAATAACTAGTCAGACCACACATGGAGTACTGTGTACAGTTCTGGGCTTCTGTGAACAAGGCAGACATAGCAGAGCTGGAGAGGGTTCAGAGGAGGGCAACTAAAGTAATAACTGGAATGGGGGAACTACAGTACCCTGAAAGGTTATCAAAATTAGGGTTATTCACTTCAGAAAAAAGACGACTGAGGGAGATCTAATAACTATGTATAAATATATCAGGGGTCAGTACAGAGATCACTCCCATCATCTATTTATCCCCAGGACTGTGACTGTGACGAGGGGACATCCTCTGCGTCTGGAGGAAAGAAGGTTTGTACACAAACATAGAAAAGGATTCTTCACGGTAAGAGCAGTGAGACTATGGAGCTCTCTGCCTGAGGAGGTGGTGATGGAGAGTACAATAAAGGAATTCAGGAGGGGCCTGGATTTATTTCTGGAGTGTAATAATATTACAGGCTACAGCTACTAAAGAGGGGTCGTTGATCCAGGGAGATATTCTGATGCCTGATTGGAGTCAGGAAGGAATTTTTTTCCCTTAAGTGGGGAAAATTGGCTTCTGCCTCACAGGGGTTTTTGCCTTCCTCTGGATCAACTTGTAGGAAACAGGCCGAACTGGATGGACAAAATTTTTCGGTCTATATACTATGTTACCGCACTGATGTCAGCTTTTAAAATTCCCGTGTGATTTTTTATAACCGGGAATTGATGAGGGAGGGTGATTGCGTTCTCTCCACTTCCTGGAGTTATTGGTGAGACTTTAAATTTCCCCATCCAACATCAATCTTTGTTACGACTAAGGACATTGTGCCCGAAACGAGTAAACTACTGCATGCTGGAAGGATTTGTCTGTATATGGATTTATGTTATGATAATAAAGAGGAAGATCTAACCACATTACAGTGGCGGAAACTTTTCTTTCTGTTGTTTCAAGCATTTACCTGCTGATTTCGAGGACGCGGAGTATATGTGAATGAGGTGAGCTGGAAGTGTAATTATTTTGGATATAATGTAAAATGTACGTATCTTGGATAAAAGTGTCAATCTTAATTTTAAGGGGATCAGAGTCATAGACCCCCTTAAAGGGAGGATGGCAAGAGCTTTAGGCGACCCTAGACACTGGCAGCATGAAATTTGGACAGGCGCCCTGATTATAGCTACGTTTGTTTCATAGGAGATTTCGTTGAACCTTTTCAGGACCTTGCCATATTTTACCTTAAAGGGGTTTTGCCACTTCAGCAAATAGTATTTATTATGCAGAGAAAGTTTCCATGGTTACGACCATCCTGCAGTCCAGCAGTGATGGTCGTGCTTGTACACTATAGAAAAAAAGTACCAGCCCATGTGAGATGCCCCGGCCACCAGAGAGGCTGGCATTTTTTCAAATATTGTGCAAGCACGACCACCACTGCGGGATTACAGGGTGGTCTGTAACCATGGAAACGAGCAGTATATAAAGTGATAGAAAAATTAATCCAGCCAGTAGAGGAGGCAATATGGACAATCCCAATACATTAGTAAGTGGCTTGTATTAACTTTCCCTACATGATAAATGCTATTTCCTGGAGTAAGACATCCCCTTTAAGACTGCCTCCGGTCAACTATCAGTGACTGAGAGCTATGTACATATCTATACACACTTAGGCTTTATGCACACGAACATATTTTCGGTTTGCATTTTTACGGATCAAATGCGTACCCATTCATTTCTATGGGGCCACAAAAAAATGTGGACAGCACACATGTGGATGTGATGTGTGCTGTCCCCATGCACTTATCATATAGAGAAAGTTAATACAAGACACTTACTAATGTATTGTTGTTATCCATGTTGCCTCCTTTGCTGGCTGGATTCATTTATCCATCACATTATACACTACTCGTTTCCATGGTTACGACCACCCTGTATCCAGCAGTGGTGCGCGTGCTTGCAAACTATAGGCAAAAGCGTCAGCCTCTCTGAGTGGCCGGGACTGTAGGAGCTCATGTAGACTGGTGCTTTTTCCTGTAGTGTGCAAGCACGACCACCACTGATGGATTGCACAGTGGTCGTAACCATGGAAACCTTCTCTGCATAATAAATGCTATTTGCTGAAGTGCAAAACCCCTTTAACCTCTTAACTCCTTAAGGACACATGACGTATGGAGTACGTCATGTGTCCAGTCCCTGAAGATGGCGCCCGCTCCTGGCGCTGCGGGCACTCATCGCTGCGAGGAGTCCAGCTGATTCCTGTAGCTGACCCCGCAGCTGATGATCCGCGATCGGCAGCGCTGCCGACCGCGATCATTAACCCGCAGATGCCGTGATCAATCCTGATCACGGCATCTGCATGCGCTAAACCGAAAGTAAAACTTTGGCAGCGCTCCGGCTCCCCTAGTGGTGATCGGGAGAATCGGAGCGCTGTAAGGGATAACCTCAAGCCTTTCATTCAGCATGAGGCTATCACTTACTATTTCCTATGGAGCCCTTGTTAGCAATAGGGCTTCATAGGAAAATAATAAAATGCTCATAAACTCCAATACAAGTGTATTGGAGTTTATGATAAAGCAATCAGGTATCTGATTTATATAGGTCCCTATGGGATCTATATAAAAGTGTAAAAAATAAATAAATAAATAAATAAAAAAATAAAAAAAAAAAACTAAAAATTTAAATCACCCCCTTTCCCCAAAATTAAAAAAATAATAAAAAATAAAAAAATACACATCATGGGTGTCGCAATGTGTGAAAACGCCCATAGTATAAAAATATAAAAATATATTTCCCATACGGTAAACAGAAAAACGGAAAAAGCGCCCAAATGGCCGATTTGCCGTTTTGGGCGCTTCATTTCCTCAAAAAAATTAAATAAAAAGCGATCAAAAGTCCTACACACCCCATAATGGTATCAACTAAAAGTTAAGATCGCCCATAAAAAATAAGCCCCCATACAACGCCATACACTTATTTACAAATACGTTATAGCGGTCAAAACATGGCGACAAAAAAAAAAAATTTTTTCCCACTTTTGAATTTTGTTGCACTATCAAAAGCGCAAGAAAAGCTATACATATTGGTTATCGCCGGATTCGTACTGACCTGTAGAATAAAACTAAATGGTCAGTTTTATCGCAAATCAAACGTCGTAATTTAGAAACCCGTAAAACTGTGGTGAAATTGCTTTTTTGCAATTTCACCCCATTTGAAATTTTTTCCGCTTCCCACTACACCGTATGCATTATTAAATGATGGCGTTGGAAAGTACAACTTGTCCCGCAAAAAATAAGCCCTCATATGGCCATGTGAACGGAAAAATAAAAAAGTTATGGCTCTTGGAAGGCATAGAGCGCAAAACGAAAACGCAAAAATGAAAAAACCCTGTGTCCTTAAGGGGTTAAAGACACAGGACGTACCCGTACGTCCTGTGTCCGGTCTTTAAAGATGGCGCCCGCTCCTGCTTCATGCGGGCGCCTTAGCCATGGTGTCCGCATGGTTCTTGTAGCAGACACCCGCGGCTAATGTCCACGACCGGCAGCAATGCCGATCGCGGACATTTAACTCCTCAGATGCAGTGGTCAATCCTGACCACAGCATCTGAGCTGGCACAAACCGAAAGTTTTACTTTCGGTTTGCACTCCGGCTCCCCGTGTGGCGATTGGAGGAGCCGGAGCGCGCCTGTAGTAGCCTGGGTCTCTATGAATAAAACCCAGGCTGCTCTGTAGAATTTCCTATGGAGCCTTGCCTGTAATAGGAAATATGAGATTTTCATACATTCCAATGCTGTTGCATTGGAATGTACGATAATCACAATCAAATGATTGTAAGTTATAGTTCCCTATGGGAACTATATAAAGAATAAAAAAAAGGTTTTTAAAAAAACATACGGTAAAAGTTTAAATCACCCCCTTTTGCTAAAATAAAAATTTAAAAACTAAAAAATTAAAAAAATACACATCATGGGTGTCACAATGTGCTAACATGCCCATAGTATAAAAATATAAAAAATATTCCCCATCGTCAAACAGCAAAATGGAAAAAAGCGTCCAAATGGCGGACTCGCCATTTTTGGTCACTTCATTTTCTACAAAAAATTACATAAGAGGTGATCAAAAAGTCATACACACTCGAGAATGGTATCAATAAAAAGATAAGATTATGACGCAAAAAATGAGCCCCCATACAGCTCTGTACATATAATTCCAAAAAGTTATAGGGGTCAAAACATGGTGACAAAAAAGTAAAGCTGATTTTTTTCCCACTTTAGAATTTTTTTCACTATCAAAGCATAAGAAAACCTATACATATAGGGATCGCCGGATTCGTACTGACCTGTAGAGTAAAAATAACCGGTCAGTTTTATAGCACATCGAACGTCGGAATTTAAAAACCCGCATAACTGTGGTGGAATTGCTGTTTTTTGCAATTTCACCCCATTTGGAATTTTTCCCGCTTCAATATTAAATGGTGTTGTTGGAAAGTACAACTTGTCCCATAAAAAACAAGCCCTCATATGGCTATGTGAACCAAAACATAAAAGTTTTGGCTCTGGGAAGGCAGGGAGCGCAAAGCGAAAACTCAAAGCGAAAACATAAAAAAAACCCTACGGTCCTTAAGGGGTTAAGGACCAGTCCGGTTTCTGGAAATTTGACATGTATCAATTTATGTGGTAATATCTTTGGAACACTTTTACTTATCCAAGCCAGTCTGAGATTGTTTTTTCATCACACATTGTACTTCATGGTAGTGGTAAAGCTGAGTCAATATAGTTAATTTTTATTTATAAACAAAATCCCAAATTTATCAAAAAATTGGAAAAATTCTCAACTTTCCAAATTTCAATTTCTCTGCTTTTAAAACAGATAGTGATACCTCATAACATACTTATTAGGCCTCATGCACACGACCGTTTTTTTATGTTGTCCGCAAAAAGGGGTTCCGTTGTTCAGTGATCCGTGTTCGTTTTTGCCTTCCGTTGTGTTTCTGTGTGTCTTCCATTTAAATTTTTTTGCGGACATGACCCAAAAGATTTTACCAAAAGACAGGCTGACAATTTTTGCCAAGTGCCTGTCAAGGGATCCGCAAAAAAAAACGGACGCGGATGACACATGGATGGCCATCCGCATTTTTTCACGGTCCCATTGACTTGAATTGGTCCGTGAACCGTTTTTCATGGACAAGAATAGGACAGGTTATATTTTCTTGACGGACTGAAATCACGGACCATGGATGCGGAGGACAAACGGTGCATTTTCTGAGTTTTCCACGGACCCATTGAAAACCAATGGGTCCGCAGAAAATCACGAAAAACGGAGCAACGGACACGGAATCAAACAACGGTCGTGTGCATGAGGCCTTACTTTACATTCCCCATATGTCTAACTTTGGCCTCATTCATACGACCGTATGGCTTTTTCTGTGTTTTGCGGTCCGTTTTTTCGGATCCGTTTTTTGCTTCCGTTGTGTTTCCGTTTCGTTGTTTCGGTTCCGTTTTCCGTATGGTATATACAGTATACAGTAATAACATAGAAAAAATTGGGCTGGTCTTAAAATTTTCAATAGATGGTTCCGGAAAAAGCGGAGCGGATACGGAAGACATACGGATGCACTTCCGTATGCTTTCCGTTTTTGCAGACCCATTGACTTGAATGGAGCCACTGAGCGTGATTTGCGGACAAGAATAGGACATGTTCTATATTTAAGCGGAGCGGAAAAACGGAAAAGCGGAAACGGAAGGCATACGGAGACACTTCAGTATTTTTGCAGCCCCATTGAAGTGAATGGTTCAGTATACTGTCAGTATACTGAACTGAAAAAACGACCAGTATACGGTCCATAAAATACTGTCGTGTGCATGAGGCCTTTATGTTTGGATCCTTTTGTAAATGACATTTAATTTTTTTGGGACGTTAGAAGGCTTACACGGGGCACTGGCCGTGTGCATTCCGCATCACGGATGCGGACCCATTCACTTGAAGGGGTCCGCAAATCCGGAGATGCGGAGCAGGCTCTACGGAGTGCCTCCATAGGGTTCCGTTCGCGGACCCCATTCAAGTGAATGGGTCAGCGATCTGCATGCAGCTGGCCCACGGTCGGTGCCCGCGCATTGCGGACCGCAATTTGCGGTCTGCAGCACAGGCGCGGCCAGCACACGTTCATGTGCAAGAGGCCTTAAACTACGTATCCTCTGAAACCCTGCAGTGAATCAGAGTAAAACATAGTTGTTTGTAATCAGGGAGCCTGCCGGGATTTCGTGCTGCCCATGGTATATTGGGGTTAGATTTTGCTGTTTGGTGTACAGTTTGGGTTTAGGGCTCGGATTTAAGGTTTGTGCTAGGTGCAGGGTTTGGGCCTGATAAAAAAAAATAAGACAAAAAAAGTAAATTACCATTAGGCAACTTTCACATAGTCAGTGTTTGATCATTATTTCCCTCAGTGATTATGAGCCAAAACTGTGTGGGAGTCAAAAACACCTTACACCCATTACACCTCATCTCTGAGTCCCCTCCTGGTTTTGGCTCACAATAAATAATAGAAATCACTGATCAAACACTGACTGTGCAAAAGAGGCCGTAGTGTTTTCTGATTAGAAAAACATGATAGATCGCTAGTTACATTTTTGAGGTTTATACTGTTTATTTGCTATGGCTTCTAGGAAATCCAGTGAGGAGGAAGCATATGAAATGCTCAGATTCTAACACTGTAACATCGTAATTTGAAGTTTTACTTGGAAGTTTCCCCGGAAGAGTCTCTCCAAGTGATTTGTGTGAAATAAGACCTAGTACCAGTGAAATGGGAGACGATACAGTTGCCACATCATCGAGTGCAGTGCAAAGTGCAACCCGTGAATTTGCACTACCCTCCAAAAAGATTTACCCTGGGTTCACACCTGAGCGTTTCTGAGACGCGCGTATTACAGCGCGTTTTTGCAAATAGGAAACGTGCGTCATACGCGCATTCTTGACTCTGGAGACCAATTGAAAAAGGCATATCTACACTTTAGCGCGTGTTAAACGCGCGTTTTACGCGCGTTTCTATTGAAGTCTATGGGTGCAAATGCGCGACAAAACGCCCCAAAGAAGCTCAAGAACTTCTTTGAGTGTAGGGTGTTTTACAGCGCGTTCATACGTGCTGTAAAACGCTCAGGTGAGAACCATGCCCATAGGGAAACATGAGTTTTCTCCTGTTGAGCGTTTAACAGCGCGTTCGAACGCGCTGTAAAATGCGCAAGTGTGAACTGAGGGTTAGTGTGGGTGCCCTCATGGTTGTTCACCCCGATAATTAGTGACTTTATTGGTACCCGTGGTAAAAATCCAATAGCGACTGTGGCAGAGGAAGAGGGCACCCTCTGTTCTTCAATCCCCTCGAGTCCCTGTGGCGAAATCGCAGGCCTTTGATTTGTTGCTAAGGCTGAAGGCTCCCAGGTCTGTCATAGTAGGCTGCCTGTTAGGCCCCTTTTACACGAGCACGAGCGGGTGCAATGCGTGATATGAACACATTGCACCCACACTGAATCTTGACCCATTAGTTACAATGGGTTTGTGTACATGAGCGTTTTTTCATCGCGCGCGGAAACAACTGAACGCAATCGCAGACAAAACTGACTGAACTTGCTTGCAAAACGGTGTGAGTTTCCCTGAACGCACCCTGAAAGCATAATCTGTCACTCTCGTGTGAAAGGGACCATAAGCCTTGCTTGTGGCAGAGCTTGACAGGCAGCCTATAAAAATTCCATGGACTGCAATAGTATTCTTTTGCATTCTATGGAGCAACTGATCAGAAGAATGCATGCCCATGTCCCCTAAGGCCCCTGTCACACAAGCGAGTTTTCGCGCGGGTGCAATGCGTTTTCACTGATGGTTGCTAGGATATGTTGTTTGTAAACCTTCAGTTTTTATCACGCACGTGAAAAACGCATCAAGGCGCATTGCACCTGCGCAGAAAAAGCTGAACAACTGAACGCATGTCGCAGACAAACCTGACTGAACTTGCTTGCAAAATGGTGCGAGTTTCACTGAGCGCACCCGGACCTAATCCGTCACGCTTGTGTGAAAGGGGCCTAAAGGGTTCTAACATTTTTAGCGCCGATGCAATGTGTGACGTGAACTGAATCCTCACCCATTTCTTTCAATGGGTCTGTGTACATGACCGTTTTTTTTTCACGAAGCAGTTCTGCATTGAGTGAAAAAAGCGGCATGTTCTATATTCTGCGTTTTTCACGCAGCCCTGGCCCCATAGGAGTAAATGGGGCTTCAGCGAACTATTGCATCCGCAAGCAAGTGCGGATGCAATGTGTTTTCACTGATGGTTGCTAGAAGATATTGTTTGTAAACCTTCAGTTTTTTATCACGCAGCGTGAAAAACGCATCAAAACACATTGCACCCGCGCGGAAACAACTGCAGACAAAACCGACTGAACTTGCTTGCAAAATGGTGCGACGGACCCAATCCGTCACGCTCGTGTGAAAGAGGCCTTACAGTAAAAATGTTAGGTTTAAAAAAAAATAAAAAATATTAAAAATCAAATCACCCTCTTTCCTAATATTATAGACCAAAAAATAAACATCATAAGTTTCACCTCATCCAAAAATGTCTGAACTATTAAAACTTAAAGCCTCATTCACACATCCACGGCCGTGCTGAAATCCGTGAAGGTGGTCAGTGATGCATTCGTGAAGGGTCCGTGTTTGGTCCATGTGTCTGTTTTTTGCTGTCCATGTGCCACCCGTGTTTCACTGATCCCGAAAAATAATGTTCCACGCATCTCTTCCTAATGATCCGTGAAACATAGATGCAACACGGATGGCATCTGTGGCTTTAACGGACCCAGAGACTATAATGGGCGTGATGGATCTGTGAACACGGATAAAACAGAGCACGCATCCATGCTAAAAACACGGACCCACGGACCGTGCTAAAACACTGATGACTGAATACACACATTAAGGCTACATGCACATGACAGTAGTTTTTTGCTGTCTGCAAATCGCAGATCCGTCTTCCTTTTTTTTTTCACATCCGTTCCGTGTGTCCGCAAATTTTGTAGGTTGTTTTTCCGTGTGTCTTCCGTTTTTTTTTGCGGATCCCCCCAAAAAAATGGAAGGCTTGAACCAGTCTCTTAAAGTACCTGTACAAGTGCCCTGGTTTCCAAGCAACCATCCGCGAAAAAAAAACGGATGCGGGTGACAAACGGATGGCTTCCGTTGGTCATCCGCATTTTTGAGGACCCATTGACTTCTATGGGTCCGCAAACTGTTTTTGCGGACAAGAATAGGAGCGTGAAATGCGGACAGCAGACGCGGACAGGCAACGGAAGAGGCATCCACATTTTTAACGGATCCATAGAAATGAATAGGAAACCATCGGATCCGCAAAAAAAGCCGGAACGGAGGCCGCAAAAAAACACTGCCATGTGCATGTAGGTTAACAGTATTTTTTTGCGGTCCGCAAAATGGGGTTCCGTCGATCTGTGTTCGTTTTTGTTTCCGTATGTGTTCCGCTTTTTTTTAGTGGACATGACCCAAAAGATATTACCAAAAAGACAGGCTGACAATTTTTCAGATGCCTGCCAAAGGAATCCGCAAAAAAATGCAGACGCGGTACGCGGATGACACACGGATGGCCATCCGCATTTTTTCACTGTCCCATTGACTTGAATGGGTCCGCGAACCGTTTTTCACGGACAGGTTATATTTTTTTGACGGACTGG
The DNA here is from genome assembly GCA_033119425.1 of Bufotes viridis. Lineage (NCBI taxonomy): Eukaryota > Metazoa > Chordata > Amphibia > Anura > Bufonidae > Bufotes > Bufotes viridis. Next base: position 453,545,547 of record CM065592.1, read on the forward strand.
AATCACAGACCACGGATGCGGAGGACAAACAGTGCATTTGCCGAGTTTTCCACGGACCCATTGAAAGTCTGCAGAATGGGTCTGCAGAAAATCGGAGCAACGGACACGGAATCAAACAACGGTCGTGTGCATGAGGCCTAATGAATGGGGACATGTGCTGTCCGTGAAACACTGACCTGTGAATGAGGCTTAAAGGTGAACGTTGTAATGGAAAAAAAATTAAAACGCATAATTTGCCATTTTTGGTCACCTTGCCCTGTGCAAAGTCATGTGCACCCCAAAATGGTACCGATAAAAACTACAGCACGCCCTGCAAAAAACAAGCCCTCATACAACTGTAGACAAAAAAAAAAAAAAAAAGTTATGGATGCAAAGAAACGTAATAAACCGATATAAATCTGGTATCACCTTGTACTGACCTGCAGAACAAGCTTGTCATGTCATTTAGAGTGCACACGGTAAGAAGAGAACCCCAAAGAACGTGGTGGAACGGTGTGTGGTTTTTTTCAATTTCCCCCACCAAAATAATTTTTTTCCTGTTTTCCAATATAATGTGGTAAATGAAATTGAGCTATTAAGAAAATAATACAACTTTTCCCGTAAAAAAAAAAAAAAATAAACACAATCCCCCATATGGCTATGTGAGTGGAACATTTTAAAAAGTTATGGCTCTTGGAAGGCAAGGAGTAAAAAAAACAAAAACAAAACTCAATAGCAAAAATTGGCCCGTTACTTCAATGAAGTATATGAACCCTAAAAGAATACTGTATAAAAATCACACCTTTTCCCACAAATACCGAGCTCTCGTACAGCTATGCCGGTAGGTGCATAAAAAGTTATGGAATTCAGCGATGAGAAAAAAATGTCTTGGTCCCCAAGGCCCAGTTTAGGCCAGCCTGGGAACAATTCCAAAAACTGCTTGGAAATATTTTTGCAGCATGTAATCTACTGGTGAGCGCCCGGCCCTCCCTTGCTTCTTTTTTTTTCCAGCAGAGGAGCTAATATATGCAGTTTCAGGCTTAGGCTCTGCACTTTGCGTAATTCCATCTAACCCCTGGGAGATCCTTCAGCTCTACACAGACGCCATTCCTTCCCAGCCGACTTCCAGACCAGCTCAGTCCACCCTTGAAATGACAAACGAATCCAGCCATGACGTGAACTGACGTGTGGGCCTGTGACATCAGGGTGAAGTGTCCTAACATCCTGCAGAGTCCCTAGTGCACAGTGCCCATGCTGAGAGGGGGGGGAGGAAGGAGGCTGTCTGGGGAGGAGACTGGAACTCTCTCATTACATTCACTCTGTTATATGGAGCAGGTCCTGATATGTCCTCCGCTGGGTTTACGCTACTACAGCGACGTCACATCTGTGCCCTGCCATTCTTGGCATTAGGTAAGTGTGGACGCTGTCCAAAACATTGCTGGGCGGGGAGCGAGCTATCCACCGGGCGTGTAAAGGTGGTTATGTAATACTTACTGTAACTATACTCAACGTCACATTCGACCCGTGGAAGTTGATTCACCGTATATTCCATTATCACGGAGATGGATTTCCAAAAAGTGGAACTTTTTGAAAATGTTGTCATGGACGAAGTCATCGGCTTTCGAGGCGGTAAACGGTTTCATAGTTTGGTTGAATGAAAACGCTTATTAGGACCATTTCACGTATTATTATTAGTGATGAGCGAAGTATTCAAAAATTAGATTCGGCTGCTTCGCCTAGTTTACAAAAAAATTGTGTACGTAGCGGGCACAATGAGAGGGAGCGCCGATTGCGCCGCCCCCTCTGAGGCTGCGTTCATAGCTGATCGTGGCGTCTATCATTGATATTACAGTGTAACATAAAAATAAGTAAATCATACTTATATCGTCCATTTGATCGTAAAGATCCGGCCGCCACCATCTTGATTGAAGATCTAGTGCTGTGCTGGCTAACCTCCGGCACTCCAGCTGTGATAAAACTACAACTCCCAAGATGCACACTTGCTTGGCTGTTCTCAGAAATCCATAGAAATGAATGGAACATGCTGGGAGTTGTAGTTTCACACAACTGGAGTGCTCGAAGCTAGCCATTACTGATCTAGTGCAAAATCTCAAGTGGCCCATGATGGCGTCATCATGTCAGCTGGCATAGTGATGTCGTACGTCACCGCGCAGGGGATTTCGTGCAGAGCTACAATCAAGATGGCAGGCTCTCCGTGCTCAAGCGGATGAGGTAAGTATGAATTTTTTATTTTTTTACCTCCATTCAGGGAAAATCTATTTTGCTACCACAAGGAAATTCAGCTTTGCGATGAACCGAATTTTCCCTGAAATTCGGATGGAAGTTCACTTCGTGGGATTATCATTATTATTATTATTATTATTATTACACATTTTTATCAGTAATATTTTGTGCCAAAAATTCCTCCGCATAACATCACCCGCTGGTCTATGCACATGGTGCCATAAAATCTGCAGGGTGATACAGTACCAGCTAAGTAGATGAGATTTACGAAATCTCATGTACACGGTGCGGACATTTTCCGTGCGGAAATTGACCTGCGGATTTCGAAGCTTGCAGCATGTCCATTGTTTGTGCGGATTTTCAGTGCAATGTAAAGGGTGAGATCTGGGTCACAATCCATAAGTAACACATGCATATTTTGGTGTGAAAACACAGTGTGCGTATATCCTTACAATGCCTTCCCTGCAGAAATTGATATTAATGGCATTGTTTTTGCTGTCAAGAACATGGATTTCTGCAAGCGCCATTCAAATAAATGGGACTGATTTTCGTGGCAGAAATTTCTGAAAAAACCTGCTCCGTGTGAGCTTATATTTCTTTAAAATATCCTTTCTATGTCAATTCCTTCTTTTTTTTTCTAGGATCTCTGCTTGCTGTCATTCAGTTAGAACCTTCACTCTGTTTTGGTCATGTGACGGGCTCATTACATTCCACACGTAGCTCTGATAACGGGTTCTCTCTTTTTTCCCTGTTTTGAGTGTTGGCATTTATTATTTTAACCCCTTGGTGACATGTGCCATAAAGTGCATGGCGCTGGTTGCTGTGCCGTAATATCGCGGGGAGGGACACAGTTATCATTCGTAGGGGCAGTGTTTACAGCATTCCAAGGAATGTGGGGAAGGTTCTTCTTTTTCTGACTGGCCCAGAGGATTTTTAAAGGACAGCCCTAGGCCTAACAAAGGCCCCCAGGGCTGTCCTATATTTAACCTTCTTAAGACATACCCGACCATTTTACAGGCAGTAATGTAGGTATTCCTGTGCATTCTAATAAAAACATAATCATGATGTATTTGTCTTTTTTACAGTTGTAAATAATAATTATAACAATTGATTAAAATTCTACAGCTGTAGTGCAGATAATTTTTGACTCACCCTTGTACTATGTTGATAGTAGAGGGACAAAAAATATTTAAAAACAAAAATTATTGTTTAAAAATATGTGCATAAATATTAAGAAACACATAATAAAATGTTATTAAATAAAATCATAAAACATGAACTAGGCCTCATGCACACGACCGTTGGTGTTTTGCGGTCCGCAAACCGCAGATCCGTGAAACACGGAAGCTGCTCCACGTTCCGTTCTGCAATTTGCCACTTGCAAATTGCGGAACGGAACGTGGCCCATTGTAGAAATGCTTATTCTTGTCCGCAAAACGGACAAAAATAGGACATGCTCTATTTTTTTTTTTTTTTTGCGGGGGCACGGAAAGGAGCAACGGATGCGGACAGCACATGGAGTGCTGTGCGCATCTTTTGCGGCCCCATTGAAGTGAATGGGTCTGCGCCCGAGCCGCTCGGACGCGGACCACAACAACGGCCGTGTGCATGAGGCCTTAGTAGTAGCAAATTCATATAATACATTTAAAGGAGTTGTCCGGGCTTTTACCATTGATGACCTGTCCTCAGGATAGGTCATCAATATCAGATCGGCGGGGGTCCGACACCCGGCACCCCCGCCGATCAGCTGTATGAGGAGACGGCGTGCGTATTACCGTCTCCCTTCTCTCTTCCTGTCCACTGCTGCTGTCTATGGCAAAGACCATAAACAGCAGCAGCTGACAGGAAGAGAGAAAGGAGACAAGTGCGCGTGCCGTCTCCTCATACAGATTATCAGCGGGGTTCCCGGGTGTCGGACATGCGGAAAAAAGCAGCAGAACTGGATAAAAAAAAAACTAAATATGTAATTTTATGTGTCGAAAAGTAAATACACTCCATGTCCATGAGGACACCTGCACACAGTACAGATTTGTGTGCAGAAAATCCACGAGAAATCTGCACCAAAACCACACACACAAAAAAAACGAACATAGATCCACACTCTTGTTTTTATGCGGCTTTTGGTGTGGATTTACTGCCAATGTTAACAATCCCATTGAAGTCAATAGCAGAAACCCCTCTACAGAAGGTGCGGAATCGCACAACCAATTGACATGCGGATTTTGAAATCCTCACAGCAGGTTAGTTCCCGCACGAAAGAAAAAAGCAAAGTGTACATGAGATCGCTCAATTCTCATTCACTTTGCTTGTATTGTTTTACGCTGCTGTTTTTCTGCATGAAAATCCACACAGAAAAAAACACACGTAATCCGCATCGTGTGCAGGTACCTAAGGGTTAAATGCCTGGGAACATTTACTGCTCAGAGCGAATCCTACCTCTCAGGTCCTCCTTTTCTGCTGCTTACTGTGACATCACTCGAGCCTGGGATGAATGATTCACTAGACACCAGGTATGATTAACTTCTTCACCACGTTAGACCACCAGATATGCTGACAGTAACCTCTTGACTGTCCTGACCCCAGATCACCAGAGATACTGGCATTAACCTCTTACCCCCTAGACCCCCATAGATGCTGACATTAATCCCTTACGGCTCTAGACCACCAAGGATGGTTACAGTAATCTCTTCCCTGTAATAGTCCATCAGCCATGCTTCCATCAACCTACTGAAAGTTTGGCATCTTCACACTTGGCCACCAGTAATGTAGGTGTTGACCGTAGACCATTAGGAATGTTGGCCCCTAGACTACCCCTGACCACCACAGCGAAGAAAAACCGTCACTCCAATTTTCTTTTATTGGTCACTCATGTTAAGGTGACGCCGTTTCGACACTCACAGGTGTCTTTTTCAAACAGAGAGCAGCATCTTTGAAAAGATACCTGTGAGTGTCGAACGCTTGTCACCTTAACATGGGTGACCAATGAATCACTTTGGAGCAATGAAAATTGGAGTGCCGGTTTTCTTCGCTGTGCAGACTTTGGGATTACATCCGCAAAACGGAGCACCCACCGACCAACACGCAGTGCCGCCTGACCTCACCACACAACGTTTCAAGTTACCCCTGACCACCAGTGATATCAGACAGTAAAAGGTCACCAGTAATACTGACATTAACCTCTTACTCCCTTAGAGATGCTGACATTAAAGGAGTAGTGCAGCAATATACATTGATGACCGGGATCTGCGCCGATCAACTGATTGAAGAGTAGGCAGCGCTCCATTTGAGCGCCGCTTCCTGCTCATTACACTCCACTTCGTTAAGAAGTGCAGTGTAATGAGGAGTACTCACTCCATTCACTTGAATGGAGTGAGTATTTGAATTACACTATGCTGCCGCGTAGTGTAAAGACCAGGAAGCGGCACTCGCATGGAACCCTGCCTCCTCGTCAAATAGCTGATCGGCGGGGGTCCCAGGTATCAGACCCCGCTGATCAGATATTGATGACCTATTGTGAGGTTAGGTCATCAATATAAATCATTGCACGGCCCCTTTAATCCCTTACAGCTCTATATCACCATGAATGCTTACAGTAACCTCTTCCCTGAAATAGACCATCAATCAGGGGTGGATTGGCCATAAAACCTACAGGGAAATTTCCTGGTGGGCCGATGCTAAGGAGGGCCACCCAAGCCCTCCTCATGGCCGCCAGCTGGGTACATAATGATCTGATTCTCTCTATGCCCTGGCCAGCAGCTGCAGGTGCCCTCCTAAATTCAACTGTATCATCATCCTCAAGACAGTAATACAGTTGAATATTGTGTACTAGTGGCGCAGGTGGCAGTGTGTTGTGCTGCATGGTGGGATTTGGTTCAGCTGGGGTGGTATATTGCTCAGCACTATGGTATTGCTGTCCTGCTTGCTTCTGTTGTCCACTCCTAATTTTGTTTCCCACCTTCTGTCAATTCTTTCAATGCTTTTACCTTTTGTTCCAGGGCCACTTTTAGTTCCCAGTCCAGCCCTTACATCAATAATGCTTCTTCAACCGTCCGTTAATCATCAAAGCACTAGACCACCAGGGATGTAGACATTAACCCCTCTATTACTTATAGCATCAGGAAAGCTGGCATTATTCCCTAAACTACCTTGACCACCAAAGATGTGAAAAAGGTCTATTTATGAAGACCCAAATCACTCCTCCTTTTATCCAGACCACCATCCATTCCTGGATTGAAGAGGCAGAAGGGGTTAGCTAAGCATTTTGCCCCATCAGCAATGATCCTGGGAAAGACTAGAGTTGTACAGGCCATAGACTTTGTGTGACCCTGTAAACAAGTTGGCTCTCGGCTGAGCCCTTCTGACTAATCAACCTAGAGCTCAATGGGCAGTGTCCTAGTGGGGTTCTTTGGCCATCAGAGAAAATTATTCTCAGGAACCAACCTCAACATCATCAACAAAGTCTAATAGATTTTGAATCAAATTGTCCCTGGTGGCAAGTTATTGAGGCATCTCCAAATTAGATCTTTCTCCTGGACCCCTGGGCCCTCTATAGTATGAGAGACTCTGGTACTCTGGTGTCCCTATTGGGGCTCATAATCTAAATTACAAAGGAACCTATCTGTATGTTTTTGGAGTGTGGGAAGAATCCCACTCAAACACGGAGAGAACATACATGGTCCATGCAGAATTTTTCCCTTGGTCAGATTCATACCAAAGTCTCTCCACCACTGCAAGGTCACCCTGCTGCCTGTGCTATATTTGACTCTTTGTTTTTAACTGCACCTTCTTGTAAACAAATGTATAATCCCCCATTGTCGTGCTAAACACACATGTAGGGCCCATTCACTTGTCCTTAGTGCCAACCTACCCATGTTGTGGACCACAAAACACGGGCACCAGTCGTGTGAACTTTTGCAGAGCGGAGGCATGGACCCGAAAGCCCATGGAATCACACAAAAGCCCTTCCGTTAGCTTCCAGGCCCGTGCCTCCGCTCCTGTCTTATCTTTATCCGTATCTTGTGGATTGCTGACCCATTGAAGGCAATGGGTCCGCACCATGATATGGAGTCAACACAGCCGATGCCCATATTTTGCGGCATGCGGTCCTCTACACGGCACTGCGGCCATGTGAATGGGCCCTAAGGTGGATGTCCTATGATATACATTATTATTTCTGTTGCTTATATCGCTCTAACATATCCCACAGTGAAGCTCACAACCCAAGTTCTCTATCAGTTTGTCATTTGGAGGGTGGGAGAACACCTGAGCACCCGGAGGAAACCCATGCAAAAACGAGAAGAACATACAAACTCCATGCAGATGATGCCCTTAGTCAGATTTAGGACTCCACTAACCACAGAAAAGGGCTCAAGTGTCCGATGGGTGAGGGTCCAACCACTACAGCCTGTCACTACCAGAGCTTTGAGACGTTCTCACAGCTCTGTTTCTCCACCCCTGTGATGATGTAACTACTAGAGCTTTGAGACGTTCCCACAGCTCTGTTTCTCCGCCCCTGTGATGAGGTCTTTACTTTCTGCTTCCTTCCTCCCAGCTGTCCCTCCTGTGTTTGATTGCTCTGCCTTTAAATCACCTCTCTTCCTTTGTACGGTGCGGATTATACTACTTCATTTGACCTGTATCTCTCGCTTGAGTATCTTCACTGGTGTGATATCTTTCTGGACCTGTGTTCTGCTGAAGCAAGTACTTCGGACATTGTCTGCTGACTTTGGATCTGTTTTCACTGCTGCTGCAGCTCCTTCAGTTAAGTGTGCAGACATTGTGTGTTTCTGTTTGTTTTGCTGACTGGATCCGAGGCGACCCCGGTTCCGTCCATATACTGAGCAGGGCACCGGTGGCCGTGCCCCTTCCACTACTGTAGGGGTTACAGTGGTCATCAGCCTTAGGTACGCTGGCATGTCTCGATCCACCATCTGGATCTGGACATGGGCTTAGCAGCATAGGGAGAGCTTTTAGGGTCTGACAGGGGTCACCCTTTATGTTCCCTAGTTTGGGTCCGGTCAGTAGCTAACCCACTGTGTATGCTCTTGTTGCTCACATACAGCCGTGACATTATAATCCGCCGAAACCGTCCTTTTGACATGGATCCGCTTTCTGACCTGGTTGACCGCATGCAGGGTCTTTCTTTGGAGGTAGCGGATCTCCGTCAATCTATGATTCAGCTTCAAGCATTGGGCTCGGCCCGGCCCATGGAGTCTGTTGCGAGCCAAAGGTCTCACTTCCGGAAACGTTCTCCGGGGCAGTGAGAATTTTGTTCGCCTCAGAGAGGCATGCAAACTCCATTTTTGCTTGTGTCCCCGTTCCTCTGGTAATGAGGAGCAGAGGGTGAGGATTGTCATCTCCTTGCTCAGGGGTAATGCTCAGACTTGGGCTTTTTCACTGCCATCGGGGATCCCTCCCTTCGATCCACAGAAAGATTTTTTGTGGCCCTGGGGCAGATATATGATGACCCGGATCGTGTTGCTCTGGCTGAATCTAACTTACGTTTTTTATGCCAGAACAAACTGTCTGCTGAGCTTTATTGTTCTGAATTTCGGAGATGGGCAGCTGATTCAGGTTGGAATGATGCTGCACTCCGGAGTCAGTTCTGTCATGGTCTCTCAGAGAGATTGAAAGATGCGTTTGCTTTCCATGAGAGACCAACATCTTTAGAGTCTGCCATGTCATTGGCGGTACGCCTTGACAGGCGTCTAAGAGAAAGAAACGAGACCTCTCGGTCCAGCCATTGTCACTCTAGGGGCAGTGGTGCGGACTCATTCAGTGTGCAGGGGTCTCATCCTGTCTCGGTCCCCTCTGAGGAGGAGCCTATGCAGCTAGGTCGACTTGCCCCTGATAAAGGAGGATTTAGTCCTCAGAGAATGGTGTGTTTTTGTTGTGGGGGCATTGGTCATTTGGCAAATGTTTGTCCCTCTAGGAGATTCATGAACTGTACTAAGAGTGATAATAAGAGAAAATCCTCAAAAGGAAAATCATCAAACTCTGCTTCATCTGCTACCTTGGGCAAAGTTGATGTAGGAATTGGGGCTTTTCCTCTGACCTGCAGTTCTCGTTTTCTCCTTTCTGCCAGGGTGGCGCTAGAGAGCAAAGTCATTTCTTGTGAAATTTTTGTTGATAGTGGAGCGGCCGTCAATCTTATTGACACTCAATTTGTAGCCAGGCATGGTTTTCGGGTTTGCACATTAGAAAAAGATATACCTGTTTTTGCCATTGACTCTGCTCCACTCTCACAGAGATCCCTGAAGGGCATTGTTCACAATATCCGGTTAGCTGTAGGTGACACTCATGTGGAGGATATATCTTGTTTTGTCCTTAACGGATTGCCTACTCCTCTAGTGTTGGGGTTACCCTGGCTCACTAAACATAACCCCACTATTGATTGGCAAGGAAGGCAAATAAATGAGTGGAGTGAGTTTTGTAGAGAGAATTGTCTCACAGCGACTTTTGCAGAGGTATCTACTAAAACTTTGCCATCATTTCTCTCTGATTTCTCGGACGTGTTTTCCGAGAGCGGTGTGCAGGAGCTACCTCCTCACCGGGAGTTTGACTGTCCCATTAACCTCATTCCCGGCGCCAAGCTGCCAAAAGCACGCCTGTACAATCTCTCACAACCGGAGAGAATCGCAATGCGAACCTATATCTCTGAGAGTCTCGATAAGGGGCATATTCGTCCCTCAAAATCACCGGTCGCCGCGGGTTTTTTTTTTGTTAAAAAGAAAGATGGCTCTCTGAGACCTTGCCTAGATTTTAGGGAGCTGAACCGTATCACGATTCGCGATCCCTATCCCCTTCCTCTGATCCCAGACCTCTTCAACCAAATTGTTGGGGCCAAGGTTTTTTCCAAATTGGATTTGAGAGGCGCTGCACAACCTGGTCAGGGTCAGAGAGGGGGATGAATGGAAAACAGCCTTTAATACTCCCGAGGGGCATTTCGAGAATCTCGTTATGCCTTTTGGCTTGATGAATGCTCCGGCCGTCTTTCAGCATTTTGTTAACAGTATTTTCTACCATTTAATGGGGAAATTTGTATTGGTGTATCTTGATGATATTTTGATTTTTTCCCTGATGTTCGGACTCATCAGGATCATCTTTTTCAGGTTCTGCAGATTCTGCGAGAAAATAAATTGTACGCCAAGCTGGAGAAATGTGTGTTTATGGTATCGGAGATTCAATTTCTGGGTTTTCTCCTCTCTGCTTCTGGTTTTCGCATGGATCCGGAGAAGGTCCGTGCTGTGCTTGAGTGGGAGCTTCCTGAGAATCAGAAGGCATTGATGCGCTTTCTGGGTTTTGCAAACTATTACAGAAAGTTCATTTTGAATTATTCCTCTGTTGTCAAACCCTCACTGACATGACCAAAAAGGGGCGGATTTTTCCTCTTGGTCGGAGGAGGCGCTTGCAGCTTTTTCTAAGATTAAAGAGAGTTTTGCGTCTGCTCCCATCTTGGTGCATCCCGATGTTTCCTTACCTTTTATTGTTGAGGTGGATGCTTCCGAGGTGGGTGTGGGTGCGGTTTTGTCCCAGGGTCCGTCTCCTTCCAAATGGCGACCCTGTGCCTTTTTCTCTAAAAACTCTCACCGGCAGAGAAAAACTATGATGTGGGAGATAGGGAATTGTTGGCCATCAAGCTGGCTTTCGAGGAATGGCGCCATTGGTTGGAGGGGGCCAGGTACCCTATAACCGTTTTACCGACCATAAGAATCTGGCGTACTTGAGTCGGCTAGCGTATGAATCCGAGACAGGCCAGATGGTCTCTGTTCTTCTCCAGATTCAATTTTGTCGTTACATTCCGCCCTGGGATCAAAATGTGAAGGCTGACGCCTCTCTCGCTGTTTTCCGGGAGGAGGAAACTCCGAGGACCCGGGTCCCATTTTGGCGGAGGGGGTAGTTGTTTCTGCTCTGTATTCTGATTTGAGGTCGAGGTCCAGGCTGCCCAGACTGAGGCACCTGCCCGTTGTCCTTCTGGAAAGTTGTTTGTGCCTCCTGAGTTACGTCACAAACTCTTCAAGGAGCATCATGATACGGTTCTTGCTGGTCACCCCGGGAGTAGAGCCACGGTAGATCTCATTGCTCGGAGATTTTGGTGGCCGGCTCTTCGTAAGTCGGTGGAGGGTTTTGTGGCTGCTTAGAGACGTGCGCCGCGCTAAGGTCCCTCGCTCACGGCCTTCAGGTCCCCTTCTCCCCTTACCCATACCTTCCCGTCCTTGGACACACCTGTCCATGGACTTTATCACGGATCTTCCTCGTTCCTCAGGGAAGTCGGTGATCCTGGTGGTGGTGGACCGTTTTAGCAAGATGGCACATTTCATACCCTTCCCTGGATTGCCCAATGCTAAAACGTTGGCGCAAGCTTTTGTCGACCATATTGTTAAATTGCATGGCATTCCCTCTGATATTGTTTCCGATAGAGGCACGCAGTTTGTGTCCAGATTCTGGAAGGCTTTCTGTTCTCGCCTGGGGGTTCGGCTGTCCTTCTCTTCTGCTTTTCACCCGCAGTCGAATGGTCAGACTGAACGCGCCAATCAGAATCTGGAGACATATTTGCGCTGTTTTGTTGCAGAGAACCAGGAGGATTGGTGTTCGTTTCTCCCTCTTGCTGAGTTTGCTCTGAACAACCGTCGTCAGGAATCTTCTGATAAGTCACCATTCTTTGGTGCATATGGGTTCCATCCGCAGTTTGGGACATTCTCGGGAGGGGCTCCTTCTGGTTTGCCTGAGGAGGAGAGATTTTCCTCGCCTTTGTCTACCATTTGGCAAAAGATTCAGACTAATCTAAGAAAGATGAGTGAGAAATATAAGCGTGTGGCTGATAAGAGACGTGTGCCTGGTCCGGACCTGAATGTGGGTGATCTGGTGTGGTTGTCTACAAGAAATATTAAACTGAAGGTTCCTCCTGGAAATTGGGTCCCAAGTTTATTGGGCCTTATAAAATCTTGTCAGTCATCAATCCTGTTGCCTTCCGTCTTGATCTTCCACGGGTTTGGAAGATACATAATGTATTTCACAGATCTCTCTTAAAACCATATGTCCAGCCCACGGTACCCTCCTCTTTGCCTCCTCCTCCGATTTTGGTTGATGGCAATCTGGAGTTTGAGGTTTCCAGAATTGTGGACTCTCGCATTGTCCGCGGTTCTCTTCAGTACCTCGCTCATTGGAAAGGTTATGGTCCTGAGGAGAGGATGTGGGTTCCGGTGTCGGACATTAAAGCCACTCGCCTCATCAGGACTTTTCATAGGGCTCATCCTGAGAAGGTGGGTCCTGGGTGTCCGGAGTCCACCCGTAGAGGGGGTACTGTCACTACCAGAGCTTTGAGACGTTCTCACAGCTCTGTTTCTCCACCCCTGTGATGATGTAACTACTAGAGCTTTGAGACGTTCCCACAGCTCTGTTTCTCCGCCCCTGTGATGAGGTCTTTACTTTCTGTTTCCTTCCTCCCAGCTGTCCCTCCTGTGTTTGATTGCTCTGCCTTTAAATCACCTCTCTTCCTTTGTACGGTGCGGATTATACTACTTCATTTGACCTGTATCTCTCGCTTGAGTATCTTCACTGGTGTGATATCTTTTCTGGACCTGTGTTCTGCTGAAGCAAGTACTTCGGACATTGTCTGCTGACTTTGGATCTGTTTTCACTGCTGCTGCAGCTCCTTCAGTTAAGTGTGCAGACATTGTGTGTTTCTGTTTGTTTTGCTGACTGGATCCGAGGCGACCCCGGTTCCGTCCATATACTGAGCAGGGCACCGGTGGCCGTGCCCCTTCCACTACTGTAGGGGTTACAGTGGTCATCAGCCTTAGGTACGCTGGCATGTCTCGATCCACCATCTGGATCTGGACATGGGCTTAGCAGCATAGGGAGAGCTTTTAGGGTCTGACAGGGGTCACCCTTTATGTTCCCTAGTTTGGGTCCGGTCAGTAGCTAACCCACTGTGTATGCTCTTGTTGTTCACATACAGCCGTGACACAGCCATCGGCCACCTACTTAACTTGTCAAACCTACATACAAGTTGGCGTGACTCTCCAGTGAAATGAATGGAAGTGATAGTAAGTGCTAAGTGCTAAGTAGTCCTATATATATGTTATCGAAACTACATGACTGGGTGAAGCTCATGTCTGCTACATTTTCTTTTTAAGTGGACAATCCGCAGTGTATTTGGCCCAAATACGTGCAGATTTTGATGCAGTCTTCCACGCAGAAACTCCTTTTCATAGATTTCACCCTCAGTATTGTATTGCTTTGAAATCCACACCACATGTCAAGTTACATGGGGATTCCGGTACGGACACTCTTTGAGGCTCATGGGTCAAATTTGTGAAGATCACATCCGCTTCTTTGCAACTTTAAATGCTGCAGATTCTCTGCATGCCATTCCACTAGAGGAATGTTACTGTGCACTAAAGGGGCTATCCTATTTAGTAAAAAAAATCGTCTCAATCCAACGATTTTCATAAAATAATATAAAACTGTATACTAACAAACTTCATCCCCCGCCGCTGCTAGTGCCTCTGCTGTCCGCCACTGCAGCCAAGATGTCATCTTCTTGCAGCAATGATGTCTACACTAGACACCACTGCACCCAGTCACTGACCTCACTGGTATATAACACAAGACTGCTGAGGTCAGCGACTGGCTGCAGCGGTGGAGTATAAGGGCACGTCACTGTTATAGCCTAACAAACAAAGCCTGACGGGAAAGATCACAGGAATTGATGGGGGATGAAATGGGTGATTATACATTTCTAGAAGATACCCTCATGGAAGGTCCATGAGATGGAACCCCCACTGTACATTTGATTAGGCATTTTTTTTTATCTTTAAGATATGTGACCAGGTTTTAAGATGAAATCCAAAAATCTGGAGATGAAGTTGAAACTGAAAACTGATAAGAAATGTAAGGATTTGAGCCAGGAGTAGGGCTCCTTGGCAGATGATAAAACATTCCTGAGATGCAAGCGAAGCGTGTTTATTCACTGTGTGAGGAAGTCACTTTTTGGAGAGAGGCAAACAAATCCAAGACAGAGCCTCTGCTAAACCACTGAGGACACGCCCCACACCTCCCACTCCCAACTCCATGCCCCACAGTGGTCAGCGCTTTACAACACTTCCCCTAAATGTTGCAACTTTTTGTACAAGCTGAGGTAACTTTTGGATCAGTAACGTTTTGATGTCCCAATGTGTCAATATCTGGTTAGTGAGTGATATGTGTGAATAAGCACCCATGCAAGAGCATGCTTGTGTTTATATACACGTATGTAGTGAGCGTGCTTATGTGTGCCTGTAACTATGTAGCTTGTTGTGTAGTATGCTTTTTTGCATGTCTGTAATGGGCATACAAATTTGCAAAGAGCAAACATACAAAGAGCAAGCATGTGTTTGCTCAGGTATAGCAGCACTATTTATGTATGGTATGGCAGTATTATTAGGCATTGTAGGGCAGTATTATACGCTGTGTAAATCAGAAGCTGGTTCTCACGACACTAACAGCTGAAGCCTGAAATCCCAAGTGTCTGCTTATCGTCTGTGAACCTGCTTAACTCATGAAAATGTCCCTGACACCAATACCTGTAAAATGTGATCATCATGGTTAATGTGAGTGTAACCCTCGATCTAACCCTCGATCTTTCATCCCCTGTCTTCAGGAACCTGTGAGTAACGACAATAACTGCAGCCCAGGCCACCGTTACTGACCGGAGGAGCATCATGTAAGTTTATATGACTTTTATATATTTTTGTATTTTGTAAATACAAGAGAAGTGGATTGTAAGCGGCTGGAGGGGCCAAGTAGTCATCACCAGATGGGTTACCTGCCGGCTGCCGCGAGAGACAATGATCTGATTGTGTGTAAGCACAGGGTATGGGGCGTGTTGTGTATTAAGCAGGAGAACCTCAATTGTGTAATCCAGAAATCTCCAAATATCGTGTCACTACTGTACACGGTGGCCTCAGGATCCCATGTTTTCTCAAGCGTAGAGTGACAGACAGATACTTGGTCTCTAATGATCACATATAGGGGTCGGATTAGTCTCACCAAACACAGAATTATCAGTAAAGTCTCCATGTTCCACTATCCTCCTGTCCAAACTGAATCTTTAGTGTAAAACCTGCGGAGCTCTTCTCTAGCAATACCCGCTACACGCCGCAGTAATGGTGACTAGAACTAGAGAGGAAGAACTCATAGATTTCTAACAGATGGAGAAGGTTTCCATAGAGAGTGCAGCTCTGGAGTATAATACAGGATGTAACTCAGGATCAGTAGAGGATCAGTAATGTAATATATGTACAAAGTGACTCCACTAGCAGAATAGTGAGTGCAGCTCTGGAGTATAATACAAGAAGTAACTCAGAATCAGTATAGGATAAGTAATGAGAAAAATGCATGTACACAGTGACTCCACCAGCAGAATAGTGAGTGCAGCTCTGGAGTATAATACAGGATGTAACTCAGGATCAGTACAGGATAAGTAATGCATGTACACAGTGACTGCACCAGCAGAATAGTGAGTGCAGCTCTGGAGTATAATACAGGATGTAACTCTGGATCAGTACAGGATAAGTAATGTAATGTATGTACACAGTGACTCCACCAGCAGAATAATGAGTGCAGCTCTGGAGTATAATACAAGAGGTAACTCCGGATCAGTACAGGATAAGTAATGTAATGTATGTACACAGTGACTCCACCAGCAGAATGAGTACAGCTCTGGAGTATAATACAAGAGGTAACTCAGGATCAGTACAGGATAAGTAATGTAATGTATGCACACAGTGACTCCACAGCAGAATAGTGAGTGCAGCTCTGGAGTATAATACAGGATGTAACTCAGGATCAGTACAGGATAAGTAATGTATGTACACAGTGACTGCACCAGCAACATAGTGAGTGCAGCTCTGGAGTATAATACAGGATGTAATTTAGGATCAGTACAGGATAAGTAATGTAATGTATGTACACAGTGACTCCACCAGCAGAATAATGAGTGCAGCTCTGGAGTATAATACAGGATGTAACTCAGGATCAGTAACAGGATAAGTAATGTAATGTATGTACACAGTGACTCCACCAGCAGAAAAGTGAGTGCAGCTCTGGAGTATAATACAGGATGTAACTCTGGATCAGTACAGGATAAGTAATGTATGTACACAGTGATTGCACCAGCAACATAGTGAGTGCAGCTCTGGAGTATAATACAGGATGTAACTCAGGATCAGTACAGGATAAGTAATGTAATGTATGTACACAGTGACTCCACCAGCAGAATAGTGAGTGCAGCTCTGGAGTATAATACAGGATGTAACTCAGGATCAGTACTGGATAAATAATGTATGTACACAGTGACTCCACCAGCAGAAAAGTGAGTGCAGCTCTGGAGTATAATACAGGATGTAACTCTGGATCAGTACAGGATAAGTAATGTATGTACACAGTGACTCCACCAGCAGAATAGTGAGTGCAGCTCTGAAGTATAATACAGGATGTAACTCAGGATCAGTACAGGATAAGTAATGTAATGTATGTACACAGTGACTGCACCAGCAGAATAGTGAGTGCAGCTCTGGAGTCTAACGCACAATGTAACTCAGGATCAATACAGGATAAGTAATGTAAGTATTAACAAAGTGACTAAAATCTGAGAAATGATGTTCAGAGGTGGATGTGTCTGTCTCTCTAAGAATGTTGGAGGAAGGCTATATCTTCTGGTCAGAGGACTATTGTCATACATGTGTCACTGGCTGTAAGACAGCAGACAATAAGAACAGTGATTGTTCCCTGTTTTGGATGTTTGACAGAGTGAATTGGCAGGGTTTGTAGGAAACTGAAAAGTGAGACTGAGACCCGTATACAAAGCAGGTGGTGAAATGTTACTGACTTGTGATGGAAGACCGGACTCATCTACGGCATCATCAAGAAGCCGCACAATGCCGGGAGCTATGCAGACGTCCTAAAGCAACCATGACCGATGCTTGGCTGTACGTTGTTTTATACCGCTGTTTGCTAAAATAATTTCGGAGAATGACTACTTGTTATTCTGTCCCGTCCTGACTGGCTTCAAGGAAAATATTACCAATAGGCAATTGAAGAGCCAGTTTTGATTTTAAAGGATTATGTAATTTTTCAACAAGTCCTTGACTGTATTCATCAAAGGCAGGGATGGGCAAACTGCGGCTCTGCAAAACTACAACTCCCAGCATGCAAAGACTGCTTACAGCTATCAGCCTACAGCGAGGCATGGTTCAAATTGTAGTTTTACAACAACTGGAGAGCGGCAGTTTGCCCATTCCTGATCTAAGGCATCTAAAATAAAAAAAATTAAATAAAAAAATAGGTCTATAATAAGTAGTCTGTTGTACTCCACTCTCTCTGCCCCCTATTCCTGATAACCTTCAGACAGCAGAAGAGGGGCCTGATGGAAGAGAGACTACAGGATCAGACTACACACAGGGTGTTTTTGTAGTTGGTAATCATGGAGACATATCGGTCTGTATTGGAGCTGCATACTGTTAGACTGGCTGTAGGGGTCTCCTGGTTGGACGCTACAGCCTTTACTGACAGCAATGGTGAGGGGCTTTGGAGCTGCTCATAGACTGAGCCTGAAGCACTGCAGCCATCGTCCGCTCCGGGGAAACGGCGCCTGCAGCATTCACAGTTCAATTTTACAGCACTCATTGATTAAAAGTAGGGTAGAGATACTGTATGTGTTACCTCCTGTACCCTGTCCCTGCCTATGTCTGTCAGCAGTTTTGCATGGACAACACTTCTGACGGACACCTTGTAAATCCAAGTATTATATGGTTGTAACAGGTCCTCCAGGGCCAAAGCCACTCTTAGCAGCAACCTTACACCGGTATAGAGGGTCTGACGATAGACTATACCCTCTGTAATGTACCAATGGAATAACCCCTTTAAATGGCATCTGTCAGCAGTTTTGCACCTATGACACCGGCTGACCTGTTACATCTGCACTTGGCAGCTGAAGGCATCTGTGTTGGTCCCATGTCCATATGTGCCCGCACTGCTGAGAAAAATAAAGTCTTAATATATGCAAATGAGCCTCTAGGAGCAATGGGGGCGTTACAGTTACACCTAGAGGCACTGCTCCCTCTGCAGCTGTCCCGCCCTATGCAGTTTGATTGACAGCAGCAGGCAATGAAAATGTCATCACACCTGGCCCTGACTTCTCCTAAAGTCATTGAAAGTGCCTTGGGCATGGCAGTTGCATAGAGGGCAGAGCCTCTAGGTGTAACGGCAACGCCCCCGTTGCCCCTTGAGGCTCATTTGCATATATTAAAACTTCTCAGCAGTGCGGACACATATGAACCTTGGACCAACACAGATGCCTTCAGCTGCCAAGTGCACATGTAACAGGTCAGCCAGTGTCATAGGAACAGAACTGCTGACGGATGCCCTTTAAGAAAATTGCTTTACCTGAAGAAGGTGATTAAATGCACCACATATCCAAACTTACTCTTATGTACATAGAACATTCTGTTATTTATAGGTCAATTCTCCTTATCTGCAGCAATTTAGGAGAACTCTGTCAAATACAGGCGTGGACTGGGAACTTAAAGTGGTCTTGGGAAAAAAAAATTGTAGGGTCCAAATTGAAAGGAGTCGGGGCCAGCAATACCGTATTGCTGCACATTATACCACCCCTACAGAGCCAAATACCAAAGTGCATTACATAATACTGCCCAAACAGCACAAAATACATCCCCAAAAACTGCCATCGGCCGGCCATAAGGAGGGTCCCTTGGGCATCAGCCCACTGGGAAATTTCCCTGTAGGTTCTATGGCCAGTCCACCCATGGCCAAATATGTTGCCAGTATATGAGAAGCCCTGTCAATCCTACTGGGATGATTACTCATTGTGTTTTAGAGACTTCATGTAACCATGGCTGTCTTATGGTTCCGTTAATGATTTAAGAAGTCTAACTCTTAATATTGAAGAAGTTGCTAACTGTCCTTTTCTTTTACTTAGAACACTCCCATTTATCTCCTGATGCTTCTGTTTGTTGTCGACTCATTCCTCCTGGTGAATGGTGAACCGATCTGCAAGACTATTGGTCAAACCGCCTTTTTTCAATCTTGCAAATTGACTCAAATTCCTTGGGTACCAATGAATATTATGTCACTGGACTTAAGTAATAATTACATTCTGGAAGTGAACGCCACATCATTTCCACCACTGCTGAACTTGGTTATGTTGAAACTGGATGGTCAGATAACTGGAAGGTTAATAGTACGCTAAGGATAGTTTTAAAATGTACCAAATCTGATTCACCTGGATCTGTCCTACAATAGAATCCTGGTGCTCGATCAAGATGCCTTTACCGGCTTATCACATCTAGAAAATCTTGTGCTGTACTACAATCAGTTGAACGGATCCTTTCTGGAAAACGATTATTTCAAGGATTTGACCAACTTGGTATTCTTAGACCTGTCATATAACAGCCTCACGTATCTCAAACCCCATCCCAAATTTTATAATTTATACAGACTTGAAATATTAGATTTAAAGGAAAATCAAATATCGAGACTTTGTGAAGGAGATTTACACAGTTTCCAACAGAAAAGATTTACAGTTTTTGATATTTCAAGGAATTCGCTTTTAAATTAGATGCCACTGATTGGGAACGCTGTGGGAATCCCTTTCGTAATATTGAGTTTGATACACTAAATCTAGGTGGAAACGGATTCAGTGAACAGACTACAAAAGCATTGTGCAACGCCTTGAATGGAACCAAAATCTCTCATCTAAAACTACGTACTCACGGAATGGGACCAGATTTTGGCTTCAAAAACCTTAAGGATCCAGATAATTCAACATTTGCTGGACTCGAGAACAGTGACCTCGCAATCTTTGACATATCAGATGGAAAAATTTTTACTCTGCAGTCAGACGTATTTGGAAAACTTTCTAAGCTTTTACTTCTTAATCTTGCCCAAAACAAGATAAACATCATTCAGAAGAATGCCTTCCATGGTCTTCAAAACTTACAATACCTAAATATGTCCTTCAACCTGTTGGGTGAATTATATAATGATGCTTTTGATGGTCTCCCCAATATACTGCAGATTCATCTGAACAACAATCATATTGGACCAATACAGAATGATGCCTTTAAAAACCTCCCGAAGCTGCAGTTTGTGGACTTAACTAATAACGCCATTGCAAATCTTCAATTTTGTGAGTCTCTGCCATTGATGCAGTTTATAGGTTTAAAGGAGAATAAACTTAAATCAGTTAAGGCTGCCAAAGTGAAGGCTCCAACCATTAATCTTTCTGAGAACCAACTCGCAAATCTTGACGATGTCTTTGAATTTCTCAAGAACTCTGCCATTGAAAATATCTCCCTTCGAAAGAATCGACTGGCAACCTGTAAATACCAAGTTAGTCTTCCAAAAGGAAATTCACTCCATTACTTGGATCTATCTGATAACATGATTCAGCTGATTTGGGAAGAAGGCAAATGTTTGGAGATGTTCAGGAACCTTAGTGTTCTTCAGACTTTATATTTATCTAACAATCATCTTCGATTCTTTCCTTATGGGATTTTTGGTGGCCTGACATCCTTACAAGTTCTTAACTTGTCATACAACTTTCTCACAGATGTCCCCTCAGACGTTTTGCCAGTCAGTCTTCACACTTTGGATCTATCTAGGAACCAACTGTTTTCACCCAACCCAGATGTGTTTCTTAGTTTAGGAACCATTGACATAACACATAATCAATTTATCTGTCTATGTCCCCTTACAAATTTTTTGATATGGTTGAATGAAACTAATACTACAGTGTTGGGTGACCGGAAGGACATCTCCTGTGCATATCCCGACTACCTAAAGTCTATACCGCTTGATGATCTTGTATTTTCTGACTGCGATGACCTTACTGTATTAAGGCCACTCATGTTCGCTTTATATGTGTTCATGTCATTTCTCATTGTGACCTTTATGACAACTGTGATTGTATATAACCATTTCCGAGGGTTTTTCTTTGGACTCTACAAGAAACTGGTTCAATCTGTACCTAGGGAGGAGCCTCAAGAGGAAAAAACCTTCAAATATGACGCTTATTTGTGTTATGCCCAAAAAGATTTCACGTGGGTGGAAAATGTCTTTCTCAAAAACTTAGATTCCGACTACGATGAGCGGAACCGCTTCAATCTGTGTTTTGAGGAAAGAAACTTCATTCCTGGTGAAGATCATATTGTAAATATTCGCGATGCTATTTGGAATAGTAAGAAAACGATTTGTGTCGTGACAAAGCGTTTTCTGCAGGATGGATGGTGCGTGGAGGCCTTTAATTATGCCCACAGTCGATACTTTACCGAACTCAAAAACGTTCTTATCATGGTTGTGGTAGGGTCGCTATCAGATTACCAACTGAAGAAATATAAGCCCATCCGGGCATATTTACAGAGGTGCCCATACATGACGTGGCCTGAGGACGATCAGGATGTAGAATGGTTTCTAAGCAGACTTTCCTATAAGATACTACAAGAAGAAAAAGTCAAAAACAGAGACGTAAAAGTCAGTTTGGTAAGCTCTACTATAGAATTACAACAAATACATGTTTCTTGAGATGTCATGAAAGATTCATGGACGTCCAGCACTTGACATTCATTGACCCGTTACAACATTCCTAAAAAGAACATCATACTTTTCTGCATGATCACATGTAGCCACCCACCAGATGAACCATGCCCCCATATAACAGTTTGTCTCTGAGAGTTTCATCATATAAAAATATGGGGGTATTTGGCAATGATACGGTTGGGTTTCTATGAGTCAAGTATTTTGCCAAATGTGAATTTCTATATAAGCTATATCTGGAGTATTCTCCTCTGGAATGTTTTTCTCTTGAAGTATTTTATACTTGGATTGTTATATGAAGGTTTTCTTTGAATCTAAATCCTCCCAGTCTGCCATCACGGGAACAAGAATCGGGCAGCTTGCATTTCAATATGTTAAACCTTTTGTTGAGCCTGAAGATAAGCTTCTGCCATAGAATCCGGCTCCAGCTTGTCTCTACCAAACAATAATGGAGTCCATGCTTATTTTTGGTGGAGGTTTGGGGATAAACCTAATTCAGCATTTAAACTGCCTGACCTAGCAGGCAATGTTCAGGAAGGCATAATTTGTATTTTAGATCATACATTCTTGTATGCAATGAGATAATGAGTTTTATTAGTCTAGTTGTATCACACAATTCCACACTTATCTGACTACTTTACGCTACAGTGGATCATGACCCCGCTAGGCAGCTCTGCAAGTGGAGGCAAACAGCCCTGCGCACATTCTAGGATAGGTCGTTTGCGGCCATTTTAAATCACTCCTGGTGTATCCCTTTAAAGAGGCTGTCCAGGATTTTACAACTGATGACCTATCCTCAGGATAGGCCATCAATATCTGATCACTGGAGATCCCACACCCCCAAAGATCAGCTACTTTGTGGTAGATCAGGCGAAGAAGTTGGCGCTGGAACTACGCAGCTCTGTGGTGTGATGTGTAGTAGCTGCCTTCTGGGTCAGACCCTGACGATTAGATATTGATGGCCTATCCTGGACAACTCTTTTACCCTAGGTACACACCTAAGCGCTTTACAGCGCGTTCAAACGCGCTGTAAACGCACAACATGTGAAAAGCCATGCTTCCCTATGGGCATGGTTCACATTTGGGCTTTTACAGCGTGTTTGAACGCGCTGGAAAACGCCTAACGCTGTCGCTTCTACTTGAGCTTCTTTAGGGCGTTTTGCGCGCGTTTCCGTCCATAGGATTGTATTAGAACGTGCAAAGATGAAGAAATGCGCGTTTTCTGTTCCAAAACGTCGCGAGTCGTTCTCCGACGACGCATCCGCAAGAGCAACACTCCACACACCATTGCTGCCACTTGCGTTTGTCTCCTAAACTCCATAGAAATCCACCAAATTAACCACACCAAACTCCAACAGTACAACACTCTCAAACACACCTAATCAATAAAAATCTCAATTTGGCAAACATTCAACACCTTTCATATAGGTAGGCCTGCATTTTTAGTGGATCTTGCACCTGTCAATCACAAAAACGCGCGAAAAACGCGCGTTCATTAATGACAAAAACGCGCATACAATCGCGCGTTTGTCGCGCGTAAAAACGCTTGAAAAAACGCACGCCTGCAAAACGCTTAGGTGTGTTCCCAGCCTTAAGCTTTATGAAGAGAAGCATTAGGTCACATGGCCAGACACCCCATTCTACGTGAAACCAAAAGAGTCACGAAGGTGAAGAGATGTCTCATAAACCCTCGGTACTCCTACTCTTTTACCCAGACATCTGGTGGTGCCACTACGTGGGGCCACAGCTTTTGTCTCTTACCATTGGGCTGGAGGTCCTGGCACTCCTTGTAACTCTCCTTTGGACAACCAAGATCACCATGTGACCTACTTTAAGTAGATAGTGGTGCGATGTGCCCACTAGATAAAACCTGATTTGGATTTTGGAAGATGCTTTAGTCTGGATCCTCCTATTGTGGACCCCTATGACAAATCTTTCCATGGGCAAACTTGTAGACGACATGTCTGGTATGCTTGAAAAGAGTTCTACTACTATTATGGGCCAACATGTGGTTATCACACTGCAGGTGGGTCAGATAAATAATCTTTTGCATGATATTGGATATATGTGATGTCGTCTACAAGTTTGCATTTGAGATTTGGACCTGAGGGGGGTTCATGGTACTTGACAGAGTGACACCAGCCCAAAGCTGGGACATCTATGCTGTTCCGTTGCTGCAATTTCCCGATCACTCCATGAGTTAAAAGGGTATTAATCGTATTGTCTTTTTACTGCGCTATTCAATACCTCATTTTTTATCTCACTTTGAATGTTTTTGTATGTGTTAGTCAATATGTACCTCTCATGTCCCACAGCGGAGGCAGCCATATTAACTGGACGAGTAGCCATCTATTAGGCACCGACTGGATAGTTACACATAAAGGGTTAGCCCATTTTAAGCATGAGTGAATAAAGGGGTCTCCCAGTTTCAGACCCTTATCTATCAGTGACTGCAGAGGGTCTTTCTCGCTCTGGAGGACCCAGCAGGCCCATGCATTACATGGACAGCCCATTGATTTCAATAGTGTCATTCTTCATTTCCCCTGCGGTGGCACTGCAGGGAATTGAACTCGTATTGTTGGGGTCCTTTCCAGATTACAGATGATCAGTGAGGGATCCAGCAGTGGGACATCCTGTCATCAGATTCTAACAAAAGGGATTGTCCAAAGAGGACAACCTCCTTCAGCTTTTGTTTCAAATGGGTACTTTGGAAGGCTCCTCTGCTAATAAGATGATCACTGCTAATAGTTTCCCCAGCCATAATCTGGATGGGCAACCTATCCTTAAGGGTTCAATTCCCCTACAGCACCACCACAGGAGAAATCGAGGCATTACACTGCGCATACTGAAATCCTCCAAGACGGACCTGCTATTTGAAGTTGCCCTCTGCTCTGATTGATGGAGGTCCACATTGAGAACCCACTCTATTAACTCATTGTGCTAATCTTGTTTATATGTATAGCCGTATAACTATAGGTTGTGGTAGAAGAACATACTATTAACCCTGTCACTGATACTGCTCCAGTGTATGCAATGGCTGCTTCCTCTATATAGCGGATGATGGGGGCAATTTAGTATATTTAGGAAGTTTTAAGTTTTAAGTTTTATAAAGATTTAAATACTTATTTTATAGTATAGACCAAAGAAATTCAACATTTTATTTTTTCAGTTGTTTATTGACAAATAAAATCTATTTGTAAAAAATAAATTATATCATTTTGGCTATATTTTGTAGTTCTATCGGTATGCTTGGAAAT
Organism: Bufotes viridis; assembly: GCA_033119425.1. Taxonomy (NCBI): domain Eukaryota; kingdom Metazoa; phylum Chordata; class Amphibia; order Anura; family Bufonidae; genus Bufotes; species Bufotes viridis. The sequence goes on from CM065592.1 coordinate 453,570,623, forward strand.
GGAATTCAGTCAGAGATCATCCACCAAAGAGTCTGACTAGTGGCTAAATAATCAAGAAAATCAACATTTAAGCTATGAACACCTTCAGGAGCATTTTTTATGATTTATTGGGGTGTATGAAATATTTTCAACAGTTTTTGTCAAGTTTTAACCTGTCTGTACACACTTAGTTGTCAACTTGCTTCTCTGACGGCTAGATGTGTAGCCCTTATCTCTGAACTTCTGACAGCTCACAAACACTCATTTAAGCCATATTCTTATGAGTTTGCTAAGAATTTGTCTATAATGAGTGTATTTTCTTAGAGATGCCACCCTGGAGTATTGATTGACAATAATCTGCGGAAGAGAAGCCTCAACCCAATCCAATTAAAAAAAATCAGTCGTGGATTCATACCTGCAGAATGGACTTGATACCGGCCGCTGCCACAAAATGGTAAAGCTTACGAGCTCCCAGAAAACTTGTATATTTATTCGAAGATGGCCCATAGATGTCCATCAGCGGCAAAATTTGTCAATAAACTGTCGTATTTGTGTCCAGAAGGGTAAAATAAATAAACGGGCAAGACCTTAGGCAGCTAAATAAATTTAGCATCGGGAGAGTGAAACCTAAAACATTTTGAGGTTGGGTAAAGCACCATTCTGTGACCCTTCTGTAGAGTAAGATAAGATCTATGACAGACCTTTCATTTCTAGGAAACGAGCCAGCCAGCCGAGGGGAGGAATTTATGGGCTAGATCCAGAGCGTTCAGGCATCATAAATTTCTATGATGCTAGGAGCTCAGGTCAGATGACCCGCGGGTGGTCCAGGAGGTGCAACCAAAACATGGACCATTTCTTCCAGGCTTCAGACTGCTGACACCAGCCTTACACAGATACTCCACAACCTATATTTATTGAGGACTCTGTGAGGGTAGACCAACTAAACTGACCAAGGTGTCTCTGAGAGCGTGGGCCCACTAAATTCACAAAGATGTCTCTGGGGGGGTGGGCCCACTGAATTAACCAAGGGGTCTCTAGGAGGGCACTCTCACATCACCCATATACATTCTCTGGTGCCCCAGTAGGCCAGGCTACCACTGGTCATAAGCCAGGGATCTCGAACCAGCCGTGCAAAATTGCAACTCCCAGGATGTCCCGAGATTCCCCTGTTCATAGCAGCTGGAAAGACCAAGGAGTGATCACCAAACGGGTTACCTGCCACAAGAGACAATGAACTGAGCACAGGGCGTCTTGTGTAATAAGCAGGAAAACCTCAATTGTGCAATCCAGAAATCTGCAAATATCATGTCACTACTGTACACACATTATGTGACATCAGGATCCTAGTGTTTCTACATCTTGCTTATGATTTTTTAAATTAATTTAAATAGGCCCTGTACTAAGAGCGAAGGATCCACACCGATCAGTCATAACATTAAAACCAGGTAAAGTGAATAACATGGGCCATCATGTGACGATGGCTCCCTTCAGGGGTGGTATATACAATACCAGAAAATAAAAATAAAAAAACCTAGAAGGATAGGGGATAATTATTAGATTTGTCGGGATCCTACCTCTGGGATCTCCACCGATCAAGAGCATGTGTAGTACCTCAGAGGGGACACTACTATTCTTACACCTAGCTACTGTCTCTAATGGCTACCAAAGAATGTCATCTGGGTATTTAATTCCGGTCCGCAAAACACGGAAGTTGCTCCGCGTTCCGTTCCGCAATTTGCGGAACGGAACGCGGCCCATTATAGAAATGCCTATTCTTGTCCACAAAACGGACAAGAATAGGACATGCTCTATTTTTTTGCTGGGGCATGGAATGGAGCAACGGAAGCGGACAGCACACGGAGTTCTGTCCGCATCTTTTGCGGCCCCATTGAAGCGAATGGGTCCACGCCCGAGCCGCAAAATATGCGGCTCGGACGCGGACCCCATCAACGGCCGTGTGCATGAGCCCCTAATATTGTTATGCTACTGTTATTACATATAATGTGCCTGGTTGTCCAGGAGGAGGCAGTGTATCTGGCAGAGAGTACTATTAGATGGAAGGGAACTTACCATTCCATTCTCCTCTTTTGGGCAGAAGCGGGCTAGTTCTGCTTCCTACCAAGGGATGGGTTGGAGGAAGATTCAATGGAGAAATGGAGTTCAGAGTTGGAGCAAGAGAGTGAAGTAGCACGGTGTGGTGAGGGAGCATTTTCCCTCACTGCTGCAGAAGCTTTGGGGAAGTAGCTCAGAGAGCAGCCCACTCCTGATATATAAAAGGACTTAGTACTTCTGAGAGGCAAAACGGAGCCAAAGACCCCTACTCAGCAAAATTGTTCACAGGTTACCTCACTCTCATAAAAAACAGTAACTGAAGCCTGAGATTAGCATAGCAACAGAGAGATAAAGCAAAGTATTCAAGTTTACCTGCCAGTTTACCCCTAGCCTGCTGGAGCCAAGAGAAAGATCAAGTATTGTTTGGATGACACAAGTTTATTGCAAGTTTATTCAAGTAAAAACCATTAAACTTCCCCAAGTCTGGACTCCACTTACTCCACCAACTACAAATCCTTTGTTGCTGTGGAGCCTAACCGCAGGGAACAATAGTATCCCGGTAGTAGCACCGTGACACCAACTATTAGGACCACAACATTCCTAAACACTGCGACCCGACCGGCCCTGGGGGACGATCTGCCGCAAATGGAGGCCCATGCACACTGCCACTCCAGTAAACATTATGGAAGTTCTGGGAATAGCTGAACGCTGTACTCTTTCAATGGGTCCGCAAAAAAAACGGGTTACTCCGTGTGCATTCAGTTTCCGTATGTCTGTTCCGCAAAAAAATAGAACATGTCCTATTACTGTCCGCATTACGGACAAGGACAAGATTGTTCTATTAGGGGCCAGCTGTTTCGTTCCAGAATACAGAATGCACACGGACGTCATCTGTATTTTTTGCAAAATACATGTGCATGAGCCCTAAAGCCGCTGTCAGACACCTTTATCTCCCAAAAGGATTGGACAGTTTAAATCCAGCAGCCTGATCCTTATCTCCCCTGATGGCAGATGTGTGGCTCCCCCCTACAGATTGTCGTCCGGTCCTGCTGAAATTGTCGAGTTTGTCCACATGCCTCTGGTCTATGTCCAGCTTTAGGGTTTATGCACACGATCATATGTATTTTGGGGTCTGCAAAACACGGATCCGCAAAAAAAAAAATGATGACGTCTGTGTGACATCCGTTATGCATCCATTTTTTTGCGGATCCATTGTAACAATGACTGTCCTTGTCAGCAAAATGGCCATGAATAGGACATGTTCTATTTTTTTGCGGAACGGCAATACGGAAACGGAATGCACACGGAGTAATTTCCATTTTTGGTGGACTCATTGAAGTGAATGGTTCCGCATACGGACTGTAAAAAAATGGAATGGAAACGGAAGAAAAATACGTTTGTGTGCATGAGCCCTTAGTGGTAAGATTTTTATTGAATACGTGCTGATTATGATCTATGGATGTGGCGTGGACATTGAGGTGAGGATACGTATGGAGAAGATGGAAGATCCCCAGCAGCACAGACTATTTAAGTAAGGACCTCTGCACTTATTGATTACGATAGTGAGGACAGGGATGTGTCACGAGAATGTCTATTACTAGACTTAGAAACAGACCCCCTTTCCGCACAGCAGAGCTGAGTAAGCAATATAAGAAGGTTACGTCCAGGACACGCCCCTTCAGGAAACGTTTCACTAGGATATCAGAATAACCTCCACATACGTAGGGTCTTGTAGAATATTTTCGTACGTCTGTTGTACTTTTCTATGTCATAGATACTGTTACTGCTCTTTCCAGCATTGTGTCGAGCATTGTTCCCGGTGGGAGCGAATATCTCAGTCCTATTTACCTAGATCAAGATGGTCTTTATTTCTTCATCACTGGGATTACGTCTTCACAGCCAAGTATCTGTTCTGGAGGAACACACTGATCCTCTGTCAGATCAGCCCGGCTCTGAATGACGCCCCTTTAATTCATGTACGCGGATACGCTCCTCTGGTCTTACATACATGGATTTGATCTATAATGTCATCAGATAGTCTTCTCAAATTATGGGAAGGGGTCAATACCCAGCAGGTGTATGTAGCGTGCACGGGTTTGACCATAAAATAAGGTGATGGCAAAAGAACAACAGGCGACAAAAATAATAGAAAGTAAAGGGTTCAACACTGCCACTTGGTGGTCAGAGCAAGTACTGCATGTTTATTCTTTTCCCCTTAGTGACCAGCCTGTTTTTGGCCTTACGGACCAAGTGTTTTCCTTCATTTTTCATTGTCGCTTTCCGAAAGCTATAATTTTTATATTTTTACGTCTATATTTTTGGGGGACAAGTTGTAGGTTTTAATTGTGCCATTTTGGAGTTCACATAACATTCGAATTAACTTTTTATTAACTTTTTTGGGAGGAAAAAAACAGCAATATTGCCACTGAGTTTTTATGTTATAAATTTTGCGGCGTTCATTTTTCGGCATTAAATAACATGATATCTTTATTGTCTCGGTCATCAATATACATATAGTTTTTATTAATGTTTTGCTACTTTTGTGGGCTGTTAGAGCAGGAGTGCAACTCTCATGTGAGTGCCGAGCCCCGCTCTCTGCTTCACGGGGGACACATGTAGCGCTTAGACTGGGACGCTGTGAAAAGTGGCCCCTTAAAGACCACCGTAAAAAGACGTATGGGTAGTCACGAAGGGGTTAAAGGCTATGGACACCTTTTTTATGATTGTATTTTACTCATTTTGGGCTAAAAATCTTTTTTCAATTGGTCCTTATTAAAAATATTGAACTCTTCTTTGACTAAGGGTTAAAGGCTTCGTCAACCTTTTGGGGCAATTTTTTTTTGTGCATTGTACTCATTTTGAGCGAAAAATCATTTTTCAACTGGTCATTATTAAAAATATGGAGCCCTTTTTTTCTGTACAGAGCTGAGATGCTCTAGTAGCAGGATCTGAATTTTCTCTCTGCTCTGGCAGGCAGCTCAGCTGATGGCTCCCTATCTCTGCTCTCTGACATTATAAACACTCATTATAGCTCAGTTCTTATCTAACTGATAAGAATGTGGCTGAGATAAGTGTTTATGACCTCTTAGTGATTTAGAGAAAAGGTTTATTAGATGACCGGTGTTCCGTTATTTTTCCCCACCCGTGAAGTTTCCATACCCTTGTCATTTCCGGTTCTGGCGCAGCTGAAGTGACGTTTGCGGGTGTGGAAGGAGGTGTGTCACGCCACTTGCTTACTGAGTGGCTGAGTAGGAGTCAGCGCAGTCAGCGCGGCTAACTGAATGCACCGAGGTAGGGAAAACTCGCGGCCAATTGCGCATGCGCCGAGGGTAGTGAAAACTTACAGCCCAGTAAGTTTTCACTACCCATGGCGCATGCGCAATTGGCCTGCACCGACTCTTACTCAGCTACTCAGTAAGCGAACGGCGTGACACACGGATCCGTCCTCTATTGACTTTCAATGGAGTTCAAAACGGATCCGTTTTGACAATGTTGAAAAATAGTTAAAGTTAATACAAGCGGATTCGTTCAAACGGATGCATGCGGTTGTATTATCGTAACTGAAGCGTTTTTTTTCTGGCATAGAGCCCTGACGACGGAATTCTATGCCGGAAAAGAAAAAACGTCAGTGTGAAGGTACCCTTAGGCTACTTTCACACTAGCGTTTTTCTTTTCCAGCATAGAGTTCCGTCGTCGGGGCTCTATACCGGAAAAGAACTGATCAGGATTATCCCCATGCATTCTGAATGGAGAAAAGTCCGTTCAGGATGCATCAGGATGTCTTCTGTTCAGTCTTTTTGACATTTCAGGATGGAGATAATACCGCAGCATGCTGCGGTATTATCTCAGTCCAAAATTCCGGAACACTTGCCAGCATTTTTTTCCCATTGGAATGTATTAGTGTCGGATCCGGCATGCGCAGACCAGTAAAAATGTGAAAAAAATATCACGGATCCGTCTCTCCGCATGACAAGCAAAGAGACGGATCCATTCTTGCAATGCATTCGTAAGATGGATCAGTATCCGTAACCACCCTGCAGTGCTTCCGTGGGGTTTCGTGCCTCCATTCCGCACCGCAGCTCACTTGAATGAGGGAGCACACGGCCGGTGCTCGCATATTGCAGATCCACTGTTTGCGGGCCGCAATACATCGACACCTGGGCAACGGCCGTGTGCATGAGGCCTTAAAGGGGGATTCCCAAAAATAACAGTAATCCCCTCTCAGCAGTATCTGGTTTAGGATTACCAGTGGGAACCTCACAATCACTAGAAGTCGCGGGTTCTGCCTCTCGGCTATTATTTCCCGTAGAAATGAATGGAGGGCGGCTGCTTATGCGCTTTCCAGGATCCGTTTTAAGTAGAGGTGGGACCTGCAACTATCAGACAATGGGGGCACATTGTAGCGATATGCTCCCAATGTCCAAGATGGGAATACCTCTTTGGGCATATGCACACGACCGTATGAATTTTCTGGTCCGCATAACACGGATCCGCAAAAAGTACACAAGACGTCTGTGTGAAGTCCGTTTTTTTGCAGGTCCATTGTAACAATGACTCCCCTTGTCTGATAAACGGACACTAATAGGACACATTCTATCTTTTTACGGAACGGCCATGCAGACATACAGAAACGGAATGCACACGGAGTAATTTCCATTTATTTTGCAGACCCACTGAAGTGAAGGGCCGCGGATCATACATACAAATGTGGGAGGTACACGGTGGTCCCAATGAAATGCGTTAAAATATTACAGCTGTGTGCACGAGGCCCTACACAGCGTTTCTTCAGTACCCGACTACTGCAAAACCTCACAATACACACCAAAGCTGCTGCAGAACACCCTGATAAATGCCTCAGCTGCTGCAGAATATCCTAATACATGCTTCAGCTGCTGCAGAACATCCTGATAAATGCTTCAGCTGCTGCAGAACATCCTGATAAATGCTTCAGCTGCTGCAGAACATCCTGATAAATGCCTCAGCTGCTGCAGAACATCCTGATATTAGCCTCAGCTGATGCAGAACATCCTAGTAAATGCCTCAGATGCTGCAGAACATCCTAATAATCTCCTCATCTGCTACAGAACATCCTAATTAAAGCCTCAGCTGCTGCAGAACATCCTGATAAATGCCTCAGCTGCTGCAGAACATCCTGATAAATGCCTCAACTGCTGCAGAACATCCTAATAAAATCCTTAGCTGCTGCAGAACATACTAATAAAAGCCTCAGCTGCTGCAGAACATCCTAATAAAAGCCTCAGCTGCTGCAGAACATCCTGAAAAATGCCTCAACTGATGCAGAACATCCTGATAAATGCCTCAGCTGTTGCGGAACATCATAATAAAAGCCTCAGCTGCTGCAGAACATCCTGATAAATGCCTCAGATGCTGCAGAATATCTAATAAATGCCTTAGCTGCTGCAGAACATCCTAATAAATGCCTCAGCTGCTGCAGAACATCCTGATAAATACCTCAACTGCTGCAGAACATCCTGATAAATGCCTCAGCTGCTGCAGAACATCCTGATGAATGCCTCAGCTGATGCAGAACATCCTAATAAATGCCTCAGCTGCTGCAGAACATCCTGATAAATGCCTCAGCTGCTGCAGAACATCAAAATAATCTCCTCATCTGCTACAGAACATCCTAATTAAAGCCTCAGCTGCTGCAGAACATCCTGATAAATTCCTCAGCTGCTGCAGAACGTGCTAATAAATACCTCAGCTGCTGCAGAACATCCTGATAAATGCCTCAGCTGCTGCAGAACATCCTAATAAAATCCTCAGCTGCTGCAGAACATCCTGATAAATGCCTCAGCTGCTGCAGAACAGCCTAATAAAATCCTCAGCTGCTGCAGAAACTCCTGATAATCTCATCTGCTGTAAAATGTCATGATTCATAACTCAGCTGCTGCAGAACTTCATAAGGGCTCATGCACACAAAAGTATTTTTTGTCTGTGTCCGTTCCGTTTTGCGGCCTGTATGCGAAACCATTCATTTCAATAGGGCCGCAAAAAAAGTAACTAACTCCATGTGCATTCCGTATCCGTATGTCCTACTCTTGTCCATTTTGCGGACAAGGACAGGCATTGGATGTAACATGGACACCATTCATATCATCCATTTTTTGCGGATCCGTGTTTTGCAGACCGCAAAATACATATGATTGTGAGCATGAACCCTAAGGGGCTAAGGGCCTAAGTCCGCAAATTGCGGATCTGCAAAACACGGATACCAGCTGTAAGCAAAATGCAGAACGGAACGGCCAGCCCATAATAGAACAGTCCTGTCCTTGTCCGTAAGGGCTCATGCACTTGAATGAATTTTGTTCCCGTGTCCACTCCGTTTTTTTTACAGACTGTAAGCAGAGCCATTCATTTCAATGGTTCCGCAAAAAAAAAAAAAAAAGAAATGAAAGATACTCCGTGTGCATTCCGTTTCCGTATGTCCGCATGTCTGTTCTACCAAAAAATAGAACATGTCCTATAATTGTCCGCATAATGGACACGGATAGGACTGTTCTATAAGGGGCCAGCTGTTCCGCTATGCATACGGACGCATCCGTTTCTTTTGTGTATCCGTGTTTTGTGGACAGTAAAATACATATGGTTGTGTGCATGAGCCCTGATGCGGACAATAATAGGACATGTTTTATTTTTGCAAAATGGACAAGCGGACATACGAACACGGAACACACACGGAGTCATTTCCCTTTCTTTTTGCGGTCCCATTAAAGTGAATGATTCCGCGTATGGGCCAAAAAAAGGGATCGGACACGGACAAAAATACGCTTGTGTGCATGAGCCCTAAGGACTGATGCACACGACCGTATTTATTTTACGGTCCGCAAAAAATACGGATGAGGACCATGTGCATTCCGTATTTTGCGGAACGGAACAGCTGGCCCCTAATAGAACAATCCTAACCATGTCCGTAATGCGGACAATAATAGGACATGTTCTATTTTTTTGCGGAACAGACGTGCGGACATACGGAAACGGAATCCACACGGAGTAACTTCTGTTTTTTTTTTGCGGACCCATTGAAATGAATCGTTCCGCATACGGTCAGCAAAAAAAAAAACGGAACGTACACGGAAATAAAATACGCCCGTGTGCACGAGCCCTAAGGATCCGCAAAAAATACGGATGACATTCATGTGCATTCCGTATTTTGCTGAACGGAACAGCTGGCCCCTAATAGAGCAGTCCTATCCTTGTCCGTAATGCGGACAATAATAGGACATGTTCTATTTTTTTGCGGAAAGGACTTGCGAACATACGGAAACGGAATGCACACTGAGTAACTTCTGTTTTTTTAAATAAATGGTTTCGCATACGGTCTGCAAAAAAACCCCGAATGCACACGGGAAAAATACGCTCGTGTGCATGAGGCCCTAAGGATCCGCAAAAAATACGGATGACATCCATGTGCATTCCGTATTTTGCGGAACGGAACAGCTGGCCCCTGATAGACCAGTCCTATCCTTGTCCGTAATGCGGAAAATAATAGGACATGTTCTATTTTTTTGCGGAAAGGACTTGCAGACATACGGAAACGGAATGCACGTGGAGTAACTGTGTTGCGGACCCATTGAAATGAATCGTTCATAAAAAAAAACAACTAAAAGAAAATACGCTCGTCGTGTGCATGAGCCCTAACACTGTATAAAGTTCCTGTAAGACATGGTAAATTCCATCCCCTACCACTAGATGTCACTAGAGTCCAGCACTGGAGCATTTCTCCCTTGCTTGGCTGGGATACAGCACATAATAATAGTAATAATAATAATAAGTATAGTAGATGCTGATGGCTGTTTACAGAGCCTTGTGTCCCCAGATACTTTCCATTTCCTGTGCACTGGGACAGCCCTGCACAATAACCCCCATCTCTCTGCAGGCCCCCTAGGCAGTCAGGAGACTTGCAGATCAGAGCCCTCAGGGGTTAATGACTGGGCCCTGCAGGGAGGGGTGCCTGGTGCAGCACTGTGCATGTCCCCAGGCTGCAGGATAATACAGGGATTATCCCAGTGACACAGGAAGCACTCTCCCCATAGCTTCCTGTGCTGGGATCAGAGGAGGAGCAATGTGCCCACACAGCTGCCTGGGAAGTGGATGTGGGAGACATGGATGTGAGCAGCCAGCAGCATGAACCCACAGGACACAGCAGGTATGGAGCCCTGGGGAGGACTACAAGTGCCAGCAGAGCCAGGCTGGAGAGGAGGGGATCAGTAACAACTTTCCCTTTTGTCTCAGGGTGAGAAGTTTGTTGTCCTCTCTCCCGGATACAATGTTGCAGGCTGCACTGTAAATCTTGGGGCATTTCCCAAATATTATTGTTGTGTGCGAAGACAATGTTTAGTCTGGTGCTTTGATACTTGAGGCTCTGCAGCTGTTGTGGGAATACAACTCCCATCGGGTCATGGTACTCTGCGGCTGAGACTTGTAGTTTTACAACAGGCGGAGAGATGCAGCTTTCAGGTTCGGAGAGTGATTTATGAGAACCCTTTCGGGAAGCCGTGTTATGCTTCCTTGTTGGTTGAATCGGTTATCACCCTGCCCGTCAGTGTGGTGGGAAAGCTGGGTGGCGGAGGTTTTGGCTGTTGATTAGGCTGTCACCCGGCTCTGCCATAGGGCTCATGCACACGACCGTGTGTATTTTGCGGTGCGCAAAAAATACAGATGATGTCCGTGTGCATTCTGTATTTTGCGGAACGGAACAGCTGGCCCCTGATGGAACATCTTATCCTTGTCCGTAATGGGGATAATAATAGGACATGTTGAATTTTTTTGAGAAACGGAAACGGAACGCACGAGGAGTAACTTCTGTTTTTTTTGGGGACCCATTGAAATGAATAGTTCTACATACGGTCTGGTAAAAATGGAACGGACACGGAGAGAAAATACGTTTATGTGCATGAACCTATATAGTGCGGTGGGAAAGCTGAGTGGCAGCTGTTGAATTGGTTGTCACCCAGCTTTCCCTGAAACAGATATTATGCTTGAAAAGCATAGGCTAGTTTTACACTTGCGGCAGGACAGATCCGACAGGCTGTTCACCCTGTAGGATCCGTCCTGCCGCTATTTCGCCGTGATGTCCCCATTGACTATAATGGGGGGCAGGGCGGAGTTCCGGCGCGGCGAGAGGCCGCCGGACTAAAACTACGACATGTCCGACTTTTTTGTCCGGCGGCCTCTGCTGTGCACTGCCGTGCTGCTCCCGAACTCCACCCCAGCCCCCATTATAGTCAATGAAGACAGAGCGCGGCACGGCGAAATAGCGGCAGGATGGATCCGACAGGGTGAACAGCCTCTCGGATCCGTCCTGCCCCAAGTGTGAAAGTACCTTTAGCAACCAGAGTGTTTTTTTGTTCTAAATGACAATTTTTGGGCGACTTTTGCGAAGTTCGTGGACTGAGCGCTATTATTTTTAAGTTACCAAAATAGTTTGTCATGTCATTGTTTTGGGTCAGTTATATATATATTAGGTATATTTCTGTTACTCTTTTTAGGGTACTTTTACACTTGCGGCAGGACGGATCTGGCAGGCTATTCAGCCTGCCGGATCCGTCCTGCCGCAGTGCCCGTACACTGCCGTGCTGCCGCTCTGTCCCCATTGACTATAATGGAGCGGGTGGCCGGGAGATCACCGGACTGAAAAGTCGGACATGCAGGGCTTTTAGTCCGGCGATCTCCGGCCGCGCACTGCCGTGCTGCGCCGTAGCTCCGCCACCCGCTCCATTATAGTCAATGGGGACAGAGCGGCAGCACGGCAGTGCACGGGCACTTGCGGCAGGACGGATCACCTGCCGGATCCGTCCTGCCACAAGTGTAAGCGTACCCTTAGTTTTAAACTGGGAAAAATACTAAAAACAAATAGAATAATTTTATTGGTCTTTATTTATTTATTTTTAAATTAAAATGCACTTAAAGTCTGATTCCTAAGGCCTTATTTACACGTCTGTGACAAGGCGGCTAGAGATTCCTCCGTGTTTTGGTCCGTATGTGCGTTTCGTTTTCTCCTCCGTATTCCATGTGCACTGTTGAAAATGGATTTCCGGAGTGTCCAGCGGTCAGTGACGGAACAGATTGAATGTGGAGGCCATTTACTCCCCCCTCCTCCCATGCCAGTTTTCTGGTGTTAAACAAGTCGCAATTCACTGGTTTGTGACTTTTTAATCGCCATTGTGCATAACTTTAGTTGCAGTTGGCGTTTTTTAGCTGCCCTCGCCCCTTTCCGAAAAAGGGGACACGGTGTGCTCGGGTTCATTCCCGCTGGCACATTTACCATGACTGGTATACATGATGATTGAAATTTACTCCATCTATATGCTGGCAGTCTAGGCAAACGGACTGCCAGAGGATGCACTTAATTTCTGATGGGGCGTGTCCCTCGTCATAAATTCAGTGCGTCCTCTGACGGAGTTAGGTGTTATCAAGACCGGCTAGAAATTCAGGTGTTGATAAATCTCCCCCGTAGACCGCCAATAGTCGTGTTTAGTTCACATCAGGAAGTGCACGACCCAGGCAGATCTGCACAAACGTATTTTCTTTCCATGTCCGTTCCGTTTTTCTTGCGGAAAATACCATTCATTTCCATGGGTCTGCAAAAAAAAAAAAAAGTTACTCCGTGTGCATTCTGTTTCCGTATTTCCATTCCGCAAAAAAATAGAACATGTCCTATTATTGTCCGGACAAGGATAGGACTGTTCTATTAGGGGCCAGCTGTTCCATTCCACAAAATACTGAATGCAAATGGACGTCATCCGTATTTTTGGCGGATCCGTGTTTTGCGGACAGCAAAATACCTACGATCATGTGCATGAGCCCTTATACCTTATCTCCTTGTAGCCTTCACTCCTGGTTTTGGCTCACAATCGCCAATGGGAAAACACTCGGGCGCCGTTAGATACGTCTAATTTATGACAAAGCGTGCACCTTGTCATAAATTAAGCTCATCTGTGGCGTTCCGTGCGCCTGGAGTACTTGTTTCCGGGCACATAGGTAAGAGAAATTTGTCGGGGCACCACGCTCGATGTGCCCCTATCACACCAAACTTGGCTGTGCGGCACAATATTGTTGCACAGCCAGACAGAAAAAGTCTAAAAGTGTTGTAAGTCCTTTAGTAAATGTGCCCCACTGGCCATACACTGGGGTCATTTACTAAGACGATATTTTTACACTGGTCTTAGTTCCCCCTTGCGCTGCTGTAAGATTCGGCTAATTTATGATGTGGAGTGCACCTCGTCGTAAATTAAGTGCATCCATGGCAGGAGAAAATTCTCCACAACATTTACGTCTTTTTGCAGGCGTAAATGTTAGTAAATTTGCCGGGTCCGGAGTAATGTTCTCCAGGACAGGAGCGTCCTGCCTTTCTCTAAGGCTGCATTTACACGGGCGAGTTTTCCGCGGGTGCAATGCGTGATGTGAACGCATTACACCCGCACTGAATCCTGACCCATTCATTTCAACGGGGCTGTGTACATAAGCGTTTTTCACGCATCACTTATGCGTTGCGTGAAAATCGCAGCATGTTCTATATTCAGCGTTTTTAACGCAGCCCTAGCCCCATAGAAGTGAATGGAGCTGCGTTAAAACGCATTGCATCCGCAAGCAAGTGCAGGTGCATTGCGTTTTTACTGATGATTGCTAGGAGATGTTGTTTGTAAACCTTCCGTTTTTATCACGCGCGTGAAACGCGTCAAAGCGCATTGCACCCGCACGGAAAAACTGAACAACTGAAGCGCAATCGCAGGCAAAACTGAATGGCTTTGCCTGTGAAATCGCAGTTTTCACTGAACGCATCCGCACATAATCTGGACACGCTCGTGTGAAGCCAGCCTAAGTGTGATTTCCACCCCCTCTTATCTGTTCTGTGAGCTTCAGAGCTGAAAACAAACCTAGTGGGAAGTAAGAGTAAGGACGTCACAGCAGTTTAGTGCTGGCAGATTTTACAGAAGGGAGAAGCCCCTGCTTGTGAGAGAAATGCATCTAGCTGTGCACCTGAAACAGGGAATACTATGGCTGAAAAAGACATCAGGGAAGCCCAAAAAAGCTTATGTCTGACAATTGCATACACCGCAATTCCTTAATACACTTGAATTACTGGAATTACTCAAAAAATATAGCACAGACCATTTTATGTCAGCCTGTGTATGCTGCTACATTGGCTGAGTGCAGACTACCAGGGCCGGCGCGTCCTATACGCGGAATAGGCCGCCGCGTGAGCGCCCCTTGGGAAGGTGCGCTGCTAGGAGCGCCGGCCCCGTCTCATGCTGCAGTTGCCGAGCGCTCTGGATTGAGCCTCTGGCGGCTGCAGCACTGCCCGGGCTGGCGCGTCCATGAGGCGCACCTCCCGGGCGCAGCATGAAGAGAGAGCTGACAGGAGGGAAGCGCTCAGCGCTCCCTCCTGTCACTCCATTGTAGCGTGGCCGAGCTCTTTATGGCCGCGGGTACAGGAGCATCTGTCTCCTGTACCCGGCCGGACTGACATGAAGTGCGCACACAGTGTGCACTTCATGTCAATCCCCTCGGGTACAGGAAACAAAGCTCCTGTACCCGTGGAGCATAAAGAGCTCGGCCGCGCTACACTAGAGGTGAGGGGGAATGACAAGGGCAGGGGGAGAATGACAAGGGGAGGGGGAGGAAGAATGACAAGGTGGGGGATTGTGAAGAATGACAGGGGGTTAAGAATGACAAGAGGGGGATTGTGAAGAATGACAGGGGGGAGAGAATGACAAGAGGGGGATTGTGAAGAATGACAGGGGGAGAGAATGACAAGGGGGGATTGTGAAGAATGACAGGGGGAGAGAATGACAAGGGGGATTGTGAAGAATGACAAGGGGGGTGAAGAATGACAAGGGGGTGAAGAATGACAAGGGGGTGAAGAATGACAAGGGGGGGTGAAGAATGACAAGGGGGGTGAAGAATGACAAGGGGGTGAAGAATGACAAGGGGGTGAAGAATGACAAGGGGGTGAAGAATGACAAGGGGGGTGAAGAATGACAAGGGGGTGAAGAATGACAAGGGGGTGAAGAATGACAAGGGGGGTGAAGAATGACAAGGGGGTGAAGAATGACAAGGGGGTGAAGAATGACAAGGGGGGTGAAGAATGACAAGGGGGAGTGTGAAGAATGAGAAGGGAGGAAGAGAATGACAAGGGGGAAGGAAGAATGACAAGAGGGGAGAGAGAGAACTGGCGTTAGTTAAAGGGGTTCTGCAGTTTATTTAAACTGATGATCTATCCTCTGGATAGATCATCAGCATCTGATCGGCGGGAGTCCGACACCCGGGACCCCCGCCGATCAGCTGTTTGAGAAGGCAGCGGCGCTGGCATAAGCGCCTCGGCCTTCTTGCTGTTTACCTCAGGCGCAGTGACGTCACGACTAGTATCACTGGCCTTGGCGGGGTTAAGCCCAGTTCACTTGAATGAAGCTTAGCCCCACCCAGGCCAATGATACTAGTTGTGATGTCACTGCGAGAAGGCTGAGCGCTACTGCCAGCGCCGCTGCCTTCTCAAACAGCTGATTGGCGGAGGTCCCGGGTGTCGGACCCCTGCCGATCAGTTTAAATAAACTGCAGAACCCCTTTAATATGGCAGATCATATGGGTGGGGCATTGTGATGTCACATGGGAGGCGGCAAACTTTTCTTTTGCCTAGGGCGGCAAAAATCCTTGCACCGGCCCTGCAGACTACCATAAACGGCTGCATTTTTACACGGATGACAACTTGTATTCCTGGCTGAAATTCACATGAAATTCCTCCACAAATTGCGCCCCTTTGATCCCACGATAGTTCACACGCTCGCAGTTGTTATTTGAAGTCTGCATGGCAAATCGACACATGTGGATTAGATCTCTTTGAATGGGAATAAATCCTTGTGCGGATCCGCGGTGTGTCAAAATGCAAATTCGCGGAGGAAATCTGAGAATCGGTTTCAGATTTCTGCCGTAGATTGTCTAAACAAAGCCTAAGGGTTCATGCACACGAACATATTCTTTTTTTCCGTTCTCCTTTTTACAGGTCCGTCTGCCGAACCATTCACTTCAATGGGGCTTGAAAAAAACGGAAATGCATTCCATATCTGCATGTCTGTTCCGCAAAAAAAAGATAGAACATGTCCTATTCTTGTCCGTTGTCCGGACGAGGATGGACATTGTTTCAATGGATCTGCCAAAAAACGGATGCATAACGGAGGTCACACGGATGTCATCCGTTTTTTTTTTTTGCAGATCTGTGTTTTGCAGACTGCAAAATACATACGGTCGTGTGTATGAGCCCTCTAAATGGGTGTGGTTTCCAATGTCGAAGTTTAGGGAATTTAGGGAAAATTACATTTTTTGGAGCCACAGACCATCCCTTTTCCTCTATGAATTCCTCATCGATTCCAATAGCGATGTGTTCGTAGTCCGCGATTCGTCCTTTTGATGACGTCACATAACCAGTTCCACCCTGAATTTGCAGGTAAATATTCTGACCCCCCCCTCACGGTGTTAAAGATTTTCCCTTGTGTCTTGCAGGAGCCCCCTCTACGTGCTGTTGGCTGACTGATCTGCTCTGAGCTTCTGTGCGGACTCTCACCTCTCTGCGAATACGCCACAGACATTCCTCGCAGGTACGGAATGCGTTATGCCATATGAATTACAATCCCAGTGGGGTGTCTAATGCGTCCATTGTCTACGGTATTTGCTGATCCCGATTAAGTGCTCTTGCCGTAAATCTGCCAGGTGGATCTGCGGAGGTCGCTCCACGCCTCATTCCAGCCTTATCGCCTCACGGTCTCTGCCTATGCTGCTCATTATCGGACAGTAAACAATATATTGGGATCAGATGTTACATGGGAAAACCATGTACAGATAAAGACCTGTGTCCCTGCGGCCCATATGGACTGCACACGTAGCGCAGATTAGATAACGTAGAGAGGAAAGACGAAATCCGTATTTATCTGAGTCATTATTCTCGCCTTAGCCTACATGTCATCCGCATCCATTTTTTTTTTTTTGCGGATGGTTGCTTGGAAACCAGTGCACTTGTACAGGTACTTTATGAAAGGTTACTTTACGGATCCGCAAAAAAACAAAAATTAAGACACACTGAAACCCAACCTACAAAATTTGCGGACACACGTTCCGTGTGTCCGCAAATTTAGTAGGTTCGGTTTCAGTGTGTCTTACTGGTTTTTTTTGCGGATCCGTAAAGTAACCTTTCTTAAAGCTACCTGTACAAGTGCACTGAGGCTGAGCTACGCCTAGGCCAAGTGACCGATGAACATGACATTGCATCGTCTAGAGCAGGGATGGGCAAAACTACAATTCCCACCATGCCCTGCTGTAGGCTGATAGCTGTAAGCAGTCTTTGCATGCTGGGAGTTGTAGTTTTGCAACAGCTGGAGGGCCGCAGTTTGCCCATCCCTGGTCTAGGGGCCACTGCGAGTGCCGGTGCCGTCTCAAACAGCTGATTGGCGGGGTCCCGGATGTCAGATACTGATGACCTATCCAGAGCATAGGTCAGTAGTTAGGAAATCTGGGAAAACCCTTTTAAATATGTTGAATTTTCGTTTAAATAAAGTTTTAGCATTTTGCCTAATTTAGAAGGGATGCTGTTCATCCAGAGCTTCCTGGTTCATGAATATGAATCTAGTCTTAGGCCCCATTCACACGTCCACAATGTTCGTCCGCAGCCGTTCCGCAAATCTGCGGAGCAGGTGCGAACCCATTTATTTTGAATGGGGACGTCATGGATGCGGAGAGCACACACTGCGCTTCCGCATCCACATTTGCGGAGCGCGCCGCCGATCTTCCGGCCGGCGGCTCATAATAATATAGAGCATGTCCTATTCTTGCCCGCAATTGCGAACAAGTATAGGCATCTCTATGGGGCTGGCGGCAAGGTGTGTTGCGGATTCGCAACACACTACGGATGTGTAAATGGGGCCATAGGCCTCTTGCACACAAACGTTTTTTTTTTTTTTGCGAGTGTACGGGATGTTTTTTGTGTTCCGTATACGGAACCATTCATTTCAATGGGTCCGCAAAAAACGGAAATGTTTCTGTGCGCATTCTGTGCTTCCGTGATTTCGGATGTTCCGTTCCGCAAAAAACGGAATGCACACGGATGTCATCCGTTTTTTTGCCGATCTGTTTTTTGCGGACTGCAAAACCATACGGTCGTGTGCAATAGGCCTTACTGTGACAGGTATAGAAGCAGAGCAGCAGGGGGAGGGATGTTACCAAGATAAGTCATAGAGATTTCTTTGGCATTCACAGTCTGTGGAAAGCTGGGTGACAACAACTATAGACGAGTAATGGTGGGCATTAGGAAATCCCGGTAACTCGGGGCATACGTGATGCGTTTGAAGGTAGAAACACGTATGTTGCTCGGCCATGTTGCAGCCATGATGTGGCCTTAAGATGTGCAGGAATAAGGTTTAGCTACAAATCGGTGCAGCAGATGCTTGTTAAAGGGATTGTCCAGTTTAGAAAACTCCTTTTCATGCATCTTATTAAAGGGCATCTGTCAGCAGTTTTGTCCCTATGACACTGGCTGACCTGTTGCGTGTGCACTCGGCAGCTGAAGGCATCCGTGTTGGTCCCATGTTCATATGTGTCCGCATTACTGAGAAAAATGATGGTTTACTATATGCAAATGAGCCTCTGGGAGCAATGGGGGCGTCACCATTACATCTAGAGGCTGCAACTGCCACGCCCTCTGCAGGACCAGGCAGTCAAAATGTCATCACGCTTGCCTGGCAATGTCAAAGTGCAGAGGGCATTGAAGTTGCAGAAAGAGCAGAGCCTCTAGGAGTAATGGTAACGCCCCGTTGCTCCTAGAGGCTCATTTGCATATATTAAAGCATCATTTTTCTCAGTAATGCGAGCACATAGGAACATGGGACCAACACAGATGCCTTCAGCTGCCGAGTGCACATGTAACAGGTCAGCCGGTGTCACAGATGCCCTTTAAAGGATTCCGGGGAGGGGGTGGCGTCTTTTCAGGATACGTATCTCTTGATCAGGGAGGAGGACGGCTAATGCACATTATACTCTTGTCAGCCGACTCCTTCCCCGACAGATAATACTGGGCAGAATGAATATTTTTGTCAGGTCGTTCTGTTCGCCCAGGAGATAACCCGTCGTCCGGCAGCGTCCGTCTCCGCCCTGCCCATATAATACACAGACACGTTCCGCCCGAGCTGGGAAGGATTCTTTACCGGAACATGTTTACATCAAAATTTGTGTGCGTTGTTCCTCTTCTTGTGTCACCCGTATGGACCGCGGGGTCATCTGGTTTGTGTCTTTCCTGCCCCTTGTACAGGATGGGTAGAGATTTCCTGATCTCATGAGAAGCAATCTACGAGTCTGGGATAAGGAAGCAGCCGTCCTATATATTGGATGGGAGGGGGCGCTGCCTGTGTGCTGCAGGGAACGTGGAGAATTCAGAGAATTGCATCATTAATTCAGGATTTTTTTAAAATAAAAAATATATATATATTTTTTTTGCAAATAGCCCCTAATACCCTATAGGTTTGGATAATATAGTGCAGTGGTAGTCCAACTGTCGTAAATCCACAACTCCCATCGTGCCCTGACGGACTCTTGCCGGAGGGTCACGGATCCTTGTGGTGGCGTGTGGTGTATTGCACCTCCACCCTATTCAGAGGGGTTGTCCCACGAAAAATATTCTGCAGTTTTAAAACCAGCACCTGGATTGGAACGCTTTTCTAATTACGGCTCCGTGCACACGACCGTATGTGTTTTGCGGTCCGCAAAAAAAAACGGATGGTGTTCCATATGGCATCCGTGTTTTTTTTTTTTTTTGTAGATCCATTGTAAGAATGCCTAACCTTGTCCGCAAAAGGACAATAATAGGACATGCTCTATTTATTTCGCGGGGCTACGGAATGGACATACGGATGCGGACAGCACACGGTGTGCTGTCAGCATTTTTTGCGGACCCGTTGAAATGAATGGGTCCGCATCCTATCCACCAAAAAAAACAGAACGGACACGGAAACAAAATACGTTTGTGTGCATGTAGCCTACCTGTAATAAAAAATTTACTACATTTTACTGAATAAATCAGTGGTTGTATCTGTATAGCGCCACCTGCTGTTTGCTGTTTTTATTATTTCTCTGTCCACCTCACTGAGATGGCCGCACATGCTCAGTTCCATCTTCCTGAGCTGCAATAGGTAGAGAGCTGTAGCAGAATAGACACACCCCCTAAACTGCAGCAGAAAGGGCATGCCGCTAAGCTGACAGCTTGATATAAATCTAGCTTTGGTAGAAAGAGGTTGTCATGTACTAGATTATATATGATTTTAATTTTTTACATTGGTCATGGGACAACCCCTTTAAGTGAACCGTGCTGAGCTGCAGTACCCCTCACAGACACATCAATGAGAGTGGTGCTACGGTACTACAATAAAGCAGTCATCAGGATTGCCTCTTTTTGGTTGGCCCAATATGTGAGCTGTGGGGGTCCATCCCTTTAGTACCACCACTGATTACCAGTACAAAACGCCTCCCTTCATTTACAGCACCAGCTGGTACAGCACCCCCGAGGTGGCTGCGGATGCTACTGCATCCCAGCCCGAACTTTAGGTTGAGCTGCAGTACCACACATAGAACCAGAGCGGCGCTGCGTGCGTAAATGAAAGGCACATGGCCCCTTATTTCTACAGCTGTACCGGAGGTGGGACTCCCACTGGGGATACTTTTATTGCCTATGATGTGCATAGTCCTCTAGTGTTAATATTGGAGGCCATCATCTATGGGGCCCATAAAACATAACAGACCAAAGTGATACAGGACCCTGCTGTAACCGTCCAAGTCTGTCTGATTGTCCCTTTTACTGCATGAAAGGTTATGGACGCCTTCAGGGGCGTATTTTTATAATGGCGTTTTACTCATTTCGGGCGACAAATCATTTAGCTGTTTCTGAGAGACAGGGGTTAAAAATCAGTCTGTTTACAAGTTGGCAAGGTATGTTTTTTTTTTTTTTTTTTTATCCCATCATTTGACAGCTCATGTGTAGCTCTTATCTGTAATCTCCTGACCTCATAAACACATTTAAGACCTCTTTCACACTGGCGTTTTTCCTTTCCGTTCTAGAGTTCCGTCCTCGGGGCTCTCGGACGGAAAGATACTGATCAGGATCATCCCCATGCATCCTGAATGGACAGAAATCCATTCAGGATGCATCAGGATGTCTTTCGTTCAGTACGTGAACGTTTTTTGGACGTTGACAAAACCGCAGCATGCTGCGGATTTGTCACCGTCCAAAAATCCGGAACACATGCCGTAACGCCGGATCCGGAATTGATGCCCATTGAAGTGCATTAATCCGGATCCGACATTAGGCTAAACATCATTTCAGCGCATCGCCGGATCCGACGTTTAGCTTTTGTGAATGGTTACCATGGCAGCCAGGACGCTAAAGTCGGCTGCCATGGTAAAGTAGTGGGGAGGCAGGGAGAAGCATACTTACCGTCCGTGCGGCTCCCGAGTCCCGGGCGCTCCACAATGACGTCAGAGCGCCCCATGAGCATGGATGGGGCGCCTGACGTGGGTGCTCTGACGTCATTGTGGAGCGCCCTGGGAGCCGCACGGACTGTAAGTATCTGCTCCCTGGCTCCTCACTACTTACTATGGCAACTAGGACTTTAGTAGCGTCCTGGCTGCCATAGTAACACTGAAAGCATTATTGAAGACTGATCAGTCTTCAAATGCTTTCAGTTGTCTTGCGCTGTGACGGATCCGGCGGGCATTTCCGGCGACGGAAGTGCACGCCGGATCCTCACAACGCAAGTGTGAAAGAGGCCTTATACATATTCACATCAGTTTGATAAGAACTGAGCTCTAATGAGTGTTTGAGGTCAGGAGATAAGAGCTACACATGAGCTGTCAGATGATGGGATTCAAAGAAAAGAGATTTTGCAAACAGACTAATTTTTAACCCTTGTAGTTGAACATTTTTATAAAATTAAAATAATTGTAAGCCCAAAGTGAGTAAAATGCAATCATAAAAAAAATTGCCCTTAAGGTGTCCATAGCCTTTAAAGAGGTATCCTGGTTACATTGTTATCCCTCATGGACAGGATAGGGGATAACAATTAGTTCGGTGGGGGTCCATACTAATCACAAGAACGGGGGCCCCATACCCCTTGCAGCCCCCTGAAGTGAACGGAGCGGCTGGTTGGGCATGCGTGCGGCCGCTCTATTCATTTCTATGGGAGTTACGGAGATAGTGAGCACTGTAGGTGAACTCCTATAGAAATTAATGGAGCGGCCCCGTGGACGCCCGACCGGCTGCTCCGCTTATTTCAGGGGATGTGGCCCCGCTCTTGTAATCGGTAAGGGTCCCAGTGGTAGGACCCCCACTCATCCAATAGTTATCCCCAATCCTGTGGATAGGGGATAACGTAATGTAACCGGAATACCCCTTTAAGCAAATTTTGCTGAGCTGCAGTACCAGACTCAGCCACAGGAGCGGCGCTGTGCTGGCAAATACAGTAAGCAGATGGATTAAATACAACTTTTGACTTTGGCTAATTCACCAAGGGCCGCATCTTTTCCGTCCCTCCACTTAAGGCGCCGTGAACAGATGCTTTGACATGGAGTGTTTAGTGAGCGCTCAGCTTTTCTTTTCTTTTTTAATGTTTTCCCAGTTTGCTGCAAGGCAAAGGATTAGGTTACAAAGAGAAAACTTTTTCTCTCTGTCTCCTTTGTTGTGAATTCCTCGGACTGAATGGTTGTCATAATAAAAATTAAAAAGAAAAGGTCCCTTCGATTAGATTCGGTAGAATGTGCGATGCTGGAACATGTCACCATTGTGGAGATGGCTGAAACGCGTCTCGTGTCTGCGTCTGTCAAGTCATTGTTCTTTTGTGTCTCTGATAAGTCTGATAAATAAATGGTTTTTCAGGGTTGGGATGTGCTGGATAGAATGGCTCGGAGGATTTGGCAGGCGCTCGGTATCACCCGGCGAACACCGCTTAAATCTTTCTCCTGCCGAGCCGCGCAATACTGAGAAAATAAAGCTGGCCCCCTGACAAATGTCTGTTTGTCTAACGCTAATGTTCTACAAATGTTACAATTTGTGCCGGCAAAATAATATTCTTAACTAATTTAGAGATGGTCTCCGAGTATTGAACTAAAGCCTGAGTTGTTTTTTTTTTCAAAAAGAAAAGGGGTCAGAGTTTGCAACTCGGAATCTTTAAGACTTTTTTGTAGTGACTACGGTATCTAAATACGCCGTTTTCATCTTCTGCATATCAACAACGTCGTCTTATTGGGTTAGAGGTCATCTTGCAGTGCGAAAAACTTACCTGTGATGATTACATCTCATTGGCTGTCTTGACTGGGTTCCTCAGGGGCGTGACACTGTATAATTTGCATAAAAAACGATCACATGATTCAGTGGTAGATAAATGTTGTTCCTGCTTGAATTTGTCCTGAATTTACGTGACTCTACTTGATTTTAAGAGACAGACTCGGCAATTTTGGTCTGTCCAAGGCTGGAAATGGGCCGGGCTAACATTGACATCACCCAAAAATAGGCGTTACTGGGCGGAGTTGTGGTGTTTTTGGGGGTGAGTTTTAGAGGCCCCGAATTTATCAACTTAAACATTGCTAAGTGTGCCATTGATGATGTCGTGCTCCAGCCTGGAGAAGTGCTGAGGTCTACACACTCCTGGTCCCACCTTTATTTTAAAGGGGTCCTAGGAGTTTAACAAAATGGGTAAGAATATCAGAACTTCTACTCATAAACTTCAAGTGAATACCAGACTGCAATATCGGACCCAGCCTGAGGATAAGTGAGGCGCTGGAACAAAGCAACCATTCTTTTTTAAACTCCTACGAATCCTATTTAAAGGGGTAGAGCAAGTTTAGAAAAACATGGCTGCTTTCTTACAGGAATGTGGGTTGGGGCACGCCCATCTGTGGGTGCGCAGTGCAATTTAGGTCTGTCGAAGTGAAAAGGTCTGGGCTGCAATACCTCAAACAACCTGTGGACAAGAGTGGCGCTGTTTTTGGAAGAAAGCAGAACCCTTTTAAAGGGGGTTTAAAAAAAAAAAAAGCTATACTAGCCTCGCTGCTCCCCCACTGCTGCCGTTTCGATGCTGCGCTGGTCCCGCTACTCTCCACTCATTGGTCCTGGCTCTGCACACCAGAAATGCCAGGAAAGGCCTGTCTAGCCAATCACAGACTCTGGCGAGTCACCACTACGATAAATGATTGGATAAGTGGCTTTTCTCGTCCTTTCTGGCCAGGACCAGGAAGTGGAGAGCAGCGGGACTGGAACAGAATCGCAACGGCAGCAGTGGGGGATCGGTGAGGGCGAGTATGGCCCTTTTTATTTTTAACCCTCTGTGAGGTTAAAAGTATCTTCATGCAGGCTATCTCCATTTGTTTCCAGGACCCTGTCCATTTTATATCAGCCCCCGCCTCCACATTTCTTCCTTCCACTGCTAATAGAGTTCCTAAAATATGACGGACTTTGCCATGATTGGCATAGAGAAAGCAACAGGACTCACTGCTCTGCCTGCAGTGCAGACCTGGCAAGATAGGACACACCCTTTTAATTAGGACACACCCCTTTAAGATTACAATAGAACTTCCTTTCTCTGCTGAATTTCTTAAAGGGTTTTCCTTTCCTCCTATATTGATGACTTATCCTCAGGATAGCTCATCAATATCTGATCAGTGGGGTGTGACTACCATCACAGATTTTTCCGCCAGAATTTGTTTTGGAAAAGTCCACGACAAATGCGCACAATTTACATCCAGTTTTGCTGGTGGATTTCCAGCGCAAGGGATCAAATCCACTGCATAAACCATGAACACTCATCTGCTATTTGGGTACTGTAATACGCTGCTCCACAGTTCCGCCACATGTGAACATACCCTTTAAAGAGCAACTGTCAGTAGGATCAGCCCTATTAAACCAGACATATTGTCTGGTAGAGTTGATCCTGCTAATTGAAATGATACCTGTCTTGTGAAAATCGGTTGCGGGGTTCCCGAGAAAAAGACTTTTGTTCTTTCTCCAAGTGAGCGCTCACTGCACTGAGGGTGTGGCCAGCACTGGGAAGCTGGTGAGTTAGGCCCGCCTCTCAGTGCCCTGAAGCCCCCATTTTGCATAGAGAATAATAGTCTTATTTCTCAGGAACGCTACAACCGATTTTCATAAGACAGGTATCATTTTAATCAGCAGAATCACCCCTACTAAGCTATATATCTGGATTAATAGGGTTGGTAAAGCTGACCATTGACCTTTAAGTGAAAAAAAGACTTATACAAGTAGCTGGAGACAACAAGCAGATGGATCGTGTCTTGGGTTTGTTCTTCCTCCGGCAGTGGGTGAACATGCTTAACCTATTATGTATGGCTTTTATACTACTTATGAGCAAGGTCAATGTGGCATTGAAGTGAAGGCTAATGAAATACATCGGACAGAATGCTGCAAAGCATTTTCACTAAACCACGGTCCCCCTCCCTTGCCCTTTGGGATGGTTTGGAAAAGTTTGCAAGCTGTAAATAATTGAGAATAAAGTAAAAATTCACAATAAGAGATTTCTTGGCTCGCAGATGTGTATAATTTCATGGTATTGGCTTCATGCATATGGTTTACCAGCAATTGAAGACAGGTTTTGGTTGGAGGAAATGGGGCAAAGTAGCTGCCCTCAAAACTCTGCTAAATAAATATGTGGTTGATTATGTCCGTCCAGAGAGAATTACAATCATGTCACCAAACACCTCCTTTGTCATTTAAAGGTTTGCGTATATGTATATAAAATCCATAAAAACATTATACCGGACGCAATACATTTACAAGAGGTGCTTCTTTCCAAATTTACTAAATTATGAATCTTCTTTTCAGGCTGAATGTAAATGGGGCGCTATTCCATGGATGCCTATGTAAAAATGTTTTGACTCTGGCAGTGGTGAAAAGTGGTACTACAAGTTACAAATTTTGTATAAAGAAAGCACCTACCAGTATATGCCACAAGGGGTGGGTTGACTACCTTTTGGGCGCCAAAAAAAATGCCTGCCTCCTATTATGGGTCTTAGGAAGCATAGATACATAAATCTGGATAGAAAAGGCTGCCTGAGGGCAGTAGTATGGTATTCGGGGCAGAGCCAGGAATCCTTGACTGTCTGGATACTTGGATGCAAGCCCCATGTGTGGTCAGCCCTCATCTGTCATAGTGTGTTTTGTCTGTTCTTTATGCGCGACCCAACAACTGGACCGATCTTCACCAAGTTTGGCACATAGGTACATCAGGTGTCCGGGAAGGTTTTAGACCGAGTCTCAGCTCTCTAGGACGTACCGTTCCTGAGATATCCCCCAAAAAATGACCTGCATTAGCCAATACAAGCCTGCAAGTCTTTCTCTTTATATCCCGACTGCCATACACACGGTCACATGTCCCTTAGCAGCCAATAGAAGCTCGCAGATCCTTTATCTCCACATACACACAGTTTTACTCCAGGTTTCCATAACAACCCAGACATTTTTCTTCACTGCTGTAGGTCAGCTTTAGGCTAGGGCTACACGACGACATGACATGCTGCGACTGTGACTGTTGTCGTGTAGCCCTAGCCTTAAAGGGGAAGCTGCTGTGGAGGTCACTCTTAAAGGAGCGGGCACTGCGGAGGTCACTATTAAGAGGGCAGGTCACTGTTAAGGGAGCGGGCTACTTTGGAGGTCACTGTTGAGGGAACGGAGTACTGTGGCAGTCAGTGTTAAAGGGACAGGTGCTGTGGAGGTCTCTGCTGGAACAATGGAGGTCACAGATAAGGGGACGGTCCCCTATGAAGGTCAGTGTTAAGGGACGGGGTTCTGTTTAGGTCACTGTTAAGGGGGCGGACCCCTGAGGAGGTCACTGTTAAGGGAGTGGGGTGCTGTGAAAGTCAAAGTTAAGGGGATAAGCTGCTGTGGAGGTCCTATTTTAAGGAGGCGGGGTCAGTGTAAAGGGGTGGGGGCTGTGGAGTTCACTGTTATGGGGGATACTGTCTATTTTTTGACGACACACAGAAACATTAAATGAAATAGATGAAATACACCCGTGTAAAGCCGGGTCCTTCAGCTAGTGAGTAATAAGATTTATCACAGGCCCGTTCCAGCACAGTTGTCATAGTGACCTCATCCTACTAATCCTATAATGGGTCTTATCGCAGCTTTCCGCCCAAAATCCTGGCTGTTAATTATTGAGGGGCCCGTTATATATTGTCCTATGCCTTATGTCTTTTACTCTATTCACATCCAGAGATGCACTGAAAAATCTAACAGTACTTTTGGGCTACAACATAACTTTTAGGGCTCATTCACATGAACGTTTTTTTGCTTTCCTTATACGGGCCGTTTTTTGCGTTCCATATACGGTCTGTATACGGAACTATTCATTTTAATGGGTCCGCAAAAAAAAACGGAATGTACTCCGTATGCATTCCGTTTCCGTTTTTCCGTTCTGCAACATTTTTAGTCAGGTCCTATTAGGGTCAATTCACACGTCCGTAATTTGGATCCGCATCCGCATTTCTGGAATCTGTATTTTCGGGATCCGCAATTCCGTTCCTGAAAAAAATAGAACACTTCCTATTCTTGTCCATAATTGGGGATCAGAAAAGGCATTTTCTATTATAGTGTCGGACGAACATTGCCTGTGTCCGTGTTTTGCGAATCCGCAAAACACTTACGGACGTGTGATTATTGTCTGCAAATCACGTTCAGTGGCTCTATTCAAGTCAATGGCTCCGCAAAAAACAGAATGCATACGGAACACGTCCGTATGTGATCCGCTTTTGCAGGTCCATGCTGTAGAAATGCTGTGCCCAGCCCATTTTGCACGTGTTTGCATTGTTTACAAAGTTCCTGTTTTTGCGGAAAACGGAATGGAACAGAAACACAACGGATCTAAAAACGGAACAACAGATCCGTAAAAAAACGGACCGCAAAACCATACGGTCGTGTGAACAAGCCCTTACTCTGTTCACAGACAGAGCTGCATTCAAAAATCTAACAGTACTCCTGGGCTACTCATGTCTTTACGTCTATTCACTTCCAAAGCTGCAGTCAAAAATTTCACAGTATTTTTGGGCTATGTCATATTTTTTACTCTCTTCACATCCAGAGCTGCATAAAAAATAAAAATCTAACCGTTGCTTCTTGGATTCCTATTATGAAGTACAGTCTGTTGTGCTGTATAGTGGCAGCATTGGGGCAGCAGAGAGTATCCAAAGCTGAAAAGTAGCAGAATTCTGAATGCAGCTCTTGAAGTGAATGGAGTATTATACAGGGCGTAGCTCAGGATTGCTACTTGATATGTTTGCAGCAGAGGTGCAGTGTTCAAAACCACATTGTGTTTGTCTGGCCTGACATTACAGAGTTAATAAAGCACATACAGTGCCAGTCTCCACTGCCGCGCTGTGGTCGTATTCGCTTTAACACAACTGAAAGCCTCTCAACATCTGTTCTCAGTTTGGGGGTTAAGAAGGGGAAAATATTGTAACCAAAATCAATTTTCACAAAATGTAATCTAAAAGGTAAAAGAAATTGATTTAGTGGAGAGAAGCGGCGCCTCCTAATGAGCAGCCGGGTAATAGGTGCGAAGTATCATCGCGCAATATCTGATCTACAGGGTCACAGGTCAGCGTTTGATCTCGCAGCCTAAGGATTTACGTCTGGCAGCACCTCATTATATCCGGAGGGGTTCTCCTCTACCGCTCCTCCTCATTTCTATTTTAAAGGCACCTTCCATACAGGACTATTTATATTAATCATAACCCCCCCAAAAAAAAAATGCTACCGACCTGTCTGTTATAGAACTGCTTTACTAAATTTATCTGCATTTCCTATGAATGGCTATCCCTAGTTCTGTCCCTCTCTTATTCCTCTTGGGAAATTATGATTATTTTGGCAATGGTTGTTACCATTCCTCTGGGCGCTGATGACCCTGATTGGATGGCGTGGGGACACTCGCCATTAAATGGTAACACTCGGGTGTCAGCTTAGTCATACATTTCCAGGATGAGT
The DNA here is from genome assembly GCA_033119425.1 of Bufotes viridis. Lineage (NCBI taxonomy): Eukaryota > Metazoa > Chordata > Amphibia > Anura > Bufonidae > Bufotes > Bufotes viridis. The sequence continues at coordinate 453,599,694 of CM065592.1, forward strand.
AACAGAGGGATAGTATAATGCAGAGTTCCAAGCATAGATACTCCAGAATTGTTATTTCGTAGAGGATAGATGGATATTACATAGATAGAAACCAGTTTGAAACTCGTCTTGTTCGTGCTTATTGTACTTGTTTTATATTATTTGCGCCTTTTCATATTCGCCAGGAAATAGCGCTGTAATCTATATATATAAAGGACGTATGTATGTTCCGCGATCACTCAAAAACGCAACCATCGATTTCTACAAGCCTGCAAGTCTTTCTCTTCATATCCCGACTGCCATCCACACGGTCACATGTCCCTTATCAGCCAATAGAAGCTTGCAGGCCCTTAGTCCCTACATACACACAGTTTTACTCCAGGTTTCCATAACAACCCAGCCATTTCTCTTCACTGCTGTAGGTCAGCTTTATAGGCTAGGGCTACACGACATTCGACATGCTGCGACCGTGACATCGACAGTCACAGAAAAATCCATCTTGGATGGATTTTTGCGACTGGCGTGTTGTAGTCGCAGCATGTCGCATGCGACACCATAGCCTATCATTATAAAAATTGTTGCGTGACATTGGTGCGACAAAATGTCGTCGGTAGCCCTAGCCTTAAAAGGGCAGGGCGCTGTGGAGGTCACTGTTAAGGGGGCACGGGCCACTATTAAAAGGGCAGCTGCTGTGGAGCTCACTGTTAAAGGGGCGGGCACTGTGGAGGTCACCTTTAAAGGGCGTTCACTGTGGATGTTACTGTTAAGGGTGCAGGCCACTGCGGAGGTCACTGTTAAAGGGGCAGGTACTGCAGAGGTCACTGTTAAGGGGGCAGGGTACTGTGAGGTCACTGTTAAGGAGCGGGGTACTTTGGAGGTCACTGTAAAGGGAACGGGGTACTCTGTCAGTCACTGTTAAAGGGATGGGTATTGTGGAGGTCTCTGTTAAGGGGGTAGGGAACAGTGGAGGTCACAGATAAGGGGACAGTCCCCAGTGTTAAGGGGCAGGGTGCTTTATAGGCACTGTTAAGCGGGCGGATCCCTGAGGAGGTCACTGTCAAGGAGTGGGGTGCTGTAAAACTCACTCTTAAAGGGCGGGCTGCTGTGAAGGTCAAAGTTAAGGGGATAGACTGCTGTGGAGGTCCCATTTTAAGGAGGCGGGGCACTGTGGGGGGTCAGTGTTAAGGGGTGGGGGGTTGTGGAGTTAACTGTTAAGGGGGCGGGGTGTTGTAGAGGTCACTGTTATGGGGGATACTGTCTATCCTTTAACGACACACACAAACATTAAATGAAATAGATGAAATATATCCATGCGAATCCGAGAGTTTATCCGTTTCTGGAGGCCACTTACAGGCCGATTCCTCTCAGGTTGTAGCGCAGACACTTGCTGCCTCCATGTTGCTTTGTTTGTATTGACTTAGTGTTTTAGGGTGGGGGGGACAGAGGAATCTCCTGTGAATTCCCCGCCGTGTGACCACTGGTCTCCTGGCATCTCCAGTACACAGGGCGCTCTGGTCACATTGTGATCGGGAGGATCAATATTTACCAGGGACACAACAATGGCGGAGGAGAGAGGAATGTGACGTCTCCTACAAGCCTCTGACACATGTAGCTGAAGCCCCTCACAAGACGGAGATGTGAGCCCCCGTGTATCTTTGGATGTGTTTGGAGTAGACAGTGATGGATGGGGCTTGTGGTGTGAACCGCTGTGTACATGAGAAACCGACGACAACCACATAGATGGGCGGCCAGGCGTGGGGATCCCTGGCTCTGCAGTGCTTTGTGTGACATTTCCTCTTTATGTTCAAGAACTCTGCTTGCTTTCAGTAAATCGCATCCTGCTTGTTTTAATCCACAGGCGCATAGGAGTGGTTTTCTACGCAGTCTGACATTTTCCCCTATTGATAAATGGAATGATAGTGCCCTGTTGTCAGTTTATACACACATTTCCAGGAGGAATAACAGAGGGAAAGCAGGATGTTAGTTGTAAGAAAGATGTTCCAGAATGATTCAGTCATGGGAAGCTTTTATTAAAACAGTCTGGGGAGGAGACGCCTCCTCTTAATACCCGTCTACATACCTCACAGCAGAGGGTTTGGTACAGTTACATCTTGTATGGGAAATCTGTGTATTGAATAGCTGCACTGATACATTGTAACAAACTTTCAGGACAGATTGGTGCTGCTGCTTCATTGCTATACTGTCACAGCAGTGGGGTCATGACTTGCGTCACAGGACGGTTTTACTCTCTTCCTCTGTGCTGCTGTTTTTGGGGGCTAATGACGTGCCCCTGCCGTGTGGCTCTGTTGGGGTCTCGAGGAGATCTCAGGTGGTTTCATGTTTTCATGTTGTTGGTTTCCCACCGGACAAACATCACCTCCCAAGTTGAGCCCCTTCCAGCTTAATGGTCACTAATTGGAATCTGACACCCCCTGCCAGGTGGAGCGTCTCACTGCGGAGCCCAGCGTCAGTCAGTGCTCCTGTCGGGGCGCCACATAGGGATTAACACAGAAAACACAGCGAGTGACTCCGTCTTATGTGTTATGTCTTGGGGGTGACTGTTTCTTCTTGTGGAGACCACCAGCTATGGCAGGGAGCAATGCTGCCTGGGAAAAGTTATGCAAATTAGCTCTCCTCCGGAAGGAAGGAAACCTCTCTGGTGCCACCTACAGGCAGCTGCCCTGCAAATCAATGTCTGGTGGATATAGAGTAGTGTTGAGCGAACTTGTGTTTTTAAGTTCTGTGTCCAAGTTCAGGTTATCAAAGATTCCCGTTATGGATTCCGCTACTACGGACCTTAACTTCTGGTCCGTAGTAGCGTAATCCATAACGGGAATCTTCGATAACCCGAACCTGAACTTTGGACGCAGAACTTAAAACACAAGTTCGCTCAACACCTATATAGTTGCTGTGAAACGTGACTGTAGACGCGCCCCCTTCACCCTGGGTACGCGCCCCCTTCACCCTGGGTACGCCCCCTTCACCCTGGGTAGGCGCCCCCTTCACCCTGGTGCGCGCCCCTCCACCCTGGGCGCGCGCCCCCTCCACCCTGGGCGCGCCGCCCCACCCATAAAGGGCTTGTTCACACATGAAGGGATCGCTGTGGATTTCTGAAAATCCGTAGCTGCCATGTGTAGGAGATGTTGGTTAACCTCTTGCGTACGCTGCGTAAAGTGGCTTTAACTGAACTGTAGGGCGGAATTTTCAACCTGAAACGCGTCTGCTCTTGTCGCAGTTCGGTCACGGATTTGTTGCAGATTTTCCCCTTGTATCTTTTTGTAGGGAATAACAGTATGGCGGCTTTTTGCTATAAAGTGGGTTTTCGGAAATATGGTGCTATTGTTCATACCTTTAATTTTTGCTATTTATGCTGCTGTCTTATCTATTTTTTTGCACTAGTTGGTGGGGCCCCATCTTATTTTGCTTTGGGGCCCTATGAATTATACTTACGCCCCTGCCCATTGAGCATCTGCAAATATAACCCAACTTTCTCGTGGGGGCTGTCACCCCGGGGACCCGGGGATTTATGATTTTCTGACCTTTAAAAACCCATTGACCGCCCCTATGGCCGCCAATTGGATCTTCACATTTGGGGAAAACTCTGAAAATGAAATGTTCTAGAGAAACAGATCAAAGACAGAACATAACACAAACCAGCTCTGCGGACCCCCCTCTCTGGAAGCAGGAAGAGACTAGAAATTACATGTCACCTTCATATCCTGACTTGGTGACCCTGTGTTCTCAGGAGGCTCTTCCCATCCCAGCTGTTACCACTAAGCACATAGCCCCCGGGGTTCCTCTGGAGGGGAGGCCGGCCTCTGCACCCCCATTGGTCGCCTCCACTCGGAATTCTCCAGCCCTCCATGACCAGCCTGTGGACTCAACATGTGCTTGTCAGTCAGGCTCCAGGCTGCGGCGGAGGAAGGACTTCTGCTCCCTCATCTATGTGCCACAGACACAGCAGTTCTGCAGGGCTGACTATGGGACCCCTCTGGAGGATGGGCCCCTGACCGCCCAAGGTACGACCACTGTATAGCTGAGGGGTGGCATCCCTGGATTGGCCATAAGCAGATCCCGGATCGCTGGCAGCCAGGGGGAAAGATTTCAGGAATGTACTGGCTGTATTCTGCGCTCTGCTGGGGGAGGAGGAGACGGAGATTTATTCTATATATCTATATCTGTGTTATGGGCAGATTACACCGAATGGGTGGCTGCTCTGTGTATATCTATCTATCTTTATCTATCTATCTCATATCTATCTATCTATCTATCTCATATCTATCTATCTATCTCATATCTATCTATCTATCTCACTATCTATCTATCTATCTCATATCTATCTATCTATCTCTATCTATCTATCTATCTATCTATCTCATATCTATCTATCTATCTCATATCTATCTATCTATCTCATATCTATCTATCTATCTCATATCTATCTATCTATCATATCTATCTATCTCATATCTATCTATCTATCTCATATCTATCTATCTATCTATCTATCTATCTCATCTCATATCTATCTATCTATCTATCTATCTATCTATCTATCTATCTATCTCATCAGCACATCATAGGATTTTCTGTGTTTTATGCCTTGTAGCGTTGGCTTCAATATATAAGTGCCTGTGATAACTAGTACCTGCCGCCTCCTGTATGTACAGAAAGAAATGATCATTTACTGTAATTATCTTTCTAGAACTTGTTTGGTCTCTAGACTTTTTCTCCACATTTACGTCCTATAGCTGCTGCCCGTCTGTGCTTCTATATCTCCAAGGTGTATTAGAGGAAGATCCCTTTAACTAGAGTCCTGCCCCTCCCCAATTATACTGTCATCATCAGCAATCTCATTAGTGCAACATTTACAGAATTATTCTATGATTTTTTTTTTTCTTTAATTCGTTTGAAAGAACTTTGTGCTGTTTTTGTGTGTGTTTTTTTCTGCATGTAACATCTTGTGAAATTGAGCGTGGTCATATAAGATCCTGGAAATTCGCTAATTGCATTTATTTATTAATATTTCCTTTAATGCAGTATCTTCTGTACAGTACCTGGCGGTAGGTTACAAAGACTCCATGAGCTGGAAATGATACATTTATTATTGTTACTGTAGTAATACATGAGGAATTCAGATTCCTCTGCTTCCTCCTTTAGGATCCTTCTATAGATTCCTCTCCTTAGTCCTTAGGATCCCTCTATAGATTCCTCTGCTTCCTTCTTTCGGATCCCTCTATAGATTCCTCTCCTTCGTCTTTAGGATCCTTCTATAGATTCCTCTCCTTTGTCTTTAGGATCCCTCTATAGATTCCTCTCCTTCGTCTTTCGGATCCCTCTATAGATTCCTCTTCCTTCATCTTTAGGATCCTCTATAGATTCCTCTCCTTCGTCTTTAGGATCCTCTCTATAGATTCCTCTCCTTTGTCTTTAGGATCCTCTATAGATTCCTCTCCTTCGTCTTTCGGATCCCTCTATAGATTCCTCTCCTTCGTCTTTTGGATCCCTCTATAGATTCCTCTCCTTCGTCTTTCGGATCCCTCTATAGATTCCTCTCCTTCGTCTTTAGGATCCCTCTATAGATTCCTCTCCTTAGTCCTTAGGATCCCTCTATAGATTCCTCTCCTTCATCTTTAGGATCCCTCTATAGATTCCTCTCCTTCGTCTTTAGGATCCCTCTATAGATTCCTCTCCTTCGTCTTTAGGATCCCTCTATAGATTCCTCTGCTTCCTTCTTTAGGATCTCTCTATAGATTCCTCTCCTTCATCTTTAGGATCCTCTATAGATTCCTCTCCTTCGTCTTTAGGATCCCTCTATAGATTCCTCTCTTTCATCTTTAGGATCCTCTATAGATTCCTCTCCTTCGTCTTGGCGCTGAGTCACTTGAGCTGCTGCTGGAAGTAAATGATCCGTTTCATTTGTTTTTGCAGACAGTTTTAGTCTCTTCTCTTTTTCCGATTCGCTTCTCATTTCCTTCGAGGCTTCCTTACAGTGCAGTGGATGGAGGCGCACAGACAGGGAATTTCCTTTACGCTGGGTTCAGACCTGAGCGTTTCTGAGACGCGCCTTTTCAAAGTGTTTTGTGCGCGTTTTTGGCAATAGTAAACGCAGTGTTGTCCAATGACCAAATATCCCTGTCTATATAAAGTTTGGCCTTTCCAGCATGTTGCAAATTCATAAACGCGCTGCTCGAACGCCGCTTTCAGTGTCAAAAACACGCAAAATACAAGCGTTGAGCGTTCCCATTGAAGTCTATGGGCCAAACGCGCGACAAACGCCCCAAAAAAGCTCAAGTACTTGTTTATGCGTCGGGCGTTTTCAATGCGTTCAACGCGCTGTAAGCGCAAAAATGTGAACCAGTCCCATAGGGAAGCATTGGTTTGCATCGGTTATGCGCTTTACAGCACGTTCGAACGCGCTGTAAAGCGCGCAAGTGTGAACTGAGGGTTAAAGTAGTTTTGTCACCATTAACTGTTAATGTAGTTCAAGATGAAAAAGAGTTACTTTTCGTAGTTTACTTTCTGTTACAAAAATGCTCTCTTCCACGTCCACCTACTGAGCTGGATCAGCATCGTGCTGAGTTCCATCATATAACTGCCATCAGCCATATCTACTGTTAGACCTAGATACGGAGGAAGTTTCAGCAGAGAGGGCACACCCCATTAGCTGTGTTAGAGATATCTAGATAAGGAGGAAGTTTCAGCAGAGAGGACACCCCACGAGCTGTGATAGAGAGAGCTGCAGCAGAAAGGACACATTCTTTGAGCTGTAATGGGAATGGGAGAGAGCTGCAGAAGAAAGGCCACACTGTCTGAGTTGTGATAGGGAGAGAGCTGCAGTAAAAAGGCCACTTCCCCTGATCTGTGGTAGGGAGTGGCTTTCAGCAGAAAGGACCCCCCCCCCCAGCTGTGATGGGTGGAAAGCTGCAGCACCCCTGAGCTGTGATAGGGAGAGAAATGCTACAGAAAGGACATGACCCTGAGCTGCTATAAGGAGATAGCTACAGGAGCTACAACGCCCCTTAACTTTCCATAGAGAGAGCTGCAGCAGAAAGGAGTAGCACCCTGAGCTGAGAGCAGCAGCAGAAAGGACATGCCCCCTGAGCTGTTAGCCTGAAGAGAGTAGTAGACATGGTGCAATGAATAGGGAGATCTCTGGACCCATGTTTGTTAGAAAGAGGTTGTCATGTACTAGATTGTGTATAATACTCATTTTTTATATTAATCGTCGGAAAACCCCTTTAACCAGACATCTGTGGCCAAAATATCAAATTACAAATCTCCTTCAGATCTTCCGATGCTCCTATTGCTGCGAAAAATCGTGAACCTAGATCAACATCTAAATCTGGAAATATATCGGTTTGCTTTCAGTGAATGGAAACAGAGCCCATACCTGGAGATTAGCCGCCTCTGCGTCCAGCACATGCAGGGCGGTACATAGAGATGCGGGGGGCCACAGCAATTCCCTCGCCCTTCCAAGATCCCTGGGTTGATCCTCTACCATTTCGGGGCCTGTCCAGCTTTCCTCAGGGGCCACATAGCAGTATCAAGGATTGCCTGCATACCTACCTATCTTCACGAGGTATTCTGTTACCCCAGTGGGCACTTCAGGGGTGCGAACCTTAATGGCTGGGGCTACAATATGTGGTCCATCCTCAGTGTCCCCCTATGGAATGGTTTTCAATCCGAAAACATAGAAGCCACGGGTCGGGGTTTCAGCACAATTTTACTGAGAACTGGGGGCGACTCCCCCCTTTAAGTAAGTCCACCTTAAATGTGATTTATTTTATTCATTTTTTAATTTAAGGTGGTTTTCTCCAGTGAGTTGGAGACGCTGCGGGTTCTTTCTTTTCTACGGAAAACTCCCCGTCATAGGTCTTGGCGTTTTCTTCTGGCTGCCAGTGAAGGAAATTAAATCATTTTAAAGCGCTAGACGTGCTGGCGCGGCGCCAAGAGGAGATGTAAGGTTTAAGGTAACTTCTCTATAAGTCTGCTCAGGCCGATGGCTGCGAGGAGATTTTCTGACTTGAAAGAGGCCAGACGTGTACCCGGAGATCACTCGTCCGTTCCCTTACAGAAACCCCATTCATTTCTGAGACAGGAATGTGCGTGCGTCTTGTGCGCAGAACAAACACGTATCGTCCAGAGGAGCCACTCAACACTGCCCTGCATTCACCGCCGCCGTGCTACGTTCATAATCTACCGGGAGCGAGCACATCGACCCTCTGTTACAATCGCCAGCTTTTCTTATAATTCTCTGTTGTGCTAGTCCTCTGTTATTCCTCCTAGAAATGCATACCTAACTCGACTGCAGGGCATTACCATTCCCTTTGCCAAAGCGGGTGTGCTCCTATACAGCCTGCCGCTGTCAGCACTGATTACATTGTGTTTGACGTTGTAGGGACACGCCCCCACACTTAGTGGTCACATTTTATTAGAGGAATAACAGAGGAACTGTGCAATATAAGGAAAGATGCTCCAGATTTGTTATCTCACAAGTACTGAGTGTAACAGACGTGTCAGGAGAAGTGGCAGATCCCCTCTGTCTACAGGCACAGTCTGGTATTGCACTTTAGCACCAACGCTCAGCTCCGGTATCGGCTAATCTCATACAACCCTTGTACCGTTCCTGGCCAAATATAATTGCTTCTTTCTATAGAAGAGAAGCGGCTGCAGGGTGCCTTCAGTGCCGCTTATCTCGAGTAGGGGCGGAGTGGACAAAAATATTGTAAAATACCAAAAGGCCATTGGATTGGTGGTGGTGCATCCAGCCATACCGCTGGTAGTTAGTAAAGGGGTTCTCCGGGATTTTCTTATGGATGGCCTATCCTCGGGATATAGATTGGTAGGGGTCTGATACCCGGGACCCCCACCAATCAACTGTATGAAGAGGCCGTGGCCCTGCGGGAGTGCTTATGCCTCTTCCCAGGCCAGTGACGACAAGTTCATTGGTCTAAAAACAGCCCAGTCCTGAGGCTTAGCTGCAATACCAAGCCCAGCCACTATGCAATGGATGGCGCTGCGCTTTGTAAACCACGAGGAGACCGCGGCGCTCACGGACGCTCCTGTGAGGACAGGACATCAATATGAAGATTTCAGAAAACCCCTTTAAGATGCTATAAGAATATAATAAAACCGGGGAGGGGGGCAAATCCTCGGAGCCAAAATGCTGACGAGCCTAGAAATGTCACGAGTGAGACTTATTGAGAAACTCATCCTCGAGTTAGTGTGGCCGTCCCTTTTAAAGAGTGGGGCTGTCACTTCTTCTGACATGTCTGTTTTAGGAAGTACCTGCATCCCCCACGTAATAACAGTTATGGAGCGCCTATTCTTATGACGCTATGTTGCGTCGTTCCTCTATTATTCCTACTAGAAGTTTATTAACGAATTGCTAGCTATTCGTAAACTTCTAGCAGGAATAATAGAGGAATTGCACAACCTAGAGTCATAAGAATAGATGCTCCGGAATTGTTATTACATGGGGGATGCAAGTGGTTAATATAACTAATATGTCAGGAGAGGTGAGAGCTACTCTTTAAAGGGACAGTCACACTAACAAAATGTTGAGTTTTTCGGTTCCCTCCTTAAAGGGGTTGTCTCATCTTAGACACTGGTGGCAGATCGCTGCGGGTCCCACCTCTACGGAACAGGACCCCCGAAGAGAGTGGAGAGCAACTGCACACGTGCGACCGCCGTCCATTCATTTCTATGGAAGAGAATATGGCAGAGCCCTCAGCTGTTTTCGGAACTGAACATGCAGCGCAGGCGCGGCGTGCTCGCCTTCACTTTTGGAGGCTCCTTCTGGCGGTAGGTGCACATCTGAGAGGTGGGACGTGCACCTATCTTCAGAACGACCCTCCGAAAGTGAAGGAGAGCACGCCACGCCTGCGCCACATGCTCGGTTCCGTAAACGGCTGAGGGCTCTGCCATTTTCAGCTTTATCCTAGCGATCTGTCATCAAGGTCTGAGATAACACAACCCCTTTAAGTCCAGTTCTGTGAACTATCACACCCATCGGGGGATCCGAACCCCCGTTCTTTGCATTGGAAGGTTTTCGGCTCTTCTCGTAGACCCGAGCGTCCATCGTACGATGTAAAATCCAGGAACCGTTGAGAAGTGCGTTCCGATCCTCTCTGGCTTTGGGACGCGTCCGTCTGGCTTCTAAATCATTACAGATTGCGCGAATTCGGTCCCGCCCGCCCACAGGTCTGCGAGACTTGTCATGTCTGAATCTTTACGCCCACAGGGACATCATCATCACCGGGAGGTGTCCACATCTCACCCAAAAATAAGTGGAAAAATTATTGGAATGACTCTTGAATACGCCCATCACGTAGCCGTCAGCCCTCGCTTTGGCTGGCAGCTATCCTTCCTGACTCCTCCGCAAACATTGGATCGGCTGAGCATGCCTGCTTGTCTCAGTGGAGTCAGGAGATAAGCGGTTGCCTGACACATCGGGCACCGCCTGTCTCCCTTGGCTCTGTTTCCCATAGCAACCAATCAGATTCCACCTTTCATTTGGCAAAGGAGCTCTGAAAATGAAAGGTGGAATCTGATTGGTTGCTAGGAGCAACCAAGCCAGTTTTCCTTTACTTCAGTTTTGTTAAGTCTCCCCCTTGGTATATTAACTCATCGAGGCCCATCTTTCTTTATCTTTGCGCGCGGCTTCCATACATGTCAAAACGTGGCCGAAGTCGTCTGCTTTCATTTTCATCTATTGCTACTACTACACCAGCATCGACTATCACCCCCATCATACTTTAGGACAGAGAGCAACTTTCATTTTCATTTTTCTGTGGCCCCCTGCTGAGAATTGCACTTTATAGGTCCTTCTGAAATAAGGGGTGGGGAGGGAACTGACAACTGCCTTTGATGAATTTCTAGTGTAGGGAAATAGTTGTCAGAGTTTGCGTGGATTCAGCCATCGACTGTACTAAACAGACCACCGTGCTGCTGCCCCCTATGGACAGGATGACCTCTTAGTTCAAACCTTCAGCACCGCAGAATCCTGGGAAAGTAGTGTTTTTGGGGTATTTTTGCATTGCAAAAGTTTGCAGGATAACAGGTGTTTGGTGCGGGCTGTGGGAGACGGCCGCGCGTCCATCAGGAATGCGGGGTATGTCCTAATGCGATGTTTCTCCATTTGCCCTTAAAGTGGACATACTTGGCATTCCCGATCCCGGCATTTTTTCGCTTCTGTTCTAGAATGTGTTTTTTTTTTTGTGTTTTTGGACTTTGCGGATAGGAAAATTGCTATAAATAGGTGGGGTCGGAGGTCGTTAAAGGGGTTTTCTGACTTTTTTTTATATTGGATTTGCTGATCAGCTGGTTGAACGCCGCTGCCTCCTCACAGCTTACCAAGCACAGCGCCATCCATTGGATACTGGCCATGCATGGTATTGCAGCTCAGTCCTATTTACTTAAATGAGTCAGAGCTGCCCCAAGACCATGTGACCGATGAACGGGACTTTGCATGGGCTAGGGGCAGTGATGGCTAGCCTCCGGCACTCCAGCCGTGGTGAAACTACGACTCCCAGCATGCTCCATTCATTTCTATGGAGTTCTGAGAACAGATAAGCAAGCATACAACTTGGGAGTTGTAGTTTTCCCACAGCTGGAGTGCCGGAGGTAAGCTGCGAGAAGGCCGCGACGCCCGCAGGAGTGCTGCAGCCTTCTCCAAACAGCGGTTTGGGGGTCCCAGGTGTCGGACTCCCACCGATCAGATACTGATGACCTGTCCAGAGGTTAGGTCATTGGTACGAAAAGTCGGAAAACCCCTTTAAAGAGGTTTTTTCAGAATAGACATTGGAGTGTTACTCGTGGGGATCGGACACGCAGAGCCGCACATTGTGCAGGATAGAGGGGTGGTGACTCCCCAACGTCTTCGCCTCTACCCTTTTTCTATGATAATTGATTAGACCTCCATGTGGCCGTACTTGGTACTGCGGCTCATCTCCTGACCATTGAAGGGACAGGTAGCAATGTGTTCTACATAAGGTCCTCTTCTCCAGTCGCTGCCAAAGCAGCATTCAAGATTCTTCTGGATTGTTGTCAGCTCTCAGTCTGCCGCATCTTGTATGTTCCCTGCTTCACAGCAGGACAGTGCCCTAATGCAGGAAAGCAGCATATACCACAATGCACCAAAACCCTGTGCCCTTTCTGTGAACACTGTGCAGAATTATGAATGCAGCTCTGGATGTAACTTGTGCACAATACGCGATACCTATCCCCAGTACTTCTCGTTAATGCCGTTTTTGTTTTCTCCCTCCTCCGTAGACTCTTCCATGATTGTACGGCGTTGACATGATGGCGGTGAACAGCAGGAACAGCGACTGTGTGACCCTCGGCAATGGTAGCCTCCCATCCAATACGCATTCTACGGGTCAACCCCATCCTGCGACGGAGACCAGACTCCTCCGACCACCGAGGAACCAAGACTTAAAGGGAGCCCAAACGGATGCATCTCTCACAATGGCGCCGCCAAACCTGGCCCTGTGTTCCTGGAGCACCAGAGGCCGACGATTGTCCACCAGTGCTGCCACCACTGCTCCTATCATCCTCCCCTGACCAGCCGGCCAGACTGTGCTCCCCGCAACGGAGGGGCCGTGCCTTGCGCGCTGAATTCGGGTGTTCCCAGCAGCACTCGGACTTCTCTCCCACCTCCGTCTGTCCCAACCATCCACCCGTGTATCACCCCGTCTGCTGCGCGCAGCCACCCGCCTCCTTCTGCCTCCACCAGTGGCGCGACCATTTTCAGCACCAGCAAGTGCCGCCTCACTTGGTGAACATCAGGTCAGTAGCTTGTTCCATCACGACCGTATTCACACTCTGCTGCCTCAGTGGTCTATGGGGGTTGACCAGCATGTCTCGAATTTAAAGGGCAGTTCCATTTATGGGCCGTATTCATGTATGTCGCACAGATATCACTTCCAGGTTGGGTCGTCGTGGAGTTGTAGCGCATAGGCCTTACGGGCAGGTATTTCATCTTGTAAATTGTCATCTGAAATGCCGATTCTGCGTTTTCGTCCTGGGAGGAGCTTTCCTCCGCGCTCTTTGTCGCCCCTGCTGCGTAATACACTTTATAAAGTAGAATAGAGGTAACCATAGAAGAGAGAATGTGTTTGTCTTACTGGTTACGTTGTGATACCTTTACCCTCAGTTCACACTTGCGCGTAAAACGCTCAACAGGAGAAAACTCATGTTTCCCTATGGGCATGGTTCTCACCTGAGCGTTCTACAGCGCGTTTGAACGCGCTGTAAAACGCCCTACGCTCAAAGAAGTTCTTGAGCTTCTTTGGGGCATTTTGTCGCACGTTTGTACCCATAGACTTCAATGGGAACGCGTTTAACACGCATTAAAGTGTCGATATGCCTTTTTCAATTGGTCTCCAGAGTCACGAACGCGCGTTTCCTATTTGCAAAAACGTGCTGTAATACGCGCGACTCAGAAACGCTCAGGTGTGAACCCAGGGTTAGAGGTTCACCTTGTGATAATAAGATTCTTTTGTCTTCTTCCCCTATTACTCCTACTAGAAGTGTATGAATGAATTTCCAGCCGTCTGCAACTATGGTCCATCTGGGTGTTACCAGTTGGGGAGGTGTGTCCTGGTACAGTATGACACGGATTGGATAATGTCAGTCTGGATAGGGACTCAGTTTGGGGGGAGGGGGGTGTCCCTGCACAAACTGACACTGACAGTAACCCCCCATCAACAGTAACACCCAGCCGGACCTTTCATTGCTGACTGCTGTCATTCAAAAAATTTAAATTTTAGAAAATGAGGAGTAACACAATGTACAGTGATAAGAATAGATGTTGTGTTATTCTGTTATTCCTACTAGAAGTTTATAAATGAATTGCTAGTAGTCTGTCCGTCTGGGTGTTACCAGTTTGGGGGGTCCCTGCTTAGTCTGACACTGGTAGCACTGATTGGATAGTGTCAGACTGTGTAGGGACACGCCCCCAACTTGTAAGCCCTCATTCAACTGCTGTCAACTCATTCATAAACTTGAAAAGCAAGAAGGAATAACAGAGGAATGGCACAACCTAGAATAAGAATGGATGCTCTATTATTCCTACTAGAAGTTTATGAATGAATTGCCAGCAGTCTGCAATAAAGGTGTTACTAGTTGGAGGATTGAGGCACATTCTGAGGAATGTCACACCCTAGAATAAGAATAGGTGCTGTGCTATTCCTCCATTATTCCCATTAGACGTTTATGAATGAATTGCGCACATTCTGACCAATCAGTGATGGCAGTTTCTGTATAACCAGGAGATGTGCTGCCGTCAAATGATTGTTGGTGCCACATAAGACATGAGCTCACCCGACTCCCGGGGTCAGTGATTGTGGGCGAGTGGTTTTAGTTCCCCATCTTCATCCCTTGGAGAAGCCTCTGCTGTCCGGATGATGTCTTCTCGAGAAGATAACACCCGCCCTTCGGACCCTGCTTCCTTCTGCTCCCTCCCATCCTGTAGGATGCCGAGGCCAAGACTTTCTTTTGGATAATTGCAAGTTAACATCAGATTTCACTTCATCCTCCCTGAACAAAGCTCTAGATAACCCGATCCCGCTCTTTGAGGAGCCCTGATTCCGCCCTGTTTGGGTGAGGCCTCCCTGCTCCTCCGTCCTCCTCCTGCTCTGGGAATTCTCAGGACCATTAGTAATGGGGCTTTTGTGAAGAGTGGAGAGGTACAATCCCGTGTCTCCGGTTACAGTACACAAAATATGTTGACGGATCCTGTGTGTAATAAATATGTCCTCGCTGGAGGAACCGGGTGACGCCCCACCCCTGGTGAACGTGATCATTCCTGGAGGATGTCTGTTCATTAGCTTCATTATGGCAGAGAAGAAACCCTTAATGATATGAGAATGGGCAGCCCGGCCTGAACCCACAGCATCTAGCCCCCTACAGATCGCCCAGAGTTGCCCTCTTGGCTCTTGCATCAAGTTCAGCCATTTCTTAGTTATGCCCCCTTTAAGAAAAGTAGGCCACAACCAACATGGCCGCCGTAGTGTTTTCACCCATCTTCTACGCTACCTATAACTGCCAAGATTCTTGTTTTTTCCCCCCTGGACTATAAGAGAGGAGGGGCTTATGGATATTTGCATTAAAAAAGGGTTGTTACTAGACAATTTGGAGGGGCGGAAATAAAAATGTGCTGCAAATATGGATTCCAAATATGCCCAGGCTCGGACTGGCCCACCGGGGAGGCGGGAGATTCCTCGCCTCCCCGGTGGGCCAATCCTGGGAGGCGGGGGATTCCTTGGTGGGCCCCCAGTCTCCTGCGAGCAGAGATAAGTCGGAGGAGTAATTATTTCTCTTGTTTCTCAGGAGAGATACATTTTGTAGCCACTAGGTGGCAGTATCGCACAGTGATGCAGCCACCTACTGGTGTACATTGTACAGGAGGCCACGCAGTATCTTCTAAACTTCCCGGCTGCTGGCAGTGAAGGAGGAGAGAACATGTCTGACCATCCTTCTGCCCTCCCTGCTGTCCGAAAACTGTGGCTGCTGGAGAGACGGACTCCTCTGCGGTGCTGGTCTGGTTTCTCAGGTGTGTGACAGTAGTGAGCTGTAGGAGACACAGATCTGTGTATGTGTGCTGCTCTCTGCAGAGTTCAGAGTGGCATTGGGGGACTCTGCCCTAGGTCCCCCAATGCCTCTGCTTTAGGTGCACCCCCATTAGTGCCCCAGCTCCAGTAGCCCCCCTAGTACCCCTTCAGCTGCTCCAGGATCCCCACTATTACCCTTCCTCAGGGGTCTCTAACGCCTCTGTTTCAGTTATGACCCTCCGTTTGGGCCCTTTGCTCACGTTGCTCCTCTAGCGCCTTTGCTTGGGCTTTGTTAAAGGTTGTGACCTGCAAAGGTGGTTGGATTCATGCCGGAAAAATGCTGCACAGTGCGTCACATTCTCCAGTATTGACACGTCTGGTTTACATGGCGGCAGTGATGATATTCCGTATTTACAGGCATCACTGCTGCCAGGTAAAGAGATACTGGTGGTGGAGGATTTAAAGGGGTTGTGCAAGTTTTCAAGTTATCCTCTCCACACCATAGGGCATAACTGTATGATTAGTGGGGTCCGATTCTGCGACCCCCACTGATCCCAGAAACGGGTCCTGTTCCCCTTTTATGGTGTGACAGGCCACACATACGCCCTGCTGCTCCATTCATTCTCTTTGGGACCACAGGCAATAGCCAGCGCTGCACTCCGCCATCTCCGGCGACCCCATAGGGAATGGATGGAGAGGCCGGGCATATGTTAAACCTTCCACTCAGTCTAGAAGGGGGATCAGTGGGGGCTCCAGCGTTCAGACCCCCACAGATCACTTAGTTTTCCCTGATCCTGTGGATAGAGGATAACTAGAAAAGTAAACACCGGCCCTTTAACAGGCGAGCATTTCTATTTTATTTTGACACATATTTTGGGCTAGATTTTGAATTTTATAAAAAAATGTTTACACCCAAAGTAAACCTTTAAGGATAGGGAATGTGAAAAGGTGAAACAGCTATGACACGACAGGTGATAAGTGTCTGATTGATGGGGTCTGACTGCTCGGACCCCCATGATCAAGGAAACATGGTCTTAAGACCCTTGTGTACATAGATTGGCGGTAATGTAATTGAGTGTCTCTGGGACCCTTTTTTCCTGATCAGTGGGTGTTCCAGCAGTCAGACCCCCAGCAATCTGATATTTATTATTTATCCTGTAGACAGGCGATGGGTCATTATGGTAGGATAACCCTTTTAATTATAATGTGTACAATTTGAGTGATGTAAGATTTGGTAACTTTCATGCCAGACATTTATGCTTAAAGGGGTTAAAGGGGTCCTCTCACTTCAGTAAATACCATTTATCATGTAGAGAAAGTTAATACAAGACGCTTACTAATGTATTGTGATTCTCTATATTGCCCCCTTCCATCACATTATACACAGCACGTATCCGTTGTTACGACCACCCTGTAATCCAGCAGTGGTGGCGCGCTTACACACTATGGACCCCTTTAAGTGTGCTACGCCTAATGGGGTTAGGCATGAATGTCTTGGTGTGTGCATTGCGTGTTTCCTATGTGCGATTGTGGAGGAGGCATTCCCCTTGTGTCCCTACACAGTCTGACATTGTCCAGTCAGTGCCTACAGCATCAGACCAAACCACTCATGAGGAGGTCCACTTGGCAGTTTATACATTTCCAAGAGGAATAATACAGGAAAAACACAAAGTAGAATTGTTTTTCCATGGGTGAATACCAGTAAAACAGACCTGATATTTATCTGTTCAGAGCCTGGGGCGGATGACCCGGCTCCTGGGATAATGTCCGTCTGAGATTACCAGGAACCTAATATGGTAGAAGATCTCCGTTTCTCCATCTGCTGCAGCAGAATCCTCTTGTTGGTTGTCGTCCAAGCCTTGTACCGCAATTATCCTGGCAGACGAGTAACAGACAGGCGCGGTGATAATTAGGAGGGTCAGATATCCGGTCCTGTAACGTTACAGTAATTGTGGACTTGTTAGAGGAATGATCCGATTTTAAAGGCGTTTTCTTTCCATAATTCTGTGCCACAAGGAACTTCTACTAAATCTTCTACCACCGATGGTCTGCAAGTCCTGATTATTAGGACTGCAGCCCGTGGTCGCATTCCCTGCTCCTCCCTGTGGGCACAGATGTACTGTCTCCATCCCCTTAGTGTGGGAGTGCGCTCTTCCAAATCCTTCCCCAGCCAATGTCTGCAGGTCCCTGAGTATTGAAGGTGCTCTCTCCATGCAGAGGGTGCCTGAGCTTTAAGGGTCTCTTCAAGTGCGTAGGAAGGAGGAAGGAGCCGTCCATAAAGGTGACTGGGGACGCCATACTTGTAATTACACTGCTCACCACTGCAATTTCTGCAGCGTTCAGGTAAACGGAGCAGAGAAGGCAGCGCTGCTTTCTCTTCATACAGCTGATCGTCGGGGAGCCGGGAGTTGGACCCCCGCCGATCTGATATTGATGACCTATTCTGAGGATAGCTCATCAATAGTAAAAAGCAGACAACCCCTTTAAGCCAGACCGCTCCTTCGTTGCTGTTTTTTTTTTTTTTTTTTAAAGTTTTGTTGGTTTTTCTGTATCCCGAGCTCCCGGTGCTTGCAGCAGAGTCCCTGACCCTAGTGGTTCAGCTGCCAATTACACAGGACTATCCCAGGAGGTAGCAGTCCGGTTGCTTCCCTTCAATGAAGGCCAGATCCCTGTACAAGGTTAAAGGGTGATTACCAGGGAGCTCTGGAATAAGTTGGCAAAGTAGGTCCACAATCGCTGATCCGTAACACTGATAATCCAGAAAATACCATAAAACCTTGACATACAACGTGTTGACTGATCCTTCTTTCCCACGGAAGACGGGTGTTGGAACCTGGCATACTTTGAGAAAGGATGAGGGTTGATTGGCTGCAGAAATCAAACATGTCTGTGTCAGACGGGGCGCCTGGTAAGCATTGGGTCTTTAAGCTGCATATAGACCAGGTATGGGCAAACTCGGCCCTCCAGCTGTTGCAAAACTACAACTCCCAGCATGCAAAGACTGCTTACAGCTATCAGCTTACAGCAGGGCATGGTGGGAATTGTAGTTTTACAACAGCTGGAGGGCCGAGTTTGCCCATCCCTGCCATAACGGTAGATTTTTCTTGGCAGATCTATCCAGAAAACATCTGGGATCAGCTGAACCAACTACAGACCCCAATGGAAAAAAGGAAAGATAACTCTTCCTTTATTTTTGGCGAGCCAGCCAGAAAGAATGGGCATATCACTCAGCTTGCAAAAGACCCTCTTTAGGGTCAACGCATTGGTGGTTTGAAAGTTCATTTCCAGTGATCTAGACCAGTGTTTCCCAACCAGTGTGCCTCCAGATGTTGCAAAACTACAACTCCCAAAGCCTTTGACTGTTCAGGCATGCTGGGAGTTGTAGTTTTGCAACAGCTGGAGGCACACTGGTTGAAACACTGATCTAGACGATCTGGGCCAGGAGCATCATTGTGGCCAATTGACTGCTCCCGCAAGCATTGGTATTTACAATATCCGTAGATCAGTACAGATACCTTGTGGGCGGCCTTCGAGATGTAAAAAGTTGGACAAGTTGGTCCGACTTGAATGGGATGACCCTTCGATAGAGCTCACGGATGGGCCAACCTACGGCTCTCCAGCTGTTGTAGTTCTGCCATCCCTGATTTGGCGCTTAAATCCAAGCCTATACTTCAATACACCCCTCTAGTTTTATTTACGCACCATCCGAACGATCTACGACCCGTTCTGGCCTCCCGTCGGGATGGTTTCGTAGAGAACGTACACAGGGCTTCCTCTTGACAATATCTACTTTCAACTTGCTCCTGATCTTAAACAGATCTGTTGCGCAGAGCGCACACCTCGTCATGCAGGGTTTCATTTCTGGTGGATAAGTCCAAAATTTTAGATTTTTTTTTTTTTTTAATAGTAAATTGTGAAAGATTCTGCCGGTGCTACGTTGCCCTCTGCTCCAGTTTCTGGCTTCTTTTCAAAAAGTGACTCATGAAGGCATCTTAAAAGGCTTTTTTATTGTTCCTTCTGAAAGCTTTTATTTGAATCTCGAAGCAGAAGAAAGCTTTCCCGTTGAAATCAAAGTGTTTTAGAAGAGGAACATTCCAGCGTGGACCAGTGACGTCTGGGTCTGAGAAGTGACAAGAAGCAAATGTCCGTTTCCTTAATCTCCAGCACTTTGTTTTATCAGTTTCCCTGAGACTACGTGACATTAGTTCTGGTGGAAATACAGGAAACAATGAGAGAATTGTAACATTGTAGATTATTTATATAGTTTATTACAGTGAAATGTATCAGTGACTGTCATTAGAAATGTCCTGGACAAATACAAAGTAATTCCTATCTATCTGGCTACTATTTCTTGTATGGCGCAGAATTATATCAGTTATATTCTTGTACATAGGAGCAGTATTATAGTAGTTATATTTTTGTACATAGGAGCAGTATTATAGTAGTTATATTCTTGTACATAGCAGGCAGTATTATAGTAGTTATATTCTTGTACATAGGAGCAGTATTATAGTAGTTATATTCTTGTACATAGGAGCAGTATTATAGTAGTTATATACTTGTACATAGGGGCAGTATTATAGTAGTTATATACTTGTACACAGGAGCAGTATTATAGTAGTTATATTCTTGTACATAGGAGCAGTATTATAGTAGTTATATTCTTGTACATAGGAGCAGTATTATAGTAGTTATATTCTTGTACATAGGATGCAGTATTATAGTAGTTATATTCTTGTACATAGGGAGCAGTATTATAGTAGTTATATTCTTGTACATAGGAGCAGTATTATAGTAGTTATGTTCTTGTACATAGGAGGTAGTATTATAGTAGTTATATTCTTGTACATAGGAGCAGTATTATAGTAGTTATGTTCTTGTACATAGGAGCAGTATTATAGTAGTTATATTCTTGTACACAGGAACAGTATTATAGTAGTTATATTCTTGTATATAGGAGCAGTATTATAGTAGTTATGTTCTTGTACATAGGAGCAGTATTATAGTAGTTATATTCTTGTACACAGGAACAGTATTATAGTAGTTATATTCTTGTACATAGGAGCAGTATTATAGTAGTTATGTTCTTGTACATAGGAGCAGTATTATAGTAGTTATATTCTTGTACACAGGAACAGTATTATAGTAGTTATATTCTTGTACATAGGAGCAGTATTATAGTAGTTATATTCTTGTACATAGGAGCAGTATTATAGTAGTTATATTCTTGTACATAGGAGCAGTATTATAGTAGTTATATTCTTGTACATAGGAGGCAGTATTATAGTAGTTTTATTCCTGTACATAGGAGCGGTATTATAGTAGTTATATTATTGTACATAGGAGCAGTATTATAGTAGTTATAATCTTGTACATAGAGGCAGTATTATAGTAGTTATAATCTTGTACATAGAGGCAGTATTATAGTAGTTTTATTCCTGTACATAGGAGCGGTATTATAGTAGTTATATTCTTGTACATAGGAGCAGTATTATAGTAGTTATAATCTTGTACATAGAGGCAGTATTATAGTAGTTATAGTATTATACATAGGAGCAGTATTATAGTAGTTATAATCTTGTACATAGAGGCAGTATTATAGTAGTTATAGTATTATACATAGGAGCAGTATTATAGTAGTTATATTCCTGTACATAGGAGCAGTATTATATAAGTTTTATATTCTAGAACAGTGGTGCCCAACCATTTTTCATCCGAGGGCCGCACTAGATTTGGTATAAATTTCGCGGGCCGGAACCAAGTAGCTTTGCTAGAAAGAAATGCCCCTGTGAGGAGTACGTGTTAGCATAACTACTGTGAAGAGGGCACATATCTGGCCATTATTGCTGTGAGGGGGCACGTGTGAGTATTACTACTGTGAAGAGCGAACATATCTGGCCATTATTACTGTGAGGGGGCACGTGTGCATTACTACTGTGAAAGGGGCACATATCTGACATAACTACTGTGAGGGGCACATTCCTGGGCATAACTACTGTGAAGAGGGCACACATTGGGGCATAACTACTGTGAAGAGGGCACATATTTGGGCATAACTACTGTGAAAAGGGCACATATCTGGCCATTATTGCTGTGAGGGGGCCAGATATTCAGTAGTCATGCCATATATGTGCCCTCTTCACTTTAGTAATGCCTCCTCACAGCAATAATGGCCAGATATGTGCCCTCTTCACTGTAGTAATGCCCAGGTATGTGCCCCCTCACAGTAGTTATGCCAGATATGTGCCCTCTTCACTTCAGTAATGGTCACACGTGCCCCCTCACTGCAATAGTGGCCAGATATGTGCCCTCTTCATGTTAGTAATGCTCACACATGCCCCCTCACAATAATAATGGCCAGATATGCTCACGTGTGACCCCTCACAGTACTATTGCACATATGTGCCCTCTCACAGCAATAATGGCCAGATATGTGCCCTCTTCACAGTAGTAATGCCCATATACATTACTACTGTGAAGAGGACACATATCTGTCCATTATTACTGTGAGGGGTATGTGATATATGCATGTCTGTGTATGATGTATGTAGCGCAGCGTGTGATGTATACATGTGTGATGTATGTAGTGCAGTGTGTGATGTATACATGTGTTTGTATGTAGTGCAGAATGTGATGATCACACACTGCACTGCATACATCACACATGTATACATCACACACATGTATACATCACACACTGTACTACATATATTCCACACATGTATACATCACACACTGCACTACATACATCACACATGTATACATCACACACTGCACTACATACATCACACATGTATACATCACACACTGCAATACATACATTACACACATCGATACATTACTTACATTACTGTGATGTCACCTTCTTCCGCAGGTCCCTCTTTTGCCTGGGATGTAAGCTTCGAACCTCCGCTGCCATGCTTTAGCCACCACTGGAGCTGGCCCCTCTTCCTTTAATCTCCCGCCACTTCCCTACTGCAGGCACTCTCCGGCGCCCTCCCAGTTCAACCAATAGCAAAGCTCCTTGCTGCCTGGAGCTTTGCTATTGGCTATTGCAGGTACAGGCAGCATCGCTTTGCTGCCTGTGCTGTTTGCAGCGCACCTTGCACTGAAAAAATGAGGGAAAGGTTCGGGTACTGTGCGGGCCGCATGACACGGCTTCGCGGGCCGGATTTGGCCCGCGGGCCGTAGGTTGGGCACCACTGTTCTAGAACATATGAGCAGTATTATAGTAGTTATATTCTTGTACATAGGAGCAGTATTATAGTAGTTATATTCTTGTACATAGGAGCAGTTTTATAGTAGTTATATTCTTGTACATAGGAGCAGTATTATAGTAGTTATAATCTTGTACATAGAGGCAGTATTATAGTAGTTATAGTATTATACATAGGAGCAGTATTATAGTAGTTATAATCTTGTACATAGAGGCAGTATTATATTAGGTATAGTATTATACATAGGAGCAGTATTATAGTAGTTATATTCCTGTACATAGGAGCAGTATTATATAAGTTTTATATTCTAGAACATATGAGCAGTATTATAGTAGTTATATTCTTGTACATAGGAGCAGTATTATAGTAGTTATATTCTTGTACATAGGAAGCGGTATTATAGTAGTTATATTCCTGTACATAGGAGCAGTATTATAGTAGTTATATTCTTGTACATAGGAAGCGGTATTATAGTAGTTATATTCCTGTACATAGGAGCAGTATTATAGTAGTTATAATCTTGTACATAGAGGCAGTATTATAGTAGTTATAGTATTATACATAGGAGCGGTATTATAATAGTTATATTCTTGTACATAGGAGCAGTATTATAATAGTTATATTCCTGTACATAGAAGCAGTATTATAGTAGTTATATTCTTGTACATAGGAGCAGTATTATAGTAGTTATATTCTTGTACATAGGAGCGGTATTATAATAGTTATATTCTTGTACATAGTGGACCCCAATATATATATATTTTTACCTTATGAAGTAGTATCCTGAGGCCCAGACTATCCAAAATCCCAGGTTAGTATTTCATTTAAATTCTACATCTCCCATACATACTTTAACTATATATTTAATTAAAAGCATCAGTAAGTGCAGGCTTCCTGTAGAAGCTTCTATATTAATGCGGCGCCTCGCTCGGTTTAGTCATTCCTGGTGTGTTGTCATTCTGTCCTTGTCTGAACACTCTCTTGCTGCATTGCAGCGGAGTTTGGCACGTAACGCTCTCTTATTGTGCACTCACTTAAATTGGACAATTTTAGACAAAGCCAAAAGTTGCCTCTTGTGTAGCCTGTCAGCGCTGCTCGCTGAAACATTTCCATAATGTGCGGTATCAATTTTCAGCCTTTTTTTTTTTTTTTTTTTTAATGATTTATGGAAATATGAAACTTTTCTCTGTGCACATAAATGTAAAGAATAGAAATAATTCTTATATTGGTGGGGGATGGGTGAGGGGCGTAAGGAAGTATTTTCAAGATAAAAGAAAGTGCTTTTAGATAATAAAGTCCCTGAAAGAATAACAGTATGTTCATAAAAGGGCAAGAACTCTTGCAAGCCTTCTTTTTATGGCTCCGATGCATCTAAAATTAAAAATGAAATAGTCTGGATTTAAAAATCGCCTGCTGTTTTGTGTATGCAGTCCCCATGTAGACCTACAGTATGTCTCCCTTCCCCACCACCACCCCAGATGTTACCGATGTGTACTATTCCTGCTTTGTCTAACGCCTTCTATAATTGCGCACAGGTTGGAAGGTCAGGTGACCATGCAATCATAGTATCAGGTGTGCTTAGGCTTTTTAAGGTTGTGTATGCTTTTTGGCAATTCTCATGATAAAGGACCCGAATACAGTAGAGGTCTGAAACGCGTAACAATGTTGTTTTGTCCTCTTTGATGGAAACAGTTTTATTGCACTAATAAAATTTCCACTTTTGCATCGATAAGCTGGAGTTTTGTTTTGGATTTTGAAAGCACTTTAACCTGGAGATTGCTGTCCGTGCTCGTGGCAAGTGGAGGGCGGGGGAGAGCTGCCGACTGTCACGAAGTCCTGGTTGTTACCGATGTGTAATATGCCTGATAATAATGTCCCCTTCCTTGGTATCAATACTTTTGCACTTCGTGTTGGAAACCGAGATCAGGAACTTTTGGCACCAAGGGATTTACACCCCCACCCACGTCTTGGCCGATTGTTATCGCACTCCACCGCCTCTGAAACGGCCCAGATGATGCGATGAGAAGGTTGGGTCCCACATGTACTGATATTTCCAATACTGCGGGACAACCCAAAACATAAGCAAATGAAAACCATGTGGTGATCGGAGAGGAGAGGAGCGCAATCCTCGGACTGATCCCGCATTGTGTAATCTCATCCCCTCTGCTCGTCTTGCTGTGACCATTCAACCTGTAAACAAAAGTTTATGGTCGCTCTAGGCTCGCTGCGCGCAAGGAATTTAATTTAGAAACTCACATTTCTGTTCCTGTAATTTAGCTTCAGCTCTTTGATGCCAAAGGGTAGGAAAGGAAGAGTGTTTTTGGGGGCATGGCGAGGAATGTGTGACAGCTGCCTGTCCGCAATAGTGAAATCTAAGCTTAGCAACTTTTTGACTTTTTTTTTTTTGGACCTTTTCGACTATATATTCATTATAGAGGTGACCCTGATCTTCAAGTTTTTCATGGTGTTCAAGTCTTTCTAACTTTACTCAGAGTAGAGATGAGCTAACTTAAAAATTAGTTCGGCGCTCGGGTTAGATATCACGCATCCCGTTATGGATTCCATATGCCGGATAGTCCGCGGTAGTGGAATCCATAACGGGATGCGGCGATCACTCTCTACTCAGGAGCCCAGATAGCTCTGCAAAATCTGTCCTCTGTGCTGACGAGGTTCAAAGGGACGGAGCAGATGTCATCAAAGATTGGTTAGCTGGTAGCAAAGTAATGGACCAGAACAGTGGCCTTCCAGGAAATGTGTTTTTGTCTTTTTATATCTGAACATGCATGGAACTGTGATGTATGTGTTGGGTCACTGACGTGATTTGACTATTGGGGCAGAACCAGTTATGATCGTAGATTTCTATCTGGTTGAAGGTGCCTCTATTTGTTCTTCTCGTAAGGCTTTGGCCTAATATCATGACCATGTTACATATGGCCGGTTCTCACTAAAAGGTCACTGCCTCTGTCAGGGTCAGCACACTGCTCTCCCTCTGCTGTCATCATTCTCATGATCTGATCAGTTACAATCAATTCCAACCCCACTTTAATGATTATGTCATCGTCTTGTAGTCCCAAGTAGAAAGGTCACTATGTCCCACACGATCTGTACAATGCTCTCCAGCTGCTGCCATTAGTATCTGATTGACTACATCATGTCCATAACCCACATGGTCAGCGCACTGCCTTCCTGCTGCCCTCATCAATATTATGATCTGACTGGCTAAAAGTTTTTTTGCTGTGGCCAACTTAATCACTAGTCCACTGTCACAATCAGCCTTGTAATCCCAGGTAGACTAGTCACTGCCTCCCGCAAGAGCAGCACGCTGTTCTCCTGCTGTCCTGATCATAATCTAATTGGTTACAAAGTGGTCTGCCCCTGCCAACTTAAAGGGGTTGTCTCATCATGGACAATGGGGGCATTTCGCTAGGATATGCCCCCTTGTCTTATAGGTGTGGGTCCCACATCTATATCGAGAACGGAGCCTCGCAAGTGAAGGAGGGCGCACTGCGCATGTGCAGCCGCCCTCCATTCATTTTCTATGGGGGTGGCGAAAATAGCGGTTTCCATAGAAATGAATTGGAGCGGGGGCCGCGCATGTGCGGTACGCTCCTATTCACTTGTATGGGGAGCCGGCTTGGTGGTGGCCGGACTGGAGTCCTGCAGCCACCACCTTGCGGGGCTCCGCTTCAATATAGGTGCGGGTCCCAGTGGTGGGACTCAGCATCTATAAGACAATGGGGGCATATCCTAGTGATAGGCCACCATTGTCCATGATGAGACAACCCCTTTAAAGAGGACCTTTCACCGGTCCAAAGTTTGTTAGTGAAAGGTATGTACATGCATAGCGGCACCCAGGGATGTCCCTGCACTTACTATTATTCCTGGGTGCCGCTCCCTGGGAGGTTGCAGGATATGAGCTGAGCGCTGCGATTGGCCAGCGCTCCAGCCTGGGAGAAGGAGACGCCCAGGGCAAAAGAGGATGTCTCCACCCAAGGCAAAACTAGCAGCAGCACGTGCGCCGGTACCGGGGCTACAGCGGGCGAACGGAGCGGCACCCAGGGATAATAGTAATTGCAGGGACATCCCTGGGTGCCGCTCTGCATGTACATACCTTTCACTAACAAACTGTGGACCGGTGAAAGGTCCTCTTTAATGTCAGTGCAACTTTTAAATCTGCCTTTAATTCCCAAGTGGACAAGTCACTGCCTTCCTCCAAATCAGCACACTCTTCTCCTGCTGCTGTCCTCATCATCATGGCCTGATTGCCTTCAAGATGTTCTATCCTGACCACTTAATAAGTACTCCATTGTCAATGGGCCTTGTAGTCACAAGTGGACTCGTCATTGGCTCCCACAAACTCACCAGAGTCCTGAAATACTCTGTTATGCTGTGAACAGTATGATAATAGGATTGGCTAGATAGGTCATGTTATCCCCTCCTGTTGGGTGAAGTTGAGCTCTGATGGACCTGGCCCATCTATGTAATACTTGTAATAGAAGTCATCCATCTGAATGCTGGGCCGGCAGTTAAATAGCACCTATCTGCAGTATCAACCCCATTAAACCAGCATTTTAATAGGATTAATCCTGCTGACAAGACGCTTTTAAAGGGCTTGCACAGTTTGAGTTACTGCCTAGCAAATAAGGATGGTCCGTTGCTTCGCGCAGCTGTTTGTGGCGGGATCCTACGGCAAGAATTCAGTGATCATTGTTGAAGAATGCGTCAGAATGAAAGGCTTTGTTCAAAGTGGACATTCCCTTTAAGAATTTTTTGTCCTCACGATTTTGGGTCAGTGATGCTTGACCAGACCGATATGCTGTCCATGCAGCCCTGGATGTACAAGGCTTCTCAAGATCCAGAGACATGGAAGGGGGAACGGTTTTCCCACCAGATGTAACGAGGGTCCTGACAGGTGGAGATTTTGAGGAGCCTCCAGTTTCTGGGACAATGTCGTGTTATGCGAGAGGCTAAAACCTGGTTTATGTGGCCTGTTCACAGCTCGTAAAAATGTGTGAGATGTCGCAATGCAATCTTTTCACACGAGGCAGCGGGGACTTGGCATTGGCGCGCAGCATGATGTAATGCTCGCTTAGCAGCTATACATTAAGCTATATTAGATCATTACATTATTTTTTCCGACAGTTTGGTCCAGATTTTATTTTTTTATGAAAGCGAGACTTCTCAAGCATAACCTGACTGCCCCCTTCCCCCCTACATTAAACATGTGGTAAGGTTTCGAAAATGCACAGTAAATAAAAATCCTTTTTTTAAAAAAATGTATAAGAAATCTTTGAGGTTTTTGTTATCTTGATCCCATCATGTCTCAGCGTGGAGCACAGATAATTCTCCTCACCACAGGTCTCGTGTGCTCATTGCCGACCCCTCACTAAGGGTACGACCACATGTCACATGCGCTGTGCTACTCATCCGCCGGCTTCCAGTCAGCTGGTGGCCCAGTCCCATTTTCACCCCTCTACCAGCCACCAGCTTCTATTGTGTTTTTTGCAGTCTGTCCACTGTGTAGGCCACTGGGCGTGTCGTATAGGGTTTGTGCTCACTCGTCCCCAGCCTCTTAAAGGACCAGTATATGCACATTCAAATCCTTCCCCAGCCTATGGTTGGCTACCCATGGGTATTTAGGGCACTTTCCCCAGTAGGAGGATGCCTGAGCTTTAGGTTCCTAATCTCTAGTTAAAAAGTCAAGGTTCATTATTCGGTCTGACTGCCCTTGTACAGAACTTCTGCCTGACAACTGACTCCAGCCAATTCTCTGCTACTGCCCTGACCTTAGCCTGACCACAGCTCTGCAGTGTTTTTGTGGCTGGTCTCTCTGAGATCAGCTATTGTTTTGTTTGAGTAGTCTCCAAGGCATTGCTCCCGGTTAGCCAGAATCCTACTCCACACTGATGAGGGGCAACACCCCGAAACAGCTGTCTGTGGATGGATAACTGGCTTAGGTTTTCCCCGTCGCATCCTTAAAGCTTGTAAAAAAGCGGGATCTTGACATAGGGGCCACTTAATATGGTGGATTTGGTGATCTCTGTAATGGAGACACCCCTTTGCACCGGTTTTCCTTCCTTTGAGGGATATCTGGCTTTCATTGTGTTGTAGACCCAATACTGGGGCTCCACATTTAATTTGCATATTACTGTTTTTTTATATAGACTGACTGACGCTTTGTACTCCCTGACCTAGGCCTGTCCTGACTACATATGTATTGTCTGACCCCTCGATGCTTCACACTGGTGTCTCAGACCTTCTTGGGTCAGCCACCAACTACACTAGGACTATCTCATCCTGGTGGGTCCCCTGCGGCAAAGTCCAGATCCCAGTATAGGGTTAAAAGGGTGAAAACAAGAGAACCACCATAATAATGAGTTATCCCAAAGCCAGACCGATTAGTTGGTACAATGGGTCCACACCCACTGCCTGTGATAATATGTTATGGCGATGCCATGGGCTTTGGGGTAATTTTCGTAAAATTGTTGAAAGATCACCATGGTTTTCCTAAAAATTGCAGCAGATGCCTCTGTAGGACCTTAAGTTGTGAATACACCCATCCAAACTTATAAAACCCAGATCTAAAGGTCTGTCCGTGTACCAGGAACCGATGTGAAGGGCATGTGTGAGTGTTCCTGCTCCTGGACTCCCACAGATATAACCTTCTGACATGCCTAACACTGGAAAGTCCTTCTAAGTAGTGCCGTAAATTACTATGGCGGCCTGCTGTAAAACGTAGTCGTTAGCTATCACGTTTACCATAGCATTTATCTTGTGTCATTCCCTTCTACTCATGTCCTAAATAGATCTGTAATGAGCCAGGACTGACAGAGGCGCTAATTCCAAAATTACAGATCTGAAGCCAAATTGCCGGGTCGGCCGTACTTCCCCCTTCTCCAGTGGCAATTTCCCCATTGTGCAGGAGGAGGAGACGGACGTTGCTTTGCATTTCTCAGCCTAAGAGCATAGCAAAATAATTTCTCGAGATGTTTTCAGGGGATAATATTCCTCATTGAGCGCCATCGTCCAGGCCTCATGATAACAGCTGCAGGGGATTGGTTTCTCGGCTGGAATGCCTTTGGTGCGCACATATTGTTATGCGTCCTTTTAGAAGCAAAAATTTTTAACGCTAGCAGGTGTGACCTCTGACCCCACGTCTAGTGTCAGGGCTTGTTCTAATCTATAACATACAGGTTACAGTGGTGGAGACCGGGTGCTCCTCACAACATGTCAATGAGGATCACCAGAGCAAACATCCGCAATATAGTTGTTATCACCTATAGGTGGGGGTCCGGACTCTCTACGATGAAGACGCTCTTAGCACTTTTGTCTCTTTAGTTTGTAGCGGCTGATGTTTGAATCTCAAGCTAATGTGGATGGACTTGAAATGAAAATTGGGATCAATTAATTAGTGTTGAGGACATCCCTGACGTGAGGCTACTATGCAACACGTGATCTCTCGGCACCCCCATGAGCAGCAGTTTTTAAAGAGTTGTGGCGCTCGTGTGAGAGCCATGTTCTCTTCAGTGTTTACCCGCACACCGTCTACGTTGCAGTGTTGAGGAAGTCACTACTGTCTTGTCCTCGTCAGCACAGGGCAGATTTTAGCTATACCTATGAAGTTGATTCATGCTTTGGACTCCACATTGATCTAGGGATACATTCACACAATGGTGAAGGCCATTAAAACGGCAAAAGGATGTATTTTTGATGCCCATTTTTTCACAGGCCTTTCTTAAAAAAACGCACCTTGAATTGAATGGGAACTGTTGGTCCATGAAAACGGACAAAATTGGACACGTCCTATTTTTCGACAGCCGGTACTCACGGTCCATTAAAAAACGGACCTGTAAATGATACCATAGACTGTCCTAGTTCTGAAAAGGTGTTTCACTGTCCTGTGAAAGTATTCTTAACATCTAATTCCAGACACATAGAAAATACCTCAGACCGGAGGTGGCCAAAATGTTTGAAAGCAGGTTGTACCGGTCAAGGATCTAACATGTTGTCAGGCAATAAGACTGCCATAGACAATAATTTTTAAAAAAGAACCCAAAAATTAGGTGCCAACAGCAATGTACGTGGCACATTGACCATCTGGCTCCTGGGATTTGTCAAGCCTTGGACGGGACCCTTTGTTATGATGCATACAATGTTTTTTGACTTGAAAGACCTTGGTAGATGTTTATGGAAAATTCTACCCAAAAGTCTATCATCTTGGATTTTTTTGGTTGTTGTTGGGTTTAGTCACTGACATTCTTAGAAAGTTGTTTATTTTTTATGCCATATGACAGATGTGCACCATGGAGAATGATGGACTACTAGTTGAGATGGGATTACAAAAGGCTTCGGTTCATGTATCATGATAGAGATTGATCAGCCATGGTTTTGGTCCAGAAGGAGAACCATCACAAATCAACCGTAATCAAAAGTCATCTAGAGAACAGCCATCTAGAATCTTAAGAATATGGTCCTCTTAAAATTATGGAGAACCTACATATTGAAGTTGAATTGTCAGAAATTGTTAGCATCCCTCAGCCCTTTATTCTCAGTCCTTTTAAAATGTCAAATTGGAACCTAAAATGTAAAAAAAACCCTATAATATAAATAGAGTGTGTATTATGGATGCTGCTGAAACCAAACTACCTCTGACCACTTATCTCCATGGTATGACCTCTGTAGTCCATCATTTGGCCATTACTCAGTGTAAGATTTCCAGCCGCTCCATCACTTGGACCCCGTCCAGCATATTGATGTTCTGAGCTCTCGTCCTTACGCTACAGGGACTGTGTTCTGGAAACTGTAGAAGTTGACGTTTTCTTCTCTTGTCACTTCCACTTCTGTTATTTTCCCAGAAATAAAATGCTGTGAAAAAAAATAAAAATCCCAGAACGCTAAAGCTCTGATTAAATGTAAAGCAAAACAGTATTTATCTCTCGGAGGGTTTACTTGCCGTGATAACAGGTGGTTTCGTAGATTTAGATCTCGGTTACACTCTGCTCTGAGCCCTGTAATTTTGTTTGATTGTTTAAGGGAAGTAGTGGCATCTGTATAATCTGCTTTTATTGAATGTTGTGTGTGAAGTCAAATGCAGAAACGGCTCGTGTATAGTGTTGAGCGAACTTGTGTTTTAAGTTCTGCGTCTAAGGTTCGGGTTATCGAAGAATCCCGTTTTGGATTCCGCTACCTCGGACCATAACGGAATTTGGAATCCATAACGGGATTCTTCGATAACTCGAACTTGAACTTTGGACGCAGAACTTAAAAACAAGTTCGCTCAACACTACTCGTGTACTGTTCCAGGCCGCAACCTGTGGCTTTCTAAGGTGCTAAAACCCCAAAATGTTTCCAGAATCAAAGATAAAGATCTGTGATTGAAAGGATAGACCATGATACTCTGACACGTTTGTGTACCTGTTGGAAGGGGCCAAGATTAAAGGAGTTTGAGTTTTATACTGATGACCTATCCTCAGGAGAGGTCACCAGTATCTGATTGGTGGCAGTCCGACCCCCGCCAGTCAGCTGTTTAAAGAGGCCAGAGGGCTTCGGTCTCATCCTAGGTCAGTGATGACACGTTCATTGGTCACATGGTCTAGGTGCAGCTCAGTCCCATTCAAGTGAATGTAATACCAAGCACAGCCACTATACAATGGACGGCACTGAGCTGGGTAAGCTGTGTGCAGGCTGCGGCGCTCCCGAAGCACTACAACCTACTCAAACAGCTGATCGACAGGGGGCCAGGAGTCGGACCCCACCGATCAGATACTACTGACCTATCTTGAGGTTAGGACATCAGTATAAACTCTTTAATAGGAACCTGGCATGTTGTCCGGTTAGCAGGCAGCATGTTATAGAGCAGAAGGAGCTGAGCAGATTGATATACAGTTTTGTGGGAAAAGGTTCATTATGACTTGTAATACATTCATTTAAATCCCTGATCACTTGGGGTGGTGGAGTCCAGTGGGCGGTCTTACTGAGGACTGTCCGTCGTTGTCAGCCCGCCCACTGGACTCATAAACTTATAAATGAAAATAATTACAAATTATACTGAATCTTCCCACCATACTATATATCATTATGCTCAGCTCGTCCCGCTCTATATGCGGCCGCTCAGAGATGGCATAATGTTCAATGTGCAAAGTTCCTTTAAAAGTTTATGGCGGGTCCAGATATATATTTTTGGGGGCCAAAATAGGGTCTGACCCAATAGTTAGAAAATGCAGTGACCTGTTTTATTGTCCATATTGGATTTTCTTTTCGAGCTCTTGTCTTGTGCAAGAAGTGTTTTAATGCAGAATATGGTAAATCGGTGGTTTTGAGAATCCGATGGACATTTTCTATCCGGACGATCATTGGAAGAGCTTCTACTACCTGACGGCAGACTCTTTCTTTGCCTAGCGTCCACATGTTTTGCCGCCTGCGCTCCAATTACCGTTCAGCCTCCACATGTTTTGCTGCCTGCGCTCCAATTACCGTTCAGCCTCCACATGTTTTGCTGCCTGCGCTCCAATTACCGTTCAGCCTCCACATGTTTTGCCGCCTGAGGTCCAGGAAGCGCAACGCTGGTTTTCCAGGAGTTGCTTCCTTTTGAATTATTGGACTGTTGGGGCTGCAGTTATAGGAATATGGCAGCGTACCGGGCAATGGACCATTAACACATGGTTACAGTAACTCTTGACCTCAATTCCTTGTGGGATGCTAGTTTGGCTTTACTTCCTGTCCAGCCTCCACTTGTTTTGCCGCCTGAGGTCTGGTAAATCCTGGTTTTCCAGCAGGATTGGATTTCTGTACTGTTGGGTCTCCAGTTATAGGAATATGGCAGCGTACTGTGCAATGGACCATTTACGCATTAGACCGGTATAGTTCTGATTGGGTAGACATTGGTCAGATCTTGACCCCGAATCCTTGTGGGATGCTAGTTTGGCTTTAATTCCTGTCCAGCCTCCACTTGTTTTGCCGCCTAAGGTCCGGTAAATGCTGTTTTTCCAGCAGGATTGGATTTCTGGACTGTTGGGTGCCAGAATAAAGGAATATAATAGGACGATGTATCAGGGCTTAGCTTGTTCTCTTTTTTATTTTTTTTAGTGATTTCTTTTTACATAGGACTGCAGATAATATTTTTATATTAGTTTGACTTGTCTGGAGGCGTTTGATGACGATGTGACTGCTCCGTGCCGCTGGACGAGCCGCCCCGCTGGGATTGCAGAACTGATGGCATAATCTGCAGACGAGCAGCCATTTGGATCTTCTACAAAGTGTCTAGGTTTGGAAAATTAAATGATTAGGAGAAACGAGATCCTCCAGTTCCACCTAAAGCTGTTTAACATCTGTTGGCAAATTCCCTGAAATCTTCAAAGGGGTCTGTGCTCTCTGCGGGGTTATTCCGTATGGTTATGAATCTCATATGTGCTGTCTGTTTTATTACCTGTGTAACGAGCGGCCGCCATTGATCCGGTGCCCATGCAGATTACTAGCATGGCACGTGAGGGCACATTTCCAGGATCTCCCTTGGTTTAGTAGCGTGTTGTTTTGTTTGCATTGAAGTCCCAGGGAAAGGAAGGGGCGAGGGGGTCACGTAATTACACAATGTCATTCCCTGGCTGCGACCTTCCATTTGTTGCTGGGAACACAACAGGTTTGTGACATGGAAGGCAGCTGGGATTTATTGGTGACTGGTGCCGTGAAGCACAAATGGCAAAGACATTTGCAAAACTTTCCACGGTATTGGATGACTTTAACAAGCGGCATAATATCTATTGGTGGCAGATGCCTGTTTAACCCTTGGTGTTATCTTCCCTTTGAATGTTGTGAAGGGGGGGGAGGGTCACATAATGCTGATTTCAAGATCCATTTTGAGGGCATTATCTTATTACGTACGGTACAAGCTCCATCAAGGATGAGATAGAAGGAGTGCATGGGTCTCGTAGACTTCAGCGGAGAGGGTACACGCATGCCATATGTGTCTGGGATATGGAATCATCATGGGCCCAGTTTAAGGGTGGGAGCGGGGCTCCACCAACTTTAAAGGGTTTGTCTAGGATTAGAAAAACGTGGCTGCTTTCTACCAAAAACAGCACCACACCTGTCTGCAGCTCATCCCCATTCACTTCAACGGAGCTGCCATCCGTGGACAAGTTTGGTGCTGTTTCTGGCATAAAGGACACATGTTTTTCTAATGCCTTTAAATCTGCTCCTGGAGACCGTGAATATAATTACGTTTTGTTTGTTTTTTCTCGTTCGTTTGTGATGACTAATAACAGTATTTTTGTATATTTGTAGGATTTAATATTAATTTTATTTTTGTCTTTTCTTCACAGAACTGCGAAACCATTCCAGCTTCCCAAAAGGTAAAAATAATTTCTTTATGAAGACATCCATTCTGTGCTTTCCAATCAGTCAAATGGTTGGTTGTCACAACCCCACCCAGAATATGAATATCCTTCCCCTATTTGTTGCCCGGACCCTTCTAAATCACAATCGTGGGCTCTGGTCCTGGCCCCTGTCTTCCCTTCCAATTGGCACCAGTTCTTTTAAAGGGGTTGTCACCTGATTGATATGTATCCCCTATCTAATGATGGGCGTCTGACTGCTGTTTGCATGGAGCGGCAGTGAAGTGCAGTGATTTTCTCGGCACTCGGGGTGGTGGTGCACATGGACGGGATAGGTTCCCAGTCTCTTGCAGTAACACAGATCCTGGCACTCGCTCTTCTTCATTCACCATTATACTTCATTCAGTATCCACTGACAATTCTGATAGGACGCATTTCGGGCCATCCTTAGCCTGGTTGAAAGATTCCGGATGGGTCGAAATGTGTCCTATCATACTTTATTCAGTATTCGGACACGTGTCGGCCCATCTTCAGCCTCTCAGCCAGGCTTTAGGATGGCCCGAAACGCGTCTTATCATAATTGTCAGTGGATACTGGATGACGTATATTGGTTAATGAAGACGGGCGAGTGCCGGGATCTGTGTCACTGAATGGAGCAGCGGTCACACATGCGCGATGTTGCTCCATTCAGTTGTATGGGACTGTGAGAGAGCCTAATACGAGCGCTCCATGATCTCCGGCAGTCCCCAGGAGCTGAATGGAGCAGCAGCGACCATGCATGACCGCTGCACCACCGACTTATCAGGCACTTATTTCCTATCCCCTTTTTAAAGGCAAGCCCCCAAAGAGAGCCACATCTTGCTTGGCCTCGGGTCTGCCCGACTCTCAGAGAGCAACATATATAGGACGCCCTTTAAAACGGGTGACTCGACTTCCAAAATAATGTGGCAATTGGGTATCATGCGCCATGTTTGTATGAGATGTGTAGCGTTTTTAAACTCGCTGTGAGGTGTATGACCTATTTTATAAAAAAAAGTCACATTAATAAAAGTGGTGTGGCTAAGCAATGGTGGCGCTAAACGTATCGTGGACCTGCGCAGTTTTTATTGCTGCGGAGTGTCGGTGGGGTTTACATGTTTATTAGTAAATATCCTTGTTGATCGCTTTCCGTTCATCCAAATTGTCACCCGGTTGTCTTCATTATCGTAGAAAGAACTACTAGTTGACGGCTTCACATCTCACAGATGCTGCAGCCATGGGCGTAGCTATAGGGGGTGCAGAGGTAGCAGTCGCTACCGGGCCCAGGAGCCTGAGGGGGCCCAAAGACTCTTGTGCCGCATAAGAAGATACACAAAGCACTGATGGAAGGGGGGCCCAAGCTGAACTCTTGCACCAGGGCCCATGAGCCGTTAGCTATGCCCCTGGCTGCAGCGCCTCTTTCTTCTAGTCTATTCTCTCCACTGCCTGTCAGCCTGCAGCTCTTGGCCCTCCGTAGTGCAGATGCTGCAGCACCTCTTGTCTATAGCTGCTTAGTTCCACATAGAGCAGATACTACAGCGGGGAGTACGCCTGTCCTTTTCACCGCCTGTCCATTCTGCTTGATTTTTGGGCATTTTTTTCCAACCTGCGTTTCTCCAGCTTTTGCAAAACTCCATCCTCACAGCTGGTGAGAGCGCTGGTCTGTGGCGTACCCCTGCGATGCCTTCCACTCCATCACCTAAAGATATTTTCTTATGTGAGAGTCGGGCTAATATTGACTTAGAGCCATTCAGGGCTATGTTTTCCTGCCGCTGATCTGTGACTAACATAACCAGCGTAGCCTGTAAATGTCAGCTGGGAGTCTCCCACATGAGCGGGCGTCACAGCTGAGCGTTTTATGTGGGAACTGGTAATGTCCCGCCGGAATTCACACTTGGTCGTGTCATTACACCGCCGAGTCGTAATGTTATTTCAGCATTTGTCATAGTTTTTCCAGGATGGGTCTGACTTATCGCGTCAAGTTGTCACTGGAGGTACAATTTTTTTTCGGCCTGAAAGACTCTGGCGCCGGCTTATAATTATCCTGAAATTTTTTGGGGTCTGCAGTGAGGTCTGAAAATCCTGGTTTTATGTAAATTCAGATCTACATCTTTCTTGCTGCCAGTAAATGAGAACACCATTGTTTCCATTCAGATGCGGTAAACCCCCTGTACAAGGCTATGCTCTCAGCAGAGAAGTGGATGCATTGTATCCTGTATAGACAATGCTGGACTACATGCTGATACATTTTTTGCCGATCGCACAAGGATCCATTTATTTCTATGTGTCTACAAAAAGAAATATGGACACCACACGTGGACATTTAGTGGACAAGAATTAAAGTTTCTGCGGTCCACAAAACTGATATGGCCTAAGTTGTTAGGACTAGGGATGAGCGAACTTGGTGTTTTTAAGTTTGGCGTACAAGGTTCGGGTTATCTAAGAATTCTATTATGGATTCTGCTATCACGGACCATATAAGTTATGGTCTGTGGTAGCGGAATCCATAACGGAATTCTTGGATAACCCGAACCTTGTACGCCAAACTTGAAACACAAAGTTTGCTCAACACTAATTGGGACCTGTCAGTGTCTGCTGTGGGACAGGTCCGGCACTTAGTTATGGCTTCTATACAGAATTTATTTCCAATATTCCCCATCTATTTATATAGGACATACCCTAGAGCAGTGATGGCTAACCTCCGGCACTCTAGCTGTGGTGAAACTACGACTCCCAGCATGCTCTATTCATTTCTATGGAGTTCTGAGAACAGCCAAGCAAGTGTGCATCTTGGGAGTTGTAGTTTTCCCACAGCTGGAGTGTCGGAGGTTAGCCATCTCGGGCCGAGATGATGGCATTGGAATCACAATTGGTGCATACTGTACGACACCTTCACTAGACTTCATAATGGATACAGACCACACACCAGACCACCTTGATGTTGATATAAGCCCCAGGAGAAAACCCCCTGTATGTAGCCACAGGGTCAGATTCCATTTATGCAGATCCTAGCCCTGTATACAGGCCCCAGACCTCCACTGTTTGATATACTCCTTTATATACAGACCCCAGATCAGCCCCCCTTGTGATAAAATAGGCCCCTCATGGTACCCGTGGGCTTGGTGAGGGGGGGTCCCTCCACCAACACCTTTCCATACTGCCTGTCCCTTTGAAGCCCATCAGTTTTGCCCCAGAATCCTTCACTGCCCTCTAGTAGTAAGAGGGTCCTGACTGTATCTCCCTCTGACCCAACACCTCCACGGTACTTCCCATCACACCACTTTCTCTGTCCAACCGTAACGTTCACAGGTTCCTTCCACTCACTCCACTCCTGGCATTTGGTAGGCCGCCACCAGCCAGGGTTAACCGGCCATTGCTTCCTCCACTCTCCTTCCATTGTGGTGGCTGGGCTCTCCTTACCTGGCGCGGCAGCTCTTTTCTTGACACTGTGCATGCCCCTTGAGGCTGCGGGCTCACCCTGGGGAAGACTAGCCATGTATACATATGCAAACAAGAACGTTGTCATTCTGTGATGGCAAATAAAAACCGTAGAAAGGTACGGAGCTGAAGCATTAAATATATTACAATTTGTATAACTTTAGATTTATATACCGATTAAGATCTGTAAATTGGACAGCACAGGACGGGTATCAGTGGCTACAAAGAGGACCCATCATGTCCTTACATTTCTCAGGAAGACCATTCATTTCCATGGACACCATGTAATGCATTATTTGCCCTGTGGTGGCGCTGCAGGGAAATTGAGCACTGATTACCGATCCCACGTAGATTACAGATAATTGTAAGGAATTACAAACGCAACCTCATTTTGTGGAAATGTTTTTAAAAAGTACACAACATTCACCTTTGATGAGGTTCTTTGTGTCGGTATAAGTAAAGTTTAATGACCCTTCATTTTAATGTTTCCAGCATTGCCTAAGCAGACGGACCACCCCTGGCTCCTACAGCCAACGTGGTCCTGAAATTAGTACATCCATCAAGAACACAGGTATATTATACACGCTCTTTATTCAGAAGAGAGAGGTGCGGTCACTTCTTGCAGATTTGGGCAGTTTTTCGTCACGCTTCTGGACGGCTCCATTTTATTTATAGATCTAAATCAATGTCCCTTCCTAATGGAAATTGTTCTGTTTGTAGAGAAGAAAGCGATTATAAGCCGTGACTGCTGGGTCTGTTCTCCGAGCTCAGTGTGTGGGATCCGTTCGGGAAGCTTGTGGCCTATATCTAACAAAGGGCTCTGTGTAGAGTAGACTGAGATCCACTGACTCGAGAGCTTCTCAAAGTTGGTAGGATTGAAAAAGTTTCTTAAACTTTAAAGTGTGGTAATGTAAAAGCATTAAAGAGGGTTGGCCGTGGAGGAGAATCTGTTCTCCGCAACGTGAGAGATCCACAGTTACGGGGAACTAAACTTTTGTCGAAAATGAAAGGGCAGAAGCATTGGAGCCCTTAGGCTTTCATCAGCTCTGCTCAGTTTTTACTGTTTGTGGAATATGGATCTCATATACTCTCTATGGATCTGTAGTCCCCACATTCGAAAAGCCAAGCAGAGCCAATGAAAGTGGAAGGGGAAGTGCTCTGTCTTGCTGGTAGCACTCCATCTCCCTGGCCGTTTTCCTGGCCGTCCCCCAGCCTCCCGACTGCCCTCCATCTTCTTAGCCACCCTCCCTCTCCCCCCAGGCCGCCCTCCGTCTTTGCGCCCGCCCTCCGTCTTTGCGCCCGCCCTCCGTCTTTGCGCCCGCCCTCCGTCTTTGCGCCCGCCCTCCGTCTTTGCGGCAGCGCTCCGTATCATATCGATTTATATCCTATAGAATTATGTTGTATCGATCAGTTTATCCTTCCATCGATGTCTGAGAACCCATACTGCGGAATAAGCCGTGTCTGCAATCCATCCAGAGTTGCTGCTTACTGATTAGTCTATATTTGGGTCTCGCACTGTGAACGGTTGGATCTGTACTTTGGCTGCTCCATCCTCCCATTTCAATCATCTGGAATTTGTAGCTTTCACCTCTGTCTACTTAATAAATGTCTGTATTAGAGCGGTGCAGCGTACACTCCATCCCTTGGATGAGATCACCGCCGTCAAGCTATTGCCAAGTTATTGCACAGCCCCGAGGTTGTGTTGTTTTCCAAAACTGGGCTGACGTAAGACGGGGGTCATTTCAGTATTCAGAAAACCCATCATATGCACCTCTTTACTTATTTCTCAGGCGCTGCATTGTAAAAGAGTTCTCTGAGACCGGGGGTGGGGAGGGGGGGGGGGGTTAAGGGGGTCTCCTTAATTACGCATAACTTGCCTCTAGGAGAAAGTTTGTAATATACTTACCGTTCTGAAGTTGCATGGATCGGCCTTCTGGGAACCTGGTCTTTTGACGCTCCTCTTTTGAAAATCCATCTTCCACGACGTTGCGTCCTTTACTAGGTTTCCTGTCTAGATTATGGACAGGGGGCGTCATTTCCACTGTGGACGAGACCAGACCCATTCCTGTCCCTGGCGGATCCTGTTGATTATTGGAATGACGCCGCCCTGATTTTAGGGGAACCTCGTTAGAGTCGCTCATTACATGGCAGCCATTAGAATAAAATACTGACCATGTA
The DNA here is from genome assembly GCA_033119425.1 of Bufotes viridis. Classification (NCBI taxonomy): domain Eukaryota; kingdom Metazoa; phylum Chordata; class Amphibia; order Anura; family Bufonidae; genus Bufotes; species Bufotes viridis. The sequence goes on from CM065592.1 coordinate 453,640,410, forward strand.
ATATATGGTTATACTGAACCCACCAGAGTTGGGACCTCTTTCCAGTGACTCAAAGAGGGCAGTCCTGAGTGGCTGCCCACCATCCCATGACGTCCATATACCCTAATGCAGGGGTAGGGAACCTCCGGCTCTCTAGCTGTTGTGAAACTACAACTTCCAGCATGCATACTTACTCTGCTCTTCTCTGAACTCCCATAGAAATGAATGGAGCATGCTGGGAATTGTAGTTTCACAGCAGCTGGAGAGCCGGAGGTTTCCTACCCGCGCCTAAAAGGTCATAGACAGGGTTTTTTCAGAAGGGGGCCCTTAAATGTTACATTTTTAGTTGGCCAGATAGACTTACTATTTGATGACATCATCCATTCTCTTCTAGTTATGCAGCTTTAATAGCAGACTGGCCCGTGGTGGTTCTCGGGATGTGCACCGTGCTGATCGTCATCTGTGCCCTGATTGGCATCCTCGTTCCTGATCTCCCCGACTTTTCTGATCCGCTCCTGGTACGTATGTCTGTACACGTTGCCGCCTATACTTTGATGTGTGCAGTAGATGATCATTTTTCAAACTTCTGACAAGCATGTTTTTTTTTTTTGTTTGTTTTTTGTTTTTTCCATGCAACTCTATGGGAATTATGGAAGCTGCCAAGCACCCTTGTTCATGGGACCCTTGTTCTCCCTATAGATGGGTATATTTGGCAGAACTTTACATATTTGTCCCTACCACATCAGTGGCACAACGTGCTATTGTGTTGGGTTGACCTGGAGGTGGCTTTTTCCCATCAGCCATTGAAACGAATTGATCTGAATCTGATCTGCTAAAAACGTGGATCGGATGCAGAACGAAAATACGATTGTGTGCATGAGCTCTTATAAATAGCACATGATAGGTGAGAGACCCTATTACAGATTATTGCATTGGGGCCCAGGAGCTCATCCTGGCATATTGTTCTACAGGTTATAAGCTACAGTTTATTTGTAAAATCAGGATTGGATTTTTTTATTTTTATTGTGGAGTGGCGATATTGCACAGCCCAATTCTGGACCAGAACAAGCAACGATCAAGCCAGTAGATTGGTGCTTGTTTGAAAGGCTTTTACACAGGCCAATGGAAAGTGCATGGGGAGGAAGGATAATTACTATGCTTGTTGGTTCATCCACCATAATTTTACGCTTTGTCGGTAGCACATCCTCTGTTTAGATGCGGAGATGTGCGACCAACCAGTGAGCCCTTTCAGGTTCGCATTATCAAGCCAATTGGTATTTACCTGTGTGATCGTAGGCACATTTACTTGGGCCAATTATCAGGGATGATTGTTCGTTGCCAATACGGCCCGATGATTGGCTTGTGTAAAATGGCAGCCGAGAAGAGTAGAAGAATAGAGGAGACCCCTCTTTGGATATAGCCTGTAGCAATCCTAGACTGGCCTAAAGGTGGCCATACGCATTAGACAAGCGTCGGAGGTGGTGTCCCAACTTTCCCACAGCAGCAGATTTCAGAGGGAAGGAAGGATCGGCCATGTTTGTGTTCAGCATATTCAATCCTTTATAAGCCAGTGCTAAAGGTCTCTGGCAAAGGCTTATTCCACTCTCCTCATTGGGAATGCATACAATCTCCTCTTGCATAAGTTTAGGAGAAATGGCAGCCAACCAAGCATTAAGCCAACAGCTTTGTAAGATGGACGGCCACCTATTAATTGGCCAGAAACATTTGATGAAGGTGACCAACAAACTCAAAACATATTACAAAAAATATCGTTCCAGAAGTAGACAACCTACAGAAATCACATTCTTGGGCTGTTCTTTGTTGATGAGCAGATGTTTTCGAGTTTGTTGGTTATGCTTTTCAGTGTGGTTCTTGTAGGTGTATTTTTTTGTAGGGCTTGATAGGTGGACTTCAGATGATGGTGAAATCTTCTACAGTATGTCCTTGGGGTGTTGACTGAACGAGTAGATGTCATCAAGTCAGCATAATAAGCATTTAGATAATGAGCAGTTGTAGCCCCAGGCATTTATGGGTAACACTGAGCACTTTATCTCCAGCCTGGAGTCATCAGTTGTCACCCACCTGTTAAGAGTCCATAACCCATGACCTTTGTGCTCTGACCTCTTTCTGTGCATTAGCTTTAGCTTGTTTGTGATTCTTTTGTTGTCATCAGTGACATTTCTTTTATCTTCCAGGGGTTTGAGCCTAGGGGAACTGCCATTGGCCAAAGACTAGTGACCTGGAACAATATGGTGGAGAACACGGGATACAAGGCAACGCTGGCCAACTATCCATTCAAGTATGCAGATGAGCAAGCAAAAAAATAGTTAAGTCGTTTTTATTTATCATCTTTTTCCCGTTTGTTATATTTTTATACACCTTTTATATTTGGCATTTAATCGTTTTAATATGCCGAAGCAATCATACAACGCCCAAGTCTTTCCTACATAGGATTTTTGCCTGAGAGTCCTGACATTAAGGTGGTCCTGATCACATACTGCCTGGTCTACCAGCAGATCCTCTGGCCAACATTTGAATTGTCATGCAGAGGTCCTCGAGAATCATCTGGACTACTTCTTCTAGTTCTTAACTCTATTAAGCAGGCCATACACATTTGTTCTTGGAACGATAGACCACTGCCAGAGGACTCCGGCAGCAGCTTGCTCCTTCTTGACTCCTGAGATTTCTCTGGCATGAGATACAAAGTCAGTTCATAATGATAATTTCCCCCTTTGTAGTCCACGTTCATCCATATCAATGATTTTTCAGTGCCTTGAGATTCATGCTGAGTCTTGCAATAAGAGACTCTTGTGAGTATCAGCAGGGGGGCAGCTTCTCAAAACAAGGAGAACACTGCCCAAGGGCAAACAAAAGCTTCTTGCCAAAACAGAGAACAAAGACATCAACCGCTCCCATCTCCAGGGTATACAAGAGTTTACAAATATAAGAATATTTCCAAAAAGTCTCCTACCAGACCCCATCACTGGTACCGGTTTGGAAAGTGACCACATTTTTAACTTTCCTTCCTGATCCAAGTTCTGGGTCCCAGTGGGCAATTTCTCTTTGAAAACTATAGAAGTGACGGAGACGCATTATTAAATCTCCTTCTGGCCAAACAGGATAAAATGAACATTAATGGTTTAGTTTGATATTTTTCTGATACATGTATTTATCGTATTGTCTTCTATTACAGTCAACAGGCCGACCGATGGTCAGAAGATCACTACGAAAGGGAGAAAAGACAGGTAGACTGGGACTTCCATAAGGATAGCTTTTTCTGTGAGGTGCCAAGTAAGTCTGTCTTCCATGTTTGGATCTCTTAAGTATCAAGCGTATGTTGGCCAAACCCACTGATTTCGAACATTGAATTTGTAAGGAAGCCTACCTGTGTACTGAGGATCAGGAGAGAGAGTTTTTGGCTGAATGCTCATAGGGTATTTTGTGTATGGCCAGCCTTGCCCTGGGGTAAAACAAAACATCTTGTCCAGATGTATGGACTGTGTACATCACAACTTGCAAATGTGCTTCGGTTAACTCAACTGAACTCTCCGGTCTTGACTTCCGAGGGTTGTGTTTCGATGATCCATGTAGAAAATGCTATGTCAAGTGTGTAGGGTTCTCTGGAGAAAGGTTTAACTTTCAATTCTGGGAGTGATTAGTAGATATTCTGGTCATTTATAATTGGCATGGCTCATACGGATGCTCTCTAATGGAGATAAGACCAATGTGTGTTGGCCCAGTTTGAAAAGAGGGAATATAAAAATCCGTTGTGGTTCCTCAGGATGGGAGAATGTTTTCCAGGTAAAATATTCCATCATGGTGTAAAAGTTGGACATCATTAGTCTCTGTGAGAAGGGAATGGTTCCGTTCCAGGCTGGCCACTTGGGAATGATGAGGTTTAGAAAACTCAGATGGTTAACTGTAGAGCAACAACAAAGTGATAGGTAAAACCAGCGGACACATATAAAATATAAAACAGGAATTAACCGTTTTTTTCTTTTTTAACCCAAAGTTAGGCTACTTTCCCATTTGCGGTACCGATTCCGGCACGCAGTACTCCAGAATTCTCTGAAAATGGAATGCCCGCCGGCCCCATTAAGTATAATGGGGCAGTGTGGAGATCTGACCACGTTCCGTCCGGACGGATCTCCGTGCCACAGATGTGAAAGTAGCCTTAAACAGGCAATAATCTGTTACCAGGTGGCGCTTCCTTTTTTTTAAACCTTTGTGATGAGAAGGCTTTAAAGGTTTAAAGGCTGTATTACGATGCAAAATGCTATAAATATAACATTTGCTCCTATTTTTTACTATTTTTCTCATTTTTTTTTTTCTTTTTTAGATGACCACTATTCCCGAATAGTTTTTACCTCTGTGAATGGACAGAGTCTGTGGAACTTGCAAGCCATCAAGTCCATGTGCAATATAGACAATACAAGGGTAAGTCCAAAAAATGTCAAATATTTGAGGCATTCTTGAAATTCTCTAAATTAAGTTTCGAGATTCTGAAACAAACACCCCATCTCCTAGTTATAGTGTTTTCTTTCAGTGAGTATCCAGGGGGGTGGGGTGGGATATTTGTATAAGTCTCTTGCTAGGACATCACATTCAGAATACCAGAGGCAAAAATCTTTCTAAGCTGGGCTATTTGTATGGGGAACATGGATAATGTTTGAGAGTCAACAGGGGGGTAGGGCTGGTGTCGGCTTCCTTTACAAATCTTCCTGTATGTCTCCAGGGTAGGAATGGAGCTGAGTGACAAACGTGTCATTCCCACCGTGATTTGGGGAATCCCATTAAATTGCTGAAATCCTGAAAATTCACACTAGGATGCGGCATTCTTCAGTGATTCCCTAGGGCAAAGCTGGGGGCTGGGGAAGAGTCACTTAGGTTGCAAAGCAATAAAATGTTGACAAAAAAGTAGATAAAACATTAAAAAAGTTAAAATTATTTTGTAACCCTTTGGCTAGGGTTACAATTGAAGGAGTTTTTTCTGGTGTTTGCTATTGAGGACCTATCCTCAGGATAGGTCATCTACAGTATCTCACAATAGTGAGTACACCTCTCATATTTTTGTAAATATTTTATTCTATCTTTTCATGTAACAACACTGAAGATCTGACACGTTGATACAATGTAAAGTAGTCAGTGTACGGCTTTTATAACAGTGTAAGTTTGGTGTGCCCTCAACACACAGCCATTAATGTCTAAACCGCTGGCAACAAAAGTGAGTACACCCCTAAATAAAAATGGCCAAATTGTGCCCAATTAGCCATTTTACCTCCCTAATTCTTGTGACTTGTTAGTGTTATAAGGTCGTAGGTGTGAATGGGGAGCAGGTGTGTTACATTTGGTGCTATCGGTCTCACACTCTCTCATACTGGTCACTGGAAGATCAACATGGCACCTCATGGCAAAGAACTCTGAGGATCTGAAAAAAAGAATTGTCGCTCTACATAAAGATGGCTTAGGCTATAAGACAATTGCCAACACCCTGAAACTGAGCTGCAGCACGGTAGCCAAGACTATGCAACGGTTTAACAAGACAGGTTCCACTCAGACTAGGCCTGGCCATGGTGCATGTGCTCAGCGTCCTATCCAGAGGTTGTCTTATCAAAATAGATGTATGAGTGCTGCCAGCATTGCAGCAGAGGTCAAAGGGGTGGCGGGGGTCAGCCTGTCAGTGCTCAGACCGTACACTGCACACTGCATCAAATAGGTCTGCATGGCTGTCGTCCCAGAAGGAAGATGATGCACAAGAAAGCCCGCAAACAGTATACTGAAGACAAGCAGACTAAGGAACCATGTCCTGTAGTAATGAGACCAAGATAACCTTATTTGGTTCAGATGGGATCAAGCGTGTGTGGCGGCAACCAGGTTAGGAGTACAAAGACAAGTGTGTCTTGCCTACAGTCAAGAACGGAGTGTCACGGTGCATGCATGAGTGCTGCTGGCTGTGGGAAAATACAATTCCTTGAGGGAACCATGGATGCCAACATGTACTGTGACATACTGAAGCAGAGCACGATCCCCTCCCTTCAGAAACTGGGCTGCAGGGCAGTATTCCAACATGATAATGACCCCAAACACCTCCAAGACAACCAGTGCCTTGCTATAGAAACTAAGGGTAAAGGTGCTGGACTGGCCAAGCTTGTCTCCAGACCTAAACCCTATTGAGCATCTGTGGGGCACCCTCAAAGGGAAGGTGGAGGAGCACAAGGTCTCTAACATCCACCAGCTCCGTGATGTCATCATGGAGGAGTGGAAGAGGATTCCAGTGGTAACTGGTGAAGCTCTAGTGAACTTCATTCCCAAGAGAGTTAAGGCAGCGCTGGGAAATAATGGTGGCCACACAAAATATTCACACTGTGAGCACAATCTGGCCATTTTCCCTCAGGGGTGTACTCACTTTTGTTGCCAGTGGTTTAGACATTAATGGCTGTGTGTTGAGTTATTTTGAGGGCACAGAAAATTTACACTGTCATACAAGCTGTATTGTACACTGACTACTTTACATTGCATCAGAGTGTCAGATCTTCAGTGTTGTCCCATGAAAAGATAGATTAAAATATTGACAAAAATGTGGGGGGTGTACTCACTTTTGTGAGATCCTGTATATCATATACGCGGAGCTGACCTGTTTGAGGAGGCTGTGGCGCTCTGGTGAGTTTAGCACCTTCCATTGGATAGCAGCTGGGCTTGGTATTGCAGCTCAGCTCCGTAGGCCATGTGACCAATTAACATGATGTCACTGACCTAGGAAGAGGGCGCAGCCCTCACCGCTGCCCCGCAACCTCTCCGTACAGCTGATTGGTGGGGGTACCGGGAGTCGGACCCCCACCGATCACATACTGATGACCTATCCTGAGGATAGGGTATCATTAGCAAAGTCTCAGACAACCCCTTTAACCCACTGGGAAAGACGTCTCAGAACCTTACTGATAATCTGGAGTGTGAGATAATCCATAACCTTTCTAGTTCCATGTGTGCTAGATTAAAAGAAAACCTATTCAGGGTTACAATTTTAACTTAAATAAAATATAAATAAAACTCTTTTTTGGCCGCCAGCTATCTCTCCTTACCCTTCATACATGTGCTTGGCCCAACGTGCATGCATTCTGAATGGAGAGAGGGGAGAAAGGCTCCGCCAGTGGCTTATCTCCCTGAGAACTTAGTGATGAGGCGTGTTGAAATCTGACTGCCCGATCTTTCTCTCCTCAAGGGAGAGCGTTATGTGAATAGCCAGCTTTTAGTATTACTTTCTAATCCGAACTTCACTTTGGGTTAGTTTTCCTTCTAAAATTATTTAAAGCGGCAGGAGTTCACCTCAAGAAGAAGAAACCGCTCAATTCCCAGGCTTGTGTTCCCGGGTCATTATGGGCGAGTGACTAATGGTATTCAGATGCAGAACATTCCTAATTTAGCTTTTCTTAATCACTGTAGGACACACAGGCAATTAGACATTTTATACCATCTGCTCAGGCCCTTTAGTTATGGTTCACGCCAATCCGTAAAAGCGACCTCATTACCGAGAGCGCTGGAGCCGTAATCTAATTATGGAGGAACTAGTTAACCCCCCCTGGTTTGTACAGTAACTTAACGTGATGGCAGCGTCCGAGTACCGAGCAAGTAATGGGATTTTTATGGCTGAGAGGTTCTGACATCAGCAATAGTGCGTAAGGGTGTATTCAAACCTTGTGGTACTATTGCCTTTTTGCTGCATTTTTGCTAAATTGCACAAAACTTAGTGGGTTTTGCTGCCACTTTTTTGAAAATGGGGGCAAGAAAGCACATTTTGACTGCAAGGTGTAAATACCTTAACCAGTTTGGCTTGCAACTTTGCACCATATTGCCATGGTTCTGGTTCATTTGTGTCTGCATTTTTTTTTTTACCAGCAAAAATGTGCGGACTTAAACCAGCATTCAAATCCCCCCCTGATCAGTGGTAAAACTCATCCCCGCTTTGCCAGAACCGTGGCCACTGATTACACCCTATATCGTATAGTTGTCTGACCGCCTGAGTTTTGTTAGGTGGACCTTGCTTTTGAAGTTTATGGTAACGGTAGAACTTATCATCACTTGTTGTGTGGTAGGAAGTCCTGATATTTTTGATTTCCTTTTTGGCTCTACATGGTGTGAAATTTTTGTATGGAATTGGGTCAAAACTGCAACCATAGGGCCAATTGTTTGGACAGATTTCCATCTTTTTATGGTCACTTTTGCCAGTCATGCTTAGTACAGATAAGATAAAATTCTGCTAAACCCACTTATTTCAGCAGGGTTGGCCGACGGCCTAATGTTTGGGGAGGGCGGCAGTCGGCCATGTTATGAACGTTCCATAAACCTTAAGTAGCTTCAGCAGCTCTATCTCTCTCAATGGCTGACTGTGTGTGTATTTTCAGTAAAGTAAGTGGAGAAAAAAAACATGGGCAGATATCTCTGGTAGCTGCATCTCTCTTTGGGCATTAAAATTTATTGTGTCCCCCCCCCCCCCCCCAATATGATCTGTATGGGGAGAGTCGGGAGCTCCCCATAAACATTAGATAGTCATGTGGTCCCATGGAAAATGACTGATATGTGTATGGAGGCCTTCAAACACGTCAGATGTTTGTTGTCCCAACCTGCTGACCATGTAAGGTTTATGGGGGCTGACTCCCCCCGATGGCAGGTGTTGAGGGAGATTTTTGGGCGTGTTGGATTTCAGTTTCTCAATACTTTCTCCAGCATATAAGTTGTCACCTTATGCCTAGTTGACTGCTCTAGCTGTGTTTTCAACTGGTGATCATTTACTCGTTTACTAGGTGATTGGCCGAAAAATTATACTGCAATTATCAGGAAGGAGAATTCGATAATTGCCCTGATCATTGTCCCATATAATGGAACCTTAAGACTGAGTGTTTAAAATTTCCTTCTCATTCTTCTCTTTCTTTTCTTTTTTTTTTTTTCCTCCCTACAGATCAGATCCCACCATCAGTTTTCAGACCTGTGCCAGAGGACTACTGCAGCTTCATGTTGCCCCAGCTGGACATTAGGAAACTACATTGCCATTCTTAACAACAGATCATCATGCCATAAGATTGTAGAACGTGACATGTCTCACACGTTGAAACTAATTCGTAACTGTGCCAAATATTATCATAATGGAACGTTGGGACCAGACTGCTGGGACATGGTGGCCAAGAGGAAGGACCAGCTGAAGTGTACAAATGTGCCTCGAAAATGTACCAAGTATAATGCTGTTTACCAGATTCTCCATTACTTGGTAGATAAAGACTTCTTCAATCCAAAGAATGTGGATTTCTCCAGTCCAGTTCTAAGGCACAGTATGCTCTTCTCCCCAACCGAAAAAGGGGAGTCGATGATGAACATTTATCTAGATAATTTTGAGAACTGGAATTGTTCTGATGGTGTAACGACCGTCACGGGAATCGAGTTTGGAATCAAACATAGTTTATTTCAAGACTATCTCTTAATGGATACTGTGTATCCGGCAATCGCCATATTAATTGTCCTCTTGGTCATGTGTATATACACAAGATCAATGTTTATCACACTGATGACCATGTTCGCCATAATTAGTTCACTGATTGTATCTTATTTCCTCTACCGTGTCGTATTTAACTTTGAGTTTTTCCCCTTCATGAACCTCACTGCACTGATCATTCTCGTTGGAATCGGGGCGGACGATGCTTTTGTCTTGTGTGACGTCTGGAACTACACAAAATTTGACAAACCTCATGCGGAGACCTCGGAGACGGTCAGCATCACCCTTCAACATGCTGCTCTTTCTATGTTTGTCACCAGCTTTACCACCGCAGCGGCCTTCTACGCCAACTACGTCAGCAATATCACCGCGATCAGATGTTTCGGAGTCTATGCTGGCACTGCCATATTGGTTAATTATCTTCTCATGGTTACGTGGCTACCTGCCGTAGTTGTCCTTCATGAACGTTACCTCCTGAACATTTTTACCTGTTTTAAAAGTCCACAACGACCTTATAATAACAAAAGCTGTTGGAATGTAATGTGCCAAAAGCTACAGGACTTTCTCTTCGCGGTGTCGGAAGCATCAAGGATTTTCTTTGAGAAAGTATTGCCATGTATTGTCATTAAATTCAGATATGTTTGGGTCTTTGCCTTTCTGGCCATAACTATTGGTGGAGCCTATATTGTATGTGTCAATCCAAAGATGAAACTCCCATCGTTAGAACTTTCGGAATTCCAAGTGTTTAGGTCTTCCCATCCATTTGAGCGATACGATGCCGAGTACAAAAAGTTGTTTATATTTGAGCGGGTCCATCATGGGGAGGAGCTCCATATGCCCATTACTATCATCTGGGGAATCTCTCCAGAAGACAATGGAGATCCCTTGAATCCAAAAAGCAAAGGCAAGCTCAAACTGGACAGTAGCTTTAATATTGCCAGCCCTGCCTCACAACAGTGGATTTTGAATTTTTGCCATAAGTTGAAAAACCAAACTTTCTACTATCAAACGGATGAACAGGACTTCACCAGTTGCTTCATCGAGACCTTCAAACAATGGATGGAAAATCAAGACTGTGACGAACCTGCACTTTACCCCTGTTGCAGCCAGTCAGGATTTCCGTATAAGCAGGAAGTGTTTGAGCTCTGTATCAAAAGAGCTATCATGGAGCTCGAAAGGAGCACCGGTTACCATTTAGACAGCAAGACCCCTGGCCCGCGGTTTGACATCAATGACACCATCAGAGCTGTTGTATTACAGTTCAAAAGTGCTTACCTTTTCACCTTTGCCTATGAAAAGATGCACCACTTCTACAAGGAGGTTGACGCCTGGATTTCAAAGGAACTCCAGTCGGCTCCCGTTGGTCTTAGCAACGGATGGTTTGTCAGCAACCTTGAATTTTATGATCTCCAAGACAGCCTATCTGATGGAACCTTGATCGCCATGGGATTATCTGTTGCCGTAGCCTTTAGCGTCATGCTCCTTACTACGTGGAACATAATTATAAGTCTGTATGCCATAGTTTCCATAGCGGGCACTATATTTGTTACTGTTGGCTCCTTGGTTCTTCTCGGATGGGAACTCAACGTTCTAGAATCTGTCACCATATCCGTTGCTGTCGGTCTCTCTGTGGATTTTGCCGTACATTATGGCGTCGCCTATCGTCTTGCTCCAGATCCAGATCGAGAAGGGAAAGTAGTCTTCTCTCTGAGTCGCATGGGTTCTGCTATAGCCATGGCTGCACTGACGACCTTCGTGGCTGGAGCAATGATGATGCCTTCAACTGTTCTGGCCTACACCCAGTTGGGTACCTTCATGATGTTGATTATGTGCATTAGCTGGGCATTTGCTACCTTCTTCTTCCAATGTATGTGCCGTTGTCTAGGGCCACAGGGAAGTTGTGGTCAGATTCCGTTGCCAAAAAAGTTGCAGTTCAAAGCCTTTTCACAAGCGTTATCATCAAGCGCGACCGAAAGAGGACAGAACAAGGCGAACCACAGTAATAAGTATCAATTAGACACACGAGGTACAAAGTCGGAAGTGGAACATGAACATTATGAACTGGAACCTCTAGCGTCACATAACAGTAGCACATCGTGAGGGACAACTCGCTGCAAGGAACTTGTTGAGATATTCATTGCGCGCACAGTTTTTTGTCTGCACCCTTTACAAATTGTACACGGTATTGTAACAGTCTTGGGAGACTGTATGTTCTTGGACCAGCCTAGCCTTACATATGCCTGTGTGGTCTATTGCTTACTGCATCCCCATCCTTGCTTCATGTCCAGCTCTGTATCCATTAGTTGGCTCACACTGTGGAATTGCCTGGTGAAACCTAATCACCAAAAATATAATGCCCATCATCTGAGCTGAGTAAAAGGTGGCATGTACTATAAGATTTACTCACCACTGCCCCACCTGTCCGCAGGCTGTGTGTGGTATTACAGCTTGCCTCCATTCACTATAAGGGAACTGAGATACCCTATCAGACACAACCCATGGACTAATATGGCACTCTTCAAAGGGCCAATAAACCAGCTTTTCACTGAGGGTGGCCAGGGGAGGGTAGTAGAATTTTACCCGTTTCCGCCAACGCTTAGTTAAATCTAGTGCTGGGCCATAGAGTGCTATTGGCATCTGAATTGACCATAAAAAGCCAGCATAACCAAGTGACATTATGGTGACACTTAGAATTTTTTTTACCATTTTTATTTTTACATGTATCTTTTTGTTTTTGCCTGTTCAGACCATAAAAGCAATTCTCCAAAATGCTCCTAGAAGGACGCGAGTATAGGGGGAGACAGAACGTGTGCAGAAATCAAATAGCACTTCAGAGCAACAGTAATGTACATTGTCCCTCGCATTTCAATTCTGAATGTCCGTTTTAGGCCACAATGTCGGGAACCTGACACTAAATCTGTACAACCCTCCGAGTGATGTAACTCTGTCATGGTCAAGTGCAATTGTATTGAGTGATTGTCTTATGCCAAACATTGATGCCGACGTGCCTGCTGTATTAAGAGAGATATCAAAGTTTATGACAATAAAACCATATAGAGTATTGTGTTCTTTTACTGTTTTTGTATTTTTTTTTGCAAATGTAAAGCCAAACTGTTTTCTCTCTTTCTGGACCTGGAAAGGGAGTCGCCAGGAAAATCACTGATAAACTAGGCACATTGCCTTGTAGAGCTACCTCAGCAGAATGTATAGATCCCTTTCACTTAGCGATCCTTTGCTCCAGTTTAGAGAAAATGTACTTTTAATTCATATGCAAATGAGTCGCTAAGTGCACCGAGGGCGGCCCAATGAACACTGTGCACCCTTGATTGGCAGGTTCATTCATAGCCATATCACCTGGAGCTGTTAATGGAGAGGGAGGGGCTGGCAGAAAAAGAAGGGGTCATTTTACTACGGTAAATATATTCCCCATGAAATAATATGATTTTCTCAGAGCTCTACAGTGTGTTGTTCCACTTGTTATCTTTCCTAGAAATGTATGAATAAATTGACGGCTGGGTGTTACCAGTTGGAGGTGTGTCCCATTACTTTGACAAGTTACACCCAGTTGTCATTTATTCAGAAAATTTGCAGAAGGAATAACTGAGGAGAAGCACAATGCAGAGTCTTAAGAAAATATGCTTCAGAGTTCTGCTTAATGAGGAAATACAAGTACTGACGTAGGGGCGGTGACAGGGTTTTACTTCTATACTTCAATAGCAAGTGAGCACAGGATATAGCAATATTCGTTTAAAGATAGGAATAGAACTTAAATGGAGTCTGTCATCAGTTTTGACTATGCTATTCTGCTGACAGCAGCAGTAGATAGTGGCGTGGAAGAGCAGGACAAACATACCTATTGTGAAGCATTTCTCATCAGGAGTAGTGTGACTATGAACATTTATTCTGCCAGACTCTGCTCCTGCCTTGGAGGCGGAGCTTAACTGTGAAGTGCTGTCTGCATTGAGCTGCTTCAAAGCCCCTCCCCTCTGCTCTGAGTGACAGATGTAGCTTCCAACTAGGAGACCACTACACCTGTCACTCACAGCATAGGGAGGGGCTGTGAAGCAGATCAATGCAGAGATCACTTCACAGTGAAGCTCTGCCACCTGGGCACATGCAGGAGCAGAACCTGGCAGAATAAAAGTTCATATTCACACTACTACTGATGAGAAAAGCTTCACAATAGGTATATTTATACTGCTGTCCACAGCCCCTATCTACTACTGTCATTATTATCAAAACTGCTATATTAAAGTTCTATGTAATATTGCTATAATACACTATTATATTCTTTTTGGTGTGTGAAGGGGCCTAACTCTAAACCCCCCCATGAATCTGAAAACGAATCCCCCACCACTCCTATTCCGATGCTTCCCAGTCCCATGCTGTGACCACTGATTGGCTCGTCGATCATTTTCTGTGTTTTAAGAGGGACCAAGAAGCAGAGAAAGGGGAGGGGGAATCGGGAAGTGGCTTAAAGGGGTTGTGCACTTTTTTATTCTTTATTTTTTGGGGAGGGGGGAGAGGAGGTTGCAAACTCCCCCCTCCTGGACAGATCTGCAAAGGAAAGCATATTTACCTGTTTCGCGGCACTGGCTCCTGGCATTTTCGCTCCCTGCGCTTCGCTGCTCCGCTGCACTCCATGGATGTAAAGCTGCTGTTTGGCGCCGCTGTAGCCAATCGCTGGCTACAGCGGTGACCTGTCATTATTGCGTCACATGACCATTTGTCACGACGCAAGAGGAGCAGGTCACCATTGTGGCCAGTGATTGACTGCAGTGGCGTCAAACAGGAAGTTTACATCCATGGAGTGCAGCGGAGCAGCCCAGTACGAGGGGTGAAGTAGCTAGAGGAGGGCCCTTAGAATCGTCTATTTTGCTGGACTCAAGAAACCCCAGTCCGACGATTCCCTGACATTATTATCCTATAAGAAAAGACTGGACGGCACCCCGGATAGGTTGGTCGGTGTTCAGTGGTAGGGATGAACCGTCGTAAGTTAAATCAAAACACCACGACACTCTTAGAAGCAAACGGTAGAACTGGCTTAGTTGCCCATAGCAACCAATCAGAATACAGCTTTCATTTTCCAAAAGAGCTGTCAAAAACAAAAGGTGGGATCTGATTGGCTGCTATGGTCAACTAAGCCAGTCTTACTTTACACCAGATTGATAAATGACCCCCTAGTCTCTTTAGTCTCTCTTAAAGGTGCTCCAAAATATACATGAAAACGGCCGACGCTAGTGTTTTGGTCGCATTGATTGGACCTGGTTTGTGGCCTTTAATATATACAAATAAAACCAAAAACAAGTACAGGGATCAGAGCATCTGCAAAATAATATAAATGGATTAGAGTCACATAAAACAACGCGCCTAGTTAAAGTACAAAGCCAACTAGGAATGAGACAGGAGAAAAAGACAAATTGCTAGATAAGCACTTAGGTGCACATGTAGGAGGCAGGGTGCCATTGAAAATTAAATTATATAAAAAAAATAATAATAAATAAATTATATATTTATAAACAAAGATCTAATATGAGAAGTATCACAATATATCATGTTGCGGATCACATATCATAAATTGTAATTTTGGATAAAAGAGAACTAAATCTGCCCAGAAGACAGTGATTAGAGGAGGTAAATTACTAAATAAAGAGCATAGAAAAGTCTCAAAACGCGTGCATCCGCAGAACCGTAGTGGGAGACATCATGGAGATAAGTAACCAAACAGCTGTATCGTCTGGAGAAATTGTAGAAAGTACAAACTACCTGTGAGAAGAGTGTCTGTGTACCCCATGACAACTCTATGCATTCTTATGCTCTGACAACTTGGCATCATCATCATTACCTGCTGTTTGGTTCTGGACTGGCCATTCAGTTGCCCTTGTGCCAATATATATTGTTATTTATAAACTTCATCCTTGTGACCGTGGGAGGAAACTTCCTTATCGTATCTCTGGTTTCTATTTATGCCAAACATCTCTGCTTCCTGCTGAATGCAAATATTCCAGATGTTATCTTGATCCTGCAGCAGCATCCATATGACAACACTTTTCCTTACAGACTCATTTAACTTCGTGCTGGAACCTCCCTTCCGATATCATTGTCTGATTACCGGCTCGAGCAGACAAGATATGTCCAAACAACAGGAAATAATATTTCTTTATGGCATTACTTTGTTAGTGGACTTCCATTGTCATCACGATACCAGCGGTGGAGGACGTGCCACTGATGTCATTGTAATGTTACGTATAGACTGTGACTGTGCAACAATGCAGTAGTGTACGATTATCTACATTCTGTACAGTTATAGGAGACAATGCTAACCCTTATGCAAAAGAATATAACAAATAGTTTAACTGACCCCTATGTACAAGAATATAACTACTATACTATGTACAAGAATATAACTACTATAATACTGCTCATATGTACAACAATATAACTACTATACTACTGCCTCCTATGTACAAGAATATAACTACTATAATACTGCCTCCTATGTACAAGAATATAACTACTATAATACTGCCTCCTATGTACAAGAATATAACTACTATAATACTGCTCCTGTGTACAAGAATATAACTACTAGAATACTGCCTCCTATGTACAAGAATATAACTACTAGAATACTGCCTCCTATGTACAAGAATATAACTACTATACTATGTACAAGAAAATAACCACTATAATACTGCTCCTATATACAAGAATAGAACTACTATAATACTGCCTCCTATGTACAAGAATATAACTACTATAATACTGCTCCTATGTACAAGAATATAACTACTATAATACTGCCTCCTATGTACAAGAATATAACTACTATAATACTGCTCATATGTACAAGAATATAACTACTATAATACTGCCCCCATGTACAAGAATATAACTACTATAATACTGCCTCCTATGTACAAGAAAATAACCACTATAATACTGCTCCTATGTACCAGAATATAACTACTATAATACTGCCTCCTATGTACAAGAATATAACTACTATAATACTGCCTCCTATGTACAATAATATAATTACTATAATACTGCCTCCTATGTACAATAATATAATTACTATAATACTGCTCCTAGGTACAAGAATATAACTGCTATAATACTGCTCCTAGGTACAAGAATATAACTGCTATAATACTGCTCCTAGGTACAAGAATATAACTGCTATAATACTGCCTCCTATGTACACGAATATAACTGCTATAATACTGCCTCCTATATACAAGAATATGACTACTGTAATACTGCTCCTGTGTACAAGAATATAACTACTAGAATACTGCTCCTGTGTACAAGAATATAACTACTAGAATACTGCTCCTATGTACAAGAATATAACTACTATAATACTGCCTCCTATGTACAAGAATATAACTACTATAATACTGCCACTATGTACAAGAATATAACTACTATAATACTGCTACTACGTGCAAGAATATAACTACTATAAATAAGACATTTTTGATGTGATCTTTTAATTTATTAAACAATTATTTTTTATACTTTTCCTAAAAATATAAGGGAACTGATAATGTTATACAGCTGGTTGAAAGGCTGCAATATTAATTCAGCTGTGTGCCACCTTCCTGTGCAGGGACCTTCTGTATGACAGCATTTAAGTAAATGGGTCCATCCTTAGTTCCTCGTACAACCAGGGGACCGAGAGGACCATTGTCTACAAAACTGTAGAATGGGTGCCCAGAGCTCCACTCCTCATAACATCACAAAGTGATGACAAATCCTATTGATTGACCATCACTTTATAGCAGGGGAATATTCCTTTAATGTGCTATTTGGGCGTCATATGACGGCATCATTTAGGCACTTAATGGGCAGTATTTCATTACAAAAATGCCTTAATCTGTAGTTATTGAATCACAGTTTTTGTAATAACTTTTAAGTAAAACCTCTTCGGATGTCGCCTTTTGCTCTGACTTGTCATCTGGATTTGACCGGAGTTCCCCTTTAAATCAGATTGGTAACATGGTTTTGGAAATGAAGCTGTGGTTGTTTTCCTGCAGCCCAGAATATGTTGGCCTTTATAAATGTTCCCCCCACGTCCTGTTTACAGCACGTTATGGACCCGGGATATTTTTGTGGCCCTTCCATTTGGCCTCTGAGAAGACGCGTTGTGTACCGACCTTTGTGTGACAATGAGGCCTTTTGTGCCGTAACATTTGGCTGCTCCCTTCTCCACTAACACAAGAGCTTCCAGTCTGTAAGTGGTGACTCTAGCGATCCGCCGCGGCCAATTAATGGTCCCGTGTGGTCAGCAGCGACGTTCAAAGGCAGCAATTAGTGACAGTGCGCTTTTATGGCGAGTGTAAGTAGGACTTGTGCTGCATGGAAACGCTAGAGCGGTAGTTTAAAAATCAATGAAGCCGGCCTTGTCCTCCCCCCGACGAGTCACTTCATTCCTCAATATTAGCGTCATGGGGATATTCCAAACGGAGCCCTCAAAATATACTTAAAGGGGATGTCCACGAACACCCACCGGATCGGTGATGAATGTTTTCCTGATAAACTGAGCTCTGGGACGCCCACAGTTCAGATTCTGTGTGAGCGAAGTGGTAGCACACAGGCGGGACCACCATTCCATAGACCTTTATGGGACTGATGGAGATGGCTGAGAGCAGTACTCCCCGTTTCCATTGTTGTCATCGCTGGGGGTTACCCACCGATCCTGCCAGAATAGTGTTCTTCGCCAGGCTGGCATGTCCGTATACTCCAAAAAATTTTTTTTACAGCAAATTAGACTGTTATACTATTACTAATAGATACACACCTTAGACCCCCCCCCCCCCAAATACACTGAAATAAAGAGACCCCCTGAATAAATACCAGACCAGACCCCAAAAAAGACACACATAAATAGTCTCCGTACTAGACTGCCAAGTATAGATCTCAGACCAGATCAGACCCCCAGACCAGACTCTCTAAATAAATGCAGACCCCAGATCAGACCCCCTAAATAAATGCAGACCCCAGATTGGACCCCCAAAATAAACACAGACCCCAAAATACAGACCTCAGACCAGACCCCGAAATACAGACCCTATATAAATACAGACCCCCTATATAAATACAGACCCCAGATCAGACCCCCAAAATAAATACAGACCTCAGACCAGACCCCAAAATACAGACCCCCTATATAAATACAGACCCCAGATCAGACCCCCTAAATAATACAGACCCAAGACCAGACCCCTTAAATAAATAGACCCCTAAATAAATACAGACCTGAGACCAGACCCCCTAAGTAAATAAAGACCTGAGACTAGACCCCCAATAGAAATACAGACCCCTAAATAAATACAGACCCCATATTAGACCCCCTTAATACAGACTTCAGACTAGACCCCCAATAGAAAAACAGAACCCAGACCAGAACCCGTAAATAAATACAGACCCCCAGACCAGACCCCAGACTAGACCCCCTAAATAAATACAGACCCCAGACCAGACTCTCTAAATAAATGCAGACCCCAGATTAGACCCCCTAAATAAATGCAGACCCCAGATTAGACCCCCAAAATAAATAGACCCCGAAATACAGACCTCAGACCAGACCCCGAAATACAGACCCCCTATATAAATACAGACCCCAGATCAGACCCCCTAAATAAATAGACCCAAGACCAGACCCCCTAAATAAATACAGACCCCTAAATGAATACAGACCCCATATCAGACCCCCTAAATAAATACAGACCTGAGACCAGACCCCCAATAGAAATACAGACCCCAGACCCTCTATATAAATACAGACCCCTAAATAAATACAGACCCCATATTAGACCCCCTTAATACAGACTTCAGACTAGACCCCAATAGAAAAACAGAACCCAGACCAGAACCCCTAAACCAGAACCCCTAAATAAATACAGACCCCCAGACCAGACCCCAGACTAGAATCCCTAAATAAATACAGACCCCAGACCAGACGGCCTAAATAAATGCAGACCCCCAGACCAGACACCATAACAGGTATCGCTGTGTCAGTAAGATCTGATCATGTTATTTAACCCCCGCAGGGAACACCGTACAAACAAATGACATCTCATAAAAAGGAAGCAAAAAGTTACAAAAAACTTGAAAATACCACATAAAAACCTCAGCCGATCCTGCAAAAAACAGGCCTCACACAGCTCCATCCACGGAAAAATAAAAAATGATGGTTGTCAGACTACAGCGATGCAGGCACATACTGTTCTTCTGTGTGATTTTATTCTCCAAAAGTAGAAAGACGTAAAAAATAAATAAATTGGGTTTTGCTGTTATCGTATCAGCCACAGAATAAACCGCATGTTACTGCACGATGAACAGAACCCAAAAATTGCAGAATTTTTCCACCTCCCTGTATAAAAAAAAATTTAAAAAAGTTTTTCAGTGCATAGTATGTACTCCAAAAAGGTGCCTCTTTTTTATAATACATGTCCTGCAAAAAAAAAACAGTCTACATGATAAAAAAAGCAAAAACTTATGACTCCTGGAAGGTCAAAATAGGTAACATTCTTAAAGACTTTCCTCACGTAATAAGAACTCTGAAACATCTAATTCTTATGACTTTGTGTTGTACAGTTCCTCTGTTATTCCTACTAGAAGTTATGAATGAAATGTCAGCAGCTTGCAGTAAAGGTACAGATGGGTGTTACAAGTTGGGGGGGTGGGTGTCCCTGCACAGCCTGAAACTGGTACCAGTTGGGGGTGCGACATGTCATTTGGACACTATCCAATCAATGCTAACACCCATCTGAACCTTCATTGCAAGGTTCATAATGGCACAAATTAGAAATATAAAAATAAAAATCCAGAAATATTTCGAGCTTCTTCTCTGCTACCCTTCATGTGGATGGGTACAACCTTGGCCATTCTCCAATCTTCAGAAACATCCCCTGCCAGGAGGGGCTGGTTAAACAAGTCAGTAAGAGGAGCAGCAACCACAGATCAGAGTCCTGTAAGGACTTTCGGGTGAACGCCATCTGGACCCATTGCCTTGTTAGACACCCCCAACTGGTAACACCCATCTGAACTGTCATGGCAAACTAACAGCAATTCAATCATAAACTTCTAGCAGGAATAATAGAGGAACGGTACAACATAAAGCCATAACAATAGGAGAGGTGAGAAATTTAACTAATCCAGAACCCTGAATAAATAGGGACCCCGGAACAGACCTCATAAATCAAGACGGAGACCCCTGAATAACTCCCTGTCTCTGGGGGTCTGTATTCCGGGGTACAGGGGGGGAGACGTGATTTTTCATGACCGGTCGGTCAGTCTGAAGATAAAGGGGGAGTCTGAGCCGCAGCCTTGCTCAGGTTTGCACCGGCAGTAGCGGCTCCTGGGAGTGAAGACGTCTCCTTCCCTGTTTATTCTCCTCACATTCCTTGCAGGCTGATGTTGCCCAGCAGGAGATGATAAATTCCTCCCAGAAGCTGCGCGCGTGGGGCCGCTCCATTACCGCTGAACTGAACGTGACCCAAGTCCCTGCGCTGCGGTGATATATACTGTGTATATATATATATACTGCAGGAGCAGGGGGATGATTTATAATTAGCGTTGAGGGAATTGACTTCCATCCGAATTTCAGGAAAAATTCAATTCGCCACGAAGCCAAATTTCCTGGCGTTTCGTGGTACCGAATACATTTTTCCTGAAATGGCGGTAAAAAAAATAAAATAAATACATACTCCCCTCATCTATTGGCTGGCGGAGAGGCAGTCGCGGCCATCTTGATTGAAGAAAACACACGAAATCTTGTGCGCTGCCATGCGATGTCGCCACGTCATCACACCGGACGCAGTGACGTCATCAGCAATGGTTTCACTGCGTCCACCCAGCGTGGCGATTTTGCGCGTTTTCTTCAAGATGGCCTCTCTGTAAGCAAATGGATGAGGTGAGTATGTTTTTTTTTTTTTTTAAAGATAAGAGTCGAACGCGGCATCTGAGGGGTTTAATGACTGGGGATGGCGCGCGCGCAACACTCAATGGAATGTGATCGGTGACGAGGTAATTTGTCAAGAATCAAATTTCTTTGTGAACGTCGATGAAGCAGCCGAATCGAATTTTTGCAAACTTCGCTCATCTCTATTTATAATGGTAGATGATACTCTCCGGAAGACAAGTGGTTAAACAAAGAGGCGGCATATCCAGCGCTCGCTCCACCTGACCGCGCGGTGTGTACTGGGGCAGAGGCGTGTGCCACTATTTCACTTCGCTCTTTGTGCCATTCCTGGGCTGGTGCTTAGAAAACTGTTCATCCTGAGCCTCCTGGTACGTGAAATGACCACCAAGATTGCACAATGACCGTGAAATAACCTCCAAGGCTGACACAAAGAAAGATGAAAGACAATAGTTTTTCTTCAATTTAGCATTTTTTTTTTTTTTTGCAGCACGCTCCAGCTATGGCGATTTTTTTTTTTTTACATGAAAAATGCCTTAAAGAAATGCATGATGACATCGGGGAAAAAAAGCCAAAAAAAAACCACTTGCAAAGACACTAGCCAAATAAAACATAACTCTGAGAACCTACAGTCACCACTAGGGGGAGCTGCCTACTGTGTTAGTACTGAGTTCAATGTATAAACGGCATGTAGTAAGCTCCCCCTAGTGGTGACTGCAGACATACAATTCATTCATTGAACTCTTTTTATGCAGAGGCTTTGGTGCTTTGTATCATTTAGGCAGACCTCAAACACTGAACGCACTGTGTGTGGTCCGTATAGAGGCAAAACTACGTTCTTGTCACGAGCCTGTTTTGCTGCGTCCCATTATTTGATTGCCCTTGGCAGCAGCTGCCTGGCATTGGTCACTAAAGTGACAGGAGTTGTTTTATCTGGGAATATGAAGACCTATGGCTAGGATATTCCATCAAGGTCAGATAGGTGCGGGTCTAAGAGGTGGGAACCCCGAAACGAAGGAGGGCGCGGCATGGCACGGCACGCTCTCCATTAATTTCTTTCGGAGTTCCGAAAAGTCGGAAGTCCCATAGAAATGAATGGAGAGCACGCAGCGCAAGCGCGACCACCGCACCATTCACTTCTATGGGACTGCCTGAAATAACCGAGCCGACTCTCGGCTCGGAGGTCGCATTCTGTAGAGGGCCCCAGAGGTGGGACCCGCACCGATCTGGATAGGCCACCAATATCTTAGATGAGACAACCCCTTTAAGTGACTGCCCATCAGTGACAACTTTTTCCCATTTGCATACTCGGTCTAAGTCCATGGCCTCATAATTATCCACGCTGAAACTCATTTACCATCTTGCATTTTAGCCGTGAACCAGGAGGATCAGGATGAACGTATCCACAGAACAGGAATGTGGTGTGTCTGTCCGGGGTTGTCTCTCTCCATTTTTCAGCGTTCACCTCATTCGAGATGGATTTCGGTATTACTGATAAGAGGGGTCCGGCTGACATGAAGCAGTCCTCTCTCCCCGCAGGTCCTGTTTTCTCCATTACCGTTAACCCTTTCCTGACATCTGCCGCTGGATGCAAGTTATTACTGACCCACCTCTGCAGGGTGAGGACATGGGAAGCTGAAGCCAACTCCGGTTTTCGGCTGTTTAACCCCTTAGGTGTTGTGGTGGAGAACGACTGCATCAGGTAAGCAAAGTATAGGAAATGGTCCTCTTTGTCCTCCTATCACCACCCCCTCCGACGCGACTACGGTTAGATACGGCAGCCAGGGGGCATCAGTCGTTTATATTTTGTGTTCCCATGACCGTAACAACCAGTAAAAAAAAGTTAAATCGCAGAAAAAAAATATTCATTTTTCATAGTTTTGCAAGATCCCTGCTTGCTGTCAGTGAATGAGGAACATTCTTCTTCGCAATCAGAGGCTGGAAGCCTGTGGAAACGTAATACTTCTCACAGTGGCGGCTTTGCTGCAATTACATCCAGGTGTGGCAGTCCTTTATGAGCACCACTCACTCCCCTTTCCTGACCGTTTGTTACAATGTGTCAGCGCAGTTAAAATGTAGCGGTCTGGAGTGCAGGCTGTTAACCTCACCGAAGACTGAACTGGATACAATGGTGTCCCAGAGTGTCTCATTGTCGGGGGGTCCGACTGCTGGGACCCTCACTAATCATGAGAACGGGGTCCAGTGTTCCCTGTATGAATGGCGGGTCGAGCATGTCAACTGCCGCTCCAGTCAAACCCTAGATAAAAATCAGCGGCAGCGCAGGTTCCCACTGAGAAATAAAGGAACGCGGATTTAGGCCCCATTCACATGGATTTTGCAAAGGCAAAAATTGGCCGCTTATTCCACACTTTTTTAGTTTGTATGATGTGGTCCCACTGAATGGCGCTAAACCGCCAATGGACACCCGCCTTGGTTCCTGGTGGCATCCGTTCAGACACTGCATCGAAAAAAGGACACGTCCTTTCTTGGCACGGCCTCATAACCGTATTTTCGGCCCGATCCGCCTTTTTTGCGGACTGTATGCAGACCCATTCATTTCAATGGAGCCACAGAGAATGCGCAATGTCCGTGCCGCAAACTAATCAAACATGTCCTTTACTTGTCCGTTTTGCAGAAAATGATAGGACATTTCTAAAGAAGAGGGAAAGAAAATGGCGGTACGTACACAGCCGGTATCCATGTTTTGAGAGTCCGCGGTTTGCATGAGGCCTTATAACGCACGGCCGTCACTGGCTTTATTGGTGCAGAATCTGCAACAAAGTTCCGTGTGAACGGGGCCTTAATGGGGTTTTCTGAAAGTCTGCCATTATAGAAGCCTTCTCTTCTGATAACCTTCTTTAGTTAAAAAATAATAATAAATATACTGCAAAAAAGCCGTTGGCGAAATCGTTTAACCATTTTAGCAGTTTTACAAAAATCTGCTTTGCCTTAATCCGCTTTGCTGACGGTAGGTAAGAAGCAGCAAATGTCTTCCACATGTGAGCGCCGCGTCCCGCTCAGGACGCACATGCTACGTGAGAGGTTCCAATTAAGCGTTATCCTTAAACACACACATCAGACTTGTTAAAATATCCAGGAGGACTTAAAATAAATCACGACAGCCGAATTATTATCATATCTAATTATGGGAGTTGATCCTGGAGAGGTTCCAGGGAGGTCACATGGCTGCTACTTCAAGGACTTCACGAGGAAAGCTTCCATGATTTTTGAGCGGGGCCTGCCAGAAATGGATAGTATTAGAAGTGTCTATATGGGCCTTGTGTGGGGCAGAAACCATGGTAGTGGACTATAGGTGGCACCGATGGGTCATATATTGGTAAACCCTTATGGAGAAATACTCGGTTCATTGGCCCGTGAAGGAGTACTATCGCATTAGGCTCCATACACATTTGCATTCTGGTGTTAGGTTTTCTGGGTCTTCTATACTGATGACCCATGTGATACAACTTTCTGCACCCACACCAATTAGGCAATGTTATAGGGGTCGACGGTACAGAAAATTGATTGTCTTACAGCCTAGTTGGGAATTCTGACCTAATAGAAAGAGATTCCCAGTTTAGGACCCTCTTCTTTAAGCGAGAATAGATACAGAAAGTGACTCTGGTGTACCCAACATGTCCATACATCACATGGGAATCCAGCAGTATAGATAACTGTTGCATCTGGGCCCTGGTGCCGGAGGAGTCTACCGGCTAAGGAGACACCAGTCTTATAAATGACATTAAGACAGATAGATAGGAAATAAAGTTTATATATATATATATTTACTCATCTTCAAAAGGCATACAGTTAAAGATGAAACATTCCCTTTTTATTTGAAGAATAACAAAAAAGGAAAAGATGCTCAAGAAAATCTTTGGGCACCCTGCATGGTTAGTACCTAGTAGCATTACCTTTGGCAAGTATCACAGCGTGTAAACACTTTTTGGAGCAACCAAGATTCTATCAGTTCTTGTTTGAGGGATTTTCATCCATTCTTTCTTGCAAGTCTTCCAGTTCTGTGAGACTTGGTAAAAGTTCAACAGCTTTACTTGAATAAACTTGCATCCAGACAATATTTGGTCTTTCTCTTGGCTCCAGCTAGCTTCTGCATGGTAGCTGTACTTTATAACAGTTCTGGTAGCTTTGAGGGGGTCGCCTTTGGCCGTTGACCCCTCATAATGCTCTGTCTTTAAACTGTAAGGGGTCAGGGTGCTTTACAAGCTGCTTCTCTTGGGAGACTCCTGCTGCAGGAGGAGGGGGCACTCCCCTCACTGCAACATGTCTGCTCTCCTTCCAATTCTCAACTTCCCTCTCTACTAACTATAGCTCCCAACAACCCCTCCCTTGGCAGGAAGCAGTACCCTACTTCTGCCCAAAAGGGGGGAGAATGGAATGGTACCAGTCGGAACCGAAGCTGAGTTTGGTTCCAAGTTTTAAAGTGGTTTTCCACTTTAAAAATCAACTAGTGGAGTTATTAAACGAAGTCTCGCGCGGCTTCACGAATAACTAACTTCGTAGCCCATACATTTTAATACTGTACAAATCTCTGCACAGTATTTATCCAAAGATTTGAATGAAGCAACTCCGGATGTAACATCCAAAGCTCGCTACGCTCACCACTAATTATGAACAGGCCTTAACCCTAACAGGCTATTCAAGGTCTGCGACCTCGGTCAAAGTTATCTGAGCTTGCAACTCTCCTTGGGTTCCCATAATTTTGCAAGATACTCCTTTCCTTTTTTCACTCTAGAATTCTACAAAACCAAAATAATACACTGATATTGCTTAAAATGTTGAAAGGGGTTTCATCTTTAACTTTATACCTTTTGGAGATCATTTCATCTTCAACTTGCATAAATGGGTTATCCTGGAAAAGATAAAGATGACTTATCCTCAGGGTAGGTCATCATTAATCACATCAGCGAGAGTCCAAGTCCCGGCATCCCCGTTTATCAGCTGTTTCAGGGAGCCGATGTGCTCACCGGAGATCTGGTGAACGATTCCGGGTCCCCACAGCTTTCCAAGGACAGCGCCGTACATCGTATAGTGTAAGTGCTCGGTATTGCAGCTCAGCCCCATTGATTTGAATGGGGCTGAGATGCAACTAGGCCATGTGACCGATGTACAGTATTGTCACTGGTCTAGGAAGAGGCTGCGATGATCAAGACCTCTTCTAACGTCTGATTGGAGGGAGTCCCGGGTGTTGCACCTCCACAGATCTGATACTGATGACCTATCCTGATGGACATCATATATATCCGATATATATCCTTTCCTGGATAACCCCTTAACTGTCCAGAGTAACAGTAATTTTGACGAGGAAGTGCCCAAACCTTTGCATGCTAACATGCCACAATATATATATATATATATATATATATATATATATAATACTGTATTGTATAGTATATATTTCTTCTTACCATATAATAAACCCCATTTGTAGATGCGCTGTTCCCTTGCGCACATTGCTCTTATCCTACGGGTTTCAGATCGTGACTTCCTGCAGCATTCCTTTCTGTGAAATCTCTAGCCCCCTTGTCATCTGGTTTTGATAAATATAAAGAATAACTGATGGAGGACGGACATTTCTTTTTTGTTGGTCCAGAGAACTCATACAAAGCACTAAGGATATTAGTAGTTCTGCCATCCTATTATGGGTGGACACTTAGGTAAGGCTCCAGGGTGATTCTTGCCATCTTCATACCTGGGGCAAATGGGTACAAATTTTTGCCAACATTTTTGTAATTTTGGAATAAAAAAATCTAATTAAAAAACCACGTCAATGTTATACACAGTGCTACAGATGAAACATTTGCACCATTCACTGCTCACCTCATGGGTACCATTTCTTCACAGTCTTTGTATCTATTCATACCTTTTAGCCGAGGTTTCTCAACTCTTTCGGCACTGGGGAACCTCTGGAAAAAAAATCCTCCTCTCTAGGAACCCCGACCAAATATTCCTTTTCTAAAGAAAAAAAAAATGTCTCAAACAAGTAATACCCAAGACACAGCTAAATTGATTCAGGTTCCAATTGTCAGAACTCCCCTTTCATTCTGACCCAAAGAGAAGTCAGACCCCAGGCTCCAAATTTCAGGGTCAGCAGTCTGGGGTCTAAGTTCTCTCTGAGGTGCACAGGTTCCAGAACTTCCCTCTTTCCTCATATGGTAGCCCTACTGCTCAGCTTGAGACCACAGGCTTGATCTGGACCAGTGTTGGCTCCTCCAATGGTTTGGGGCAGGCTTGGCTTGCAGAGGAGGACCTGGAGCTAAAGAATGTGGGAATGGCAGCAAAACAAAGATAGACACAAGTGTGGACTGTGGCAGGCACAGCACAATGAACTGCCTTTTGCGCTGTGGCATTGGAAGAATTCTGATATCTCAAACTTTTTAGTCCAACCAGTCTGTTACTCTGCTTTACGTCTTCTAGCGCCGTTCTATGGAAACAGTAGGCTTAAAGAGCACACCAAATGCTTAAGATAACTTTTTTATTAACTTTAACTTTTCTTTATATATAACACTGCCACCTCTGTAGCAGATAGTCTATGTACAAAACACGTGTTGAATAAAGTATCACAAAATGGCGGTTCAACTGTTCAATCTTGTCATTCAAGATAAAATGGTGGATATATTTCTCTCTTCAGTATCTGTACTCTCACTTTAAGTTATTTAGGCACTTTATGATCTCTCTGAGAGGTATATCTGAGGTTTAACCAATAGTTCTACTTGCTCAACTTGGTTTGCTTTTTGCTCTATATGATCTGGTATGAGCAGTTCGCAGATTGCGTAGTTTGTACGTAATCTGGTGGAACTGTAAGTAAACATGCATAACTGGTCTCAGTATACAGTTCTGATCACAATACTAACCATAGGAACATATCATAACTGTTCTTAATACCTATTTTGGCCTCTTTGCTTCCATAAGACATCAGCTCCTCTCCTGGTCTATAATGATTCCAGCAGCTTCTGCTAGGGGATTTCCCACACAGGCTCAGTGTGAGGCTTGCTGTGATTGGCCAAGACTCCTGCTCAATGTAAGGCTGGCTGTGATTGGTCAAGACTCCTGGGCAGTAACAACTGTTTAACTCTATGCTTTCTGTTAATTCTGCTGTGTCATTGAGCTTGCCTTACAGTCATTTTATTGAATCTTAAAGGCATATTATCTTTTCTGCTTCTGTGAACACAATATATAACTGTTATATGACATCCAAAAACATGAAGTCACAGTAAATAACTCTGCTTTTGTCTTTAACATATAAACATAGGAACTGTATTAAGGTTATTAGCAGATCTAGCTGTATAAACATATAAGCCATATTAGCAACCTAGGGCAGGTCTTAGCTGGCCAGCTACATGGACTGATTCATCCAGTTTCTTTTGTACTGCGCAGGTCAATGGATGGCGCATGCACAGTGCAAAAATGGTCCGGAACCACGGACAGTGCACAGAACCCCAGGAGGGATGCACTACCTTTTAGTGAATGCAATAAATCACCAAATTCTGCAGAATTACAGCAGTACATATTGAGTTATGAATAATGTAGTCACAACATTTCAGCTGTGTATTCAGTGTCTTTCATTGTCCCATGTGCCTTGGCATTGTAAGACATAGCCAGCAGAAGACACTTGGAAGACGTAATGAAGAACCTGGTAGGTGGCAGCTTATGCACTACATCTGCTCATTCCTCACAGCCGCCATATTGGAACACTCTGGATTCAGTGTTCACTCCTAGTGATATCTGGTACATATGCGAATACATTGTGTAGTGTGAGGAACATCGTGTTCCACCGAGAAGATCACAGCATCAGCCATAAAGGTTCCCCTGAGTCCGACAACTTGAGACTCCAGTGGTCCGCTGGCATAAGTCTGCAAAAAACGTGTGGGATCTGAACTGCAAAAAAATAATGAGAAAACTTGGAAGGAGCTTTCTCTTTGTTCTGTCTCCCATCTACAAATAAATTAAAACCAGTTCGAGAAAACATGGCCACAGCACAACTAATAAGTAGAGCAGAGATGTCATGTCCCACGTTTATCTGTGCTCAGCACCCCTATGTAGAATGCATTCATTGATGCCATGCTCGCCCACCACTGGGGCACTCAGTCAGGAGGTCCAATGTCGTATCTTGTTAAATGGAGGGAGTGAACCCATGTGAGCGTGTGAAGAACGTATAAACCGCATGCAGATGTTGATTCTGAGACAATGTCCTCCTGGCAGGGGCCCAGTTGGGATCATCCCCTCTTCTACTGGGGGTAAAAACTTGGTCAAGACTCTATCCTCTAAAGGAACAACTTTTAGCAAATGACGCAGTGGAAAAATGGCTGGGAGCTATGTAAAGCTGCACGCATGATATCAGAGGCGTGCAGCAATAAGCCAATATTGTTCAACTGTTTTGTTTTAGCGCTGCTCCTGATGAAAAACTGGCGATGTCCAGTATAGAAACGCGTCAAGCCAGATACTAGATAGTGAACAAAGCTCTAAGTACAGCTCATAGGGTGAACTATGGGGGATGGATTAAGGATCCACTATAGGGAAGCACTATATTGTACTTAGCCAACCAATAGCCAGGTGATTCAAGTAGGCCAAAGGTTAGGCTCAGGTGATCAGCATTGGAAGTTTGGCTGCTTGGTACTTTAGTGCACTGTCCATCTCTACCTCTTGAGTGCTGTTGGTAAAAAGATTTTGGGCCCACCTGCACCAGGAGTCATAGAGGGGTTTCAGTACAAAAAGCCTACTATCAAAAGATATCCCTTATTGTATTAGGGTCAATGTAGGAAAGTACGTGTGATGTGGACCCTCCACCCCATACACCCGGAATAATTCTATAAAAAGATGAAACAGTTGATCATAATGGGGTTGTGAATCCACAGAACTGGGCATCATTCATCAAAAATGTTTAAACCTAAACCTTGGCCTTTCTAGAGCAACCAATCAGCGCTCAGCTCTTAAAGAGTTGTGAGGCCCAATGTATCTGCATCACGGCTAAACAAGACTAGGGCAAAGGACGGGCGGGTTGTTATAGGGACGCAACATTTGGCCTATAATTTATCCCCTGTGATGAATTCTTTCTTTTAAGATCAATCCTCTGATGTGGGTGATCCCTCCAGCTGTAAACATTTTGGAAACCTGGTAAGGTTTCCCTGCAGCACCTCCACAGGTGAGATGGAGCATTGATGTGCTGGGTCATCCAGAACAGGAGATGCTGTTTGTAGTTGCTCTAAACTCACCTAAATGGGGGACACACCCTTATTAAAACAGATTTCCCTAATAGGGTATCCGAAAACAAGCTTTCCAAACGAGAGAGATCTCACCCTCTCAAAGTCATGATGAAAGTCACGGGCGGGCTGCTACGTGCCGCTAATGAGATTGCCCTTTTTGAGTCGGGAGGTAAAAATAGCTGTGAAGAAGAATTGCCGTAAAACCCTCGAGTGCTATAATATGCGATCAATACGTTCTGAACTTCAAACACAGGAAGAAGGTCTTCATCTCTGCGAAGAGCAGATTGTCCGTATTCTGTCCAAACATCCGGAGTGCCGAGGCCTTACATCCATTATAAATGACGGTAGACAGCCAATGCCAAGGAGACATCAAAGCATCTGTAAAGCTGGACAAACGTAACGTGCTTCAACAATATACATTAAGAACAAAAAAGATTAAAATAATGTACGTGAAATATGACAAATCTGGAAGACTTTACTTTACATTCTTATGCTCTGGTTACATTGAAAAAAAGCTAGATACGTTTAGAATCCTGCCGGCGGCAATTGATCTTCTTCAGTCACTAATGTGACTTTACGCCTTAGTTCTGTGCCCATGGTCATCTTATAGACCTGAGACACGTGACCCGCAGACTGATGGGCCTCTAACGTACTTCCGAATTCCACGGAGATAGAGATTTACGGACTCTGTTTGCTCCTGTATACGGTCTGAGCACACACTTTTGTTGTGTGCATCAAGCCTGTCATTTGAATCCCCATCATCCATTTGGTGAGAGAAAACTAGCATGATTATGCTGGCGCCGGTGCTCAGCGTTTGCGCCAGTCGCTCCGCACAAAGTCATTAGAAGTCATTTTTAAAGGCAATTTGTAAATCCAATAGGCTAATAAAGTGTAGGACACTGCGGATTGGTATTGTCCGAATCCTGTTCATAGACGCCTAACTGATTGTAGCGGCCTACGGGGGTCCTGGGGTCCCTTCCTCACAGGTGTTATGAGAGTTTTCAGAGTTTTTGTTGTGACGCCAGTTGCATTTCAGCACCCGAGGATCAGATCCTCTCTGTAGAAGGTGTGTCAAACCCCAGCGTAGGGAATGCCTGAGTGGTGTGGGGCTGCCAATAGTGTCCCTCGGGTATGGCTTTAGCACTTATCCGGTGCTCCTACCTGGATGCCCTGGAACCACAAGCGTTGTGGTCCGAAACAGTGCAAAAAGGGGTGGTGGACGTAAGTAGATGAAGAAAGGAAATGAGTCCACACTTGTATTGAAGTGGTAACAACTTTACTTGAATAAACTCATCAGGGAACAATCTTCCAGCTTTATCTTGGTTACCAGCAAGCTTTGCATGAGGTTCTGGCAGGCAAACACTCTCGGCTCTGCTACATAAGAATTCTTTCAGCTCTGCTATGTTGGCTGGATTCAATAGAACTTTTCCTTGGCTTTAAGCTGCAACTTCTATCTGACTCTATCTTCATCCTTAGCTTGTCCAGGGAAACTTTCCTCCCCTGGCTTGTGAGGCTTGTAGACAGTGCTCTGCTGGCGACACCGTCTTCTCCTTACAGGGGCTGCTCGACTGACTCCTAACTAACTAACCCTCTCTCTAGAGAGGGGCTAGAATGGAATAGGGGTTCCTTTCTGGGTAACTCAGGTCTGCCAGAGGTGCCGCCATCCGCTGGTGAACCAGGCACATTACATGTCAAACCATTACCAAATGATAACTACTTTTACACACTGTGCAGGACATGGTAATAAATATATATATGATACAGGATACACCATTACAGATAGTGCGGGTCCAGAAAGAGGTGGTAACGCCACTCTGGGCGTTACACAACCTCTGGATATGATGCTGAACACGTGCACTCATCTTCTATGGTCGACCGTGGCGAGGCCTGTTCTGAGTGGAACCTGTCTTGTTAAACCGCTGTATGGTCTTGGCCACCGTGCTGCATGTCAGTGTCAGGGTGTTGGAAATCTTCCTTTATCTTTGGCCATCTTTATGTAGAGCAACAATTCGTTTCCTCAGAGACTTCTTTACCATGAGGTGCCATGTGGAACTTCCAGTGATAACACCAAATGTAACACACCTGTTCCCTATTCACACCTGAGACCTTGTTTCACTAACGAGTCACATGACACAGGGGAGGGAAAATGGCTAATTGTGCACAATTTTGCCATTTTCACTTAGGGGTGTACTCTACTTTTGTTGCCAGCGGTTTAGACATTAATGGCTGTGTGTGGAGTTTTGAGGGCACACCAAATTTACACTGTCCTACAAGCCGTACACATGACTGCTGTACATTGTATCAAAGTGTCAGACCTGCAGTGTTGTCCCACCGAAAAGATAGAATGAAATATTTACAAAAGGTAAAGGGTGTACTCACTTTTGTCAGATACTGTATGTACATAGTGACTGTCACCAGCAGAATAGTGAGTGCAGCTCTGGAGTATAATACAGGATGTAACTCAGGATCAGTACAGGATAAGTAATGCAATGTATGTACACAGTGACTGCACCAGCAGAATAGTGAGTGCAGCTCTGGAGTATAATACAGGATGTAACTCAGGATCAGTACAGGATAAGTAATGTATGTACACAGTGACTCTACCAGCAGAATAGTGAGTGCAGCTCTGGAGCATAATACAGGATGTAACTCAGGATCAGTACAGGATAAGTAATGTATGTACACAGTGACTCCACCAGCAGAATAGTGAGTGCAGCTCTGGAGTATAATACAGGATGTAACTCAGGATCAGTACAGGATAAGTAATGTATGTACACAGTGACTCCACCAGCAGAATAGTGAGTGCAGCTCTGGAGTATAATACAGGATGTAACTCAGGATCAGTACAGGATAAATAATGTATGTAGACAGTGACTCCACCAGCAGAATAGTGAGTGCAGCTCTGGGGTATAATACAGGATGTAACTCAGGATCAGTACAGGATAAGTAATGCAATGTATGTACACAGTGACTCCACCAGCAGAATAGTGAGTGCAGCTCTGGAGTATAATACAGGATGTAACTCAGGATCAGTACCAGATAAGTAATGTATGTACACAGTGGCTACACCAGCAGAATAGTGAGTGCTGCTCTGGAGTATAATACAGGATGTAACTCAGAATCAGTACTTGATAAGTAATGTAATGTATGTACACACTGACTTCACCAGCAGAATAGTGAGTGCAGCTCTGGAGTATATTACAGGATGTAACTCAGAATAAGTAAGGGATAAGTAATGTAATGTATGTACATAGTGACGTCACAGCAGAATAGTGAGTGCAGCTCTGGAGTATAATATAAGATATAACTCAGGATTAGTACAGGATAAGTAATGTACGTACACATTGACTCCACCTGCAGAATAGTGAGTGCAGCTCTGGAGTATAATACAGGATGTAACTCAGGATCAGTACATGATAAGTAATGTATGTAGACAGTGACTCCACCTGCAGAATAGTGAGTGCAGCTCTGGAGTACTATACAGGATGTAACTCAGGATCAATACAGGATAAGTAATGTAACTTTAATGTAGATACATTCTGTATATCAGCTGTGAAATGATCCGAGGTGTAGATAACCACTAGTTAAGCAAGAATTTCTACATATAAGGCTAGAGTGTTTCTTATGTAAACTATTATTCTTTCTATAAACACATTACAGCTCCAGCGACCACTGTAATGAGGCTGTTTTACTACTGGACGTGATCCATAACTAAAGGGCCTGAACAGTTTGTATTTCATGTTTAATTGCCTGTGTGTCCTACAGTGATTAAAAAGTAAACCTCAAAATACTGTGCATCTGTATCCCATTAGGGACCGGTTCACAATTATCCCGAGAATAAGACTAATAAAGAGATATTTTCTTAATCTTCAGCAGAACAGTGGAGGAGTCATCATATGTTGTTATTTTCTGTGTGGAAAACAGAACGTGAAACATCAAGACAGAAAACTGTCCCCTGGTAATGACTCCTAGTATGAGTATTATTATAAATACATACAGTGCAGGTACAAGCATAACTCATTAACCAAAATACCAAGTACGGTATTGACCCTATGAACAAGAATATAACTACTATAATACTGCCTCCTATGAACAAGAATATAACTACTATAATACTGCTCCTATGTACAGGAATATAACTACTATAATACTGCTTCTATGTACAAAAATATAACTACTATAATACTTCTCCTATGTACAAGAATATAACTACTATAATACTGCTCCTATGTACAAGAATATAACTACTATAATACTTCTCCTATGTACAAGAATATAACTACTATAATACTGCCTCCTATGTACAGGAATATAACTACTATAATACTGCTCCTATATACAAGAATATAACTGCTATAATACTGCCTCCTATGTACAGGAATATAACTACTATAATACTGCTTCTATGTACAAAAATATAACTACTATAATACTTCTCCTATGTACAAGAATATAACTACTATAATACTGCTCCTATGTACAAGAATATAACTACTATAATACTGCCTCCTATGAACAAGAATATAACTACTATAATACTGCTCCTATGTACAGGAATATAACTACTATAATACTGCTTCTATGTACAAAAATATAACTACTATAATACTTCTCCTATGTACAAGAATATAACTACTATAATACTGCTCCTATGTACAAGAATATAACTACTATAATACTTCTCCTATGTACAAGAATATAACTACTATAATACTGCCTCCTATGTACAGGAATATAACTACTATAATACTGCTCCTATATACAAGAATATAACTGCTATAATACTGCCTCCTATGTACAGGAATATAACTACTATAATACTTCTCCTATGTACAAGAATATAACTACTATAATACTGCTCCTATGTACAAGAATATTACTACTATAATACTGCTGCTATGTACAAGAATATAACTACTATAAGGCCCCTTTCACACGGGCGAGTTTGAAGTGAATGGGGCTGCGTGAAAACAAATTGCATCCGCAAGCAAGCGCGGGTGCGTTGCGTTTTTCACTGATGGTTGCTAGGAGATATTGTTTTGTAAACCTTCAGTTTTTTATCACGCGCGTGAAAAACGCATCAAAACGCATTGCACCCACGCGGAAAAAACTGAACAACTGAACGCAATCGCAGGCAAAACTGAATGGCTTTGCCTGTGAAATCGCACAGTTTTCACTGAACGCATCCGCAACACATCCGAGCCTAATCCGGACACGCTCGTGTGAAAGAGGCCTAATACTGCTTCTATCTACAAGAATATAACTACTATAATACTGCTTTTATGTAAAAGAATATAACTACTATAATACTGCCCCTATATACAAGAATATAACTACTATAATACTGCCTTCTATGTACAAGAATATAACTACTATAATACTGCTCCTATGTACAGGAATATAACTACTATAATACTGCTTCTATGTACAAAAATATAACTACTATAATACTTCTCCTATGTACAAGAATATAACTACTATAATACTTCTCCTATGTACAAGAATATAACTACTATAATACTGCCTCTTATGTACAGGAATATAACTACTATAATACTGCTCCTATATACAAGAATATAACTGCTACAATACTGCCTCCTATGTACAGGAATATAACTACTATAATACTTCTCCTATGTACAAGAATATAACTACTATAATACTTCTCCTATGTACAAGAATATAACTACTATAATACTGCTCCTATGTACAAGAATATAACTACTATAATACTTCTCCTATGTACAAGAATATAACTACTATAATACTGCTCCTATGTACAAGAATATAACTACTATAATACTGCCTCCTATGAACAAGAATATAACTACTATAATACTGCTCCTATGTACAAGAATATAACTACTATAATACTTCTCCTATGTACAAGAATATAACTACTATAATACTGCTCCTATGTACAAGAATATAACTACTATAATACTGCCTCCTATGAACAAGAATATAACTACTATAATACTGCTCCTATGTACAGGAATATAACTACTATAATACTGCTTCTATGTACAAAAATATAACTACTATAATACTTCTCCTATGTACAAGAATATAACTACTATAATACTTCTCCTATGTACAAGAATATAACTACTATAATACTGCCTCTTATGTACAGGAATATAACTACTATAATACTGCTCCTATATACAAGAATATAACTGCTACAATACTGCCTCCTATGTACAGGAATATAACTACTATAATACTTCTCCTATGTACAAGAATATAACTACTATAATACTTCTCCTATGTACAAGAATATAACTACTATAATACTGCTCCTATGTACAAGAATATTACTACTATAATACTGCTGCTATGTACAAGAATATAACTACTATAAGGCCCCTTTCACACGGGCGAGTTTGAAGTGAATGGGGCTGCGTGAAAAACGCATTGCATCCGCAAGCAAGTGCGGGTGCGTTGCGTTTTTCACTGATGGTTGCTAGGAGATATTGTTTTGTAAACCTTCAGTTTTTTATCACGCGCGTGAAAACGCATCAAAACGCATTGCACCCACGCGGAAAAACTGAACAACTGAACGCAATCGCAGGCAAAACTGAATGGCTTTGCCTGTGAAATCGCACAGTTTTCACTGAACGCATCCGCAACACATCCGAGCCTAATCCGGACACGCTCGTGTGAAAGAGGCCTAATACTGCTTCTATCTACAAGAATATAACTACTATAATACTGCTTTTATGTAAAAGAATATAACTACTATAATACTGCCTTCTATGTACAAGAATATAACTACTATAATACTGCCTCCTATGTATAAGAATATAACTACTATAATACTGCCCCTATATACAGGAGTATAACTACTATAAAACCACCTCCGATGTATAAGAATATTACTACTATAAAACTGCTCCTATGTACAAGAATATAACTACTATAATGCTGCCCCCTATATACAAGAATATAAATACTATAATACTGCTTCTATGTACAAAAATATAACTACTATAATACTTCTCCTATGTACAAGAATATAATTACTATAATACTGCTCCTATGTACAAGAATATAACTACTATAATACTTCTCCTATGTACAAGAATATAACTACTATAATACTGCCTCCTATGTACAGGAATATAACTACTATAATACTGCTCCTATATACAAGAATATAACTGCTATAATACTGCTCCTATGTACAAGAATATAACTACTATAATACTTCTCCTATGTACAAGAATATCACTACTATAATACTGCCTCCTATGTACAGAAATATAACTACTATAATACTGCTCCTATATACAAGAATATAACTGCTATAATACTGCCTCCTATGTACAGGAATACAACTACTATAATACTTCTCCTATGTACAAGAATATAACTACTATAATACTTCTCCTATGTACAAGAATATAACTACTATAATACTGCTCCTATGTACAAGAATATAACTACTATAATACTGCCTCCTATGAACAAGAATATAACTACTATAATACTGCTCCTATGTACAGGAATATAACTACTATAATACTGCTTCTATGTACAAAAATATAACTACTATAATACTTCTCCTATGTACAAGAATATCACTACTATAATACTGCCTCCTATGTACAGAAATATAACTACTATAATACTGCTCCTATATACAAGAATATAACTGCTATAATACTGCCTCCTATGTACAGGAATACAACTACTATAATACTTCTCCTATGTACAAGAATATAACTACTATAAGGCCCCTTTCACACGGGCGAGTTTGAAGTGAATGGGGCTGCGTGAAAAACGCATTGCATCCGCAAGCAAGTGCGGGTGCGTTGCGTTTTTCACTGATGGTTGCTAGGAGATATTGTTTTGTAAACCTTCAGTTTTTTATCACGCGCGTGAAAAACGCATCAAAACGCATTGCACCCACGCGGAAAAAACTGAACGCAATCGCAGGCAAAACTGAATGGCTTTGCCTGTGAAATCGCACAGTTTTCACTGAACGCATCCGCAACACATCCGAGCCTAATCCGGACACGCTCGTGTGAAAGAGGCCTAATACTGCTTCTATCTACAAGAATATAACTACTATAATACTGCTTTTATGTAAAAGAATATAACTACTATAATACTGCCTTCTATGTACAAGAATATAACTACTATAATACTGCCTCCTATGTATAAGAATATAACTACTATAATACTGCCCCTATATACAGGAGTATAACTACTATAAAACCACCTCCGATGTATAAGAATATTACTACTATAAAACTGCTCCTATGTACAAGAATATAACTACTATAATGCTGCCCCTATATACAAGAATATAAATACTATAATACTGACCTCCTATGTACAAGAATATACCGTAACTACGATAATGATCTTTTATTTAAAATCAGGCAACAAAATATTATAATATATTTACAATATAAATTATAGAAAATAATAAATAATATAAAGTTCTATAACTTTGATAATAAACATCACAACACATTATACAAATGCTGACACATGGATGTTCCTCCAGGAAGATTTTATCACAGGTCAGGCGTTCCCTGTTGATGACCAGGCAGCACCACGCACACCACAGATGGTACATGGTCACCACTACATACAGGGGACTTCTTCTATATTGTCTATATATTGTATAGAGTTGAGGTTACGGCTGCCCGACTAGATGTGGTAACTGAAGGGACAGTGACGCGGCCTCCCATACCTGGATACTGAACGGACAGTCCAGCAGAAGATGCTCCATGGTCTCCAGTACCTGACGGCATTGCTCTCTAGGGCAGGATCTGTCTGGCACATTTCTACACTTTAGATTGTCCCTGACATACATTTTACCGTGAAATGCCAGCCATGACACATCCTTCATGTGAGCGGGGACTCTGGGGTCCTCCAGGATTCTCACAGCCTGTTTTACATCCAGGTTTGGGGCATTCCTCAGCTGGATTTGGACACTAAACTGAGCTATCAGCAGGTTCTTATACATCTCTTTCCTACTGAGCTGCTTTACATCACCATATAAGATTTTCTATTTAATGATCTTACTAATTACATGTACCGCGTACTAGGAAACGTTATTCTTAATGCGCCCCGAGATCCTCTTAATGGGGTCACCTACCGACCACACAGAGACAAACTGCTGGATCTGGTTCTTAAACAGAGTACTCCACAGCTTCAACTCTGAACTCTTACAAAATGAGAAATTCTTCATCAGAAACATTAGGTTAAAGAAGAGCTCTGGGCAGGGCATGGACAGGCCGCCCTCCTTCTGGGGAGATAGACAATGTTCCTCCTGACTATATTCACCCTATTACCCCACAAGAAGTGGAAGAAGATATTGGTCAGTCTGGTAAGCAGTTTATCGGGCACTGGGAACACCACACTGACATAGAGGAATAGCGGGAGCAGGAAGCTTTTCAGCAGGCGGATCTTCTCCTGATAAGTCAGCTTCCAGGGCCGCCAGCACTGCACCTTCTGCTCACACACCGCCAGCTTCTCCTCCCAGTTCACCTTCCCATCATCTACAGTTCTTTATCTTGTCCTGCACTGTTCTAAAGGACACTGAGAAGACACTGGGGTCACCCCCAGCCACAGCGCCTCGCTCTTATCCATATTCACAGCAGAATTCGACACTCGAGAGAAAGCTGCTATCTCCTGTTAGTAGGACCACACAGTCATCACTAGACGACACCAAAACCGTCACATCATCCGCATAAGCACAGAACTTTACGTCCACTATTTTACTCTGTAGGTGACATTTCAACCCCAAGAGATTATCCTGCAACTTTCTTAAAAAAGGATCCAGACTGAAGACGTATAATAATGGGCTTAGAGGGCAACCCTGCCTTACACCAGACATGGTCCTGAAGGGTTCTGCCAAGTGACCATTAATTAGAGGCTGGCTTACTGCCTCCTTATAGAGAACCTGCAGCCATTGTACGAGCGTGCAGGAAGTCCGTACTCCAACAACATCTGGTACAGGTAGTCATGATGGACTCTATCGAAAGCCTTGCTCTGGTCTAACCCCACCACATATGCTCCTACACTGTGCTGCCTGATGTACGTCACCGCTTCCCTGACCAGCAGCAATGAGTCCTCTATAGTCCGGCCTTTTACACCACACGTCTGGTTGGAGATGATCAGGTCATCCGCCACCACACTCCTATAATACAAGATCTTGGCCAGGACTTTATAATCGGTGTTCAGTAAAGACAATGGACGCCAGTTTAAGTCTTTTAGATTTCCTTTCTTTGCCAGGAGAACCAGAACAGATTTATACTGTGACTGTAGAAGTTTCCTGGCAGAAAAGCAATCGTTATAGACCTGCACCAGGTCTGGGGCTAATAAATCTCTGAACTCCTTATAGAATTCACTGGTCAGACCGTCCAGGCCTGGGCTCTTCTTGGTTTTTAAGGAGTCAATGCTCCTCTTCACCTCCTCCTCAGTTATGGGCTCGGCCAAGCCGTCTGCTTCTGCTTGATCTAGTTTTGGGAGTGTGACGCCTTTCAGGAAAGTTCTGATGCTGTCACCACTTATCTGACGGCCTTTAAACAGATTTCTGTAATAATCTCCAATAATCTTGTAGCGTTTCCTCTGATCTGATTGCTCCACCCCATGTTCATCTAACAGGCTGGTCATAAGCTTCCTGCTGACCCTGTTCTTACAAGCAAGGGGTCTGGGTTGTGAAACCCCCCAATTATCAAACTGTCCCTCTGCTTTGAGAGACTTGAGGAGGTCATACTGCAGCTCTCGCATCTTCTGCTTTATCTGGCTGACGTACTTACCATCTACCTTCTCACCACTATTGATCTTACCATATACCCGGCTCAGCTGCAGCCTCATATATTCCACATTGCAGCACGTTTGAGAAACTGCTTGATACCACCCTTCATACCCTCCCACCATTGTGCTGCATCATCACACATAAACTGGGTGGTCCTCCGGTCATTATAGAAGGTGGTTAAGGCCTCTCTAAACTCTGGATCTTGCAGCACTTGGCTGTTCACCTTCCAGTGGCCCCTACCACAGACCACGGCCCTGTCCAGATCCAGCGTGACACTCACCATACAATGGTCGGAGAACTCTATGGGGCTCGTCCTGCAGTCAGAGATCCTCACTTCATGTTTTATATACACCCGGTCTATTCTACTGGCGTTACCGGCCTTATGGTGAGTGTAGGCTCTACCGGAGCTATGTACAACATAGGGATCCACTAAATGAGCCTGCTGGACTATATTGTTAAGGAAGTTCTCATCATATCTCAGTTGCTTATGACCACTGGACCGATCCACATTACAGGAGACACTATTAAAATCCCCGCACATTATAAACACCCTGGATGTAAAACAATATGGCTTCCTCTGCTGGAACAAGTCCCTCCTCTCCTCTCTAGTCTGCGGAGCATAGATATTAATGGGTCTTGTCCAGTATAAAGTCCAGCATCAGGCAGCGGCCCGGACAGATCTCCAGGACTCACTCCACCTCAACTTCTATCTCATCGAAGAGAATGGCCACACTTTTATTTCTCTCCAGCCCAAAGGACCAGAAAGACGCTCCATCTCTCCAGTCTCTCTTGGCTGCAAACACCTGAGCATTGTTCTTCAAATAAGTCTCCAGTATGAAGAAGATGTCAGACTTCTCCTGAGACAGACGCTGGTACATCGCCTGCCGCCTTCTCTTAGTCTTCACACTGTTCACATTTATGGAGCTGATTCTCAGCCTCATCCAGGTCACTTAGTTTTCTTGCTCTTTTTCCTTCTTCCACTACTGTGACCTGTAGTACCCCATCTTTTGGTGGACACTGGAGGGTCAGGTTCACCTTCCTGGGGGTCACCATCAGGGATATGTGAAGAAGCATACTCCATTTCTGACTTTTCTTCTGACTCTTCTTCCCCTAGCGCACCGTACTGCCCGGAGGTTATGGCCAGTACTGGCGGATCCGGGGTTTTCTTTACTGCAGTGACTTTTCTAGAAGGATGTGCTGTTCTTTCTTTTTACCGTCTGGAACCCCTCATTATCTACAGAGGGCCTCCAGATCAGCAGGTTCTGTAGACATGCAGGGCAGTTCTTTAGGTGGTTTGGCAACTGGTTTACTGGTCACTTTACTCTGCATATGAGATTTCTCTTCAGTGGCTGGTACTTGTAGTGCGCCAGATGGTACTTTAATCTCTACCGCGGGATTTCTGGATACTTTACTTTTTACATGAGATGTCTTTTCAGTGGCTGGTACTTGTAGTTCAGCAGATGATGCTACTTGTGAGGGAGCAGGTGGGCTATCAGTCTCTACAGCAGAATCACTGGTACTTTGCATTACTTCAGTATGAGGACTGTCAGTTTCTGGGGCCGTATTCGCTCTTGGCATCCTCTTGACCTTCCTCCATGGCCTCTGAGAAGATCTCATCACTGCCTTTATTATGATCCGCATGAGGACAGTCCCGGAACGTATGACCTGCTCCTAAACACAGGTTACAGATGACCGGACCTGTACAGTCGGCCTTTGAATGTCCAAACTAAAATGAGCACTTAATACAGGAGCAGTTGATGGCGAGGTGTCTGCCCCCACATCTGTGACACATCTGTGAGGAAAGTGAGGTAGCTAGCTGGATAACAGAAAGTGGGGTAGAAGGAAGAGTGCCAGGGAGGCTAGGCCTGATCTGACACACCCCAACAAGTCTGCATGGTTGGCAGATGAGGGGGGTGTCAGTTCAGGGACGGCACCGCTGCAGCCGGACCCTTCCTCTGCCAGTCAGGGGAATGTCGGCTCCAGTAAGCAGGGGACCAGGAGAGCCGGGCAGACAGGTGCTGGTAGTGGGAGACTCCATTATTAGGGGAACAGATAGGGCGATCTGTCACAAAGACCGGAATCATCGAACGGTGTGCTGTCTTCCTGGCACTCGAGTTTGACATATCGTGGATCGGGTTGACAGGTTACTGGGAGGGGCTGGAGAAGATCCAGCGGTCATGGTCCATATCGGAACCAATGACAAAGTTAGAGGAAGGTGGAGAGTCCTTAAGAATGATTTCAGGGATTTAGATCAAAAGCTTAGGGCAAGGACCTCAAAGGTAGTATTTTCTGAAATACTGCCTGTACCACTAGCCACACAAGAAAGGCAGTGGGAGATTAGAGAGGTTAACAAGTGGCTCAAGAACTGGTGTAGGAAGGAGGGGTTCGGGTTCCTGGAGAACTGGGCCGACTTCTCTGTCACCTACAGGCTCTATCGTAGGGACGGGCTGCACCTCAATGAGGAAGGGGCAGCTGTGCGGGAGAAGATGGCTAGAAGGTTGGAGAAGTGTTTAAACTAGGGACTGGGGGGAGGGGGATTACATTATAGGAGGGGAAGATAGTGCAGATAGAGACCAGGGGCGAGGTAGTGTGACTGGGGGAGGAATGGAAAGGGGGACAAGAACGGTTCAGAAGGAAAGATGTAGGGTAAGAAATATACAAAAACCTCTTAATTGTATGTATACTAATGCCAGAAGCCTGACTAACAAGACTGGTGAACTGGAATAAGTGATGTGTGAGGAGGACTATGACATAGTGGGAATAACTGAGACATGGCTGGATGATAGCTAGCCTATGACAGTGGGAAAACCTGAGACACGGCTGGATGATAGCTATGACAGTGGGAATAACTGAGACACGGCTGGATGATAGCTATGACTGGGCAGTTAATGTACAGGGTTACAGTCTGTTTAGAAGGGATCACCAAAACCAGAGAGGGTGAGGGGTCTGCCTTTATGTAAAGTCCTGTCTAAAGCCCACAGTCCGGGAAGATATACAGTGGAGGAAATAATTATTTGACCCCTCACTGATTTTGTAAGTTTGTCCAATGACAAAG
Source organism: Bufotes viridis (assembly GCA_033119425.1). Taxonomy (NCBI): domain Eukaryota; kingdom Metazoa; phylum Chordata; class Amphibia; order Anura; family Bufonidae; genus Bufotes; species Bufotes viridis. Next base: position 453,684,855 of record CM065592.1, read on the forward strand.
AAATGAAAAGTCTCAGAACAGTATCATTTCAATGGTAGGTTTATTGTAACAGTGGCAGATAGCACATCAAAAGGAAAATCGAAAAAATAACTTTAAATAAAAGATAGCAACTGATTTGCATTTCATTGAGTGAAATAAGTATTTGAACCCTCTAACAAAAAAAGACTTAATACTTGGTGGAAAAACCCTTGTTTGCAAGCACAGAGGTCAAACGTTTCTTGTAATTGATGACCAAGTTTGCACATTTTAGGAGGAATGTTGGTCCACTCCTCTTTGCAGATCATCTCTAAATCCCTAAGGTTTCGAGGCTGTCTCTGTGCAACTCTGAGCTTGAGCTCCCTCCATAGGTTTTCGATTGGATTAAGGTCCGGGAGACTGACTAGGCCACTCCATGACCTTAATGTGCTTCTTCTTGAGCCACTCCTTTGTTGCCTTTGCTGTATGTTTTGGGTCATTGTCGTGCTGGAACACCCATCCACGACCCATTTTCAGTTTCCTGGCAGAGGAAGGAGGTTGTCGCTCAGGATTTCACGATACATGGCTCCGTCCATTTTCCCGTTAATGCGAATAAGTTGTCCTGTGCCCTTAGCAGAAAAACACCCCAAAGCAAAATGTTTCCACCCCCATGCTTGACGGTGGGGACGGTGTTTTGGGGGTCATAGACAGCATTTTCTTCCTCCAAACACAGCGAGTTGAGTTAATGCCAAAGAGCTCTATTTTGGTCTCATCAGACCACAGCACCTTCTCCCAGTCACTCTCTGAATCATTCAGGTGTTCATTGGCAAACTTCAGACGGGCCTGCACATGTGCCTTCCTGAGCAGGGGGACCTTGCGAGCCCTGCAGGATTTTAATGGATTTTCCATTTTCGAACAATCGCACCAACAGTTGTCACCTTCTCTCCCAGCTTCTTGCTAATGGTTTTGTAGCCCATTCCAGCCTTGTGCAGGTCTACAATTTTGTCTCTGACATCCTTGGACAGCTCTTTGGTCTTTCCCATGTTGGAGAGTTTGGAGTCTGCTTGATTGATTGATTCTGTGGACAGGTGTCTTTTATACAGGTGACTAGTTAAGACAGGTGTCCTTAATGAGGGTGACTAATTGAGTAGAAGTGTCTAACCACTCTGTGGGAGCCAGAACTCTTAATGGTTGGTAGGGGTTCAAATACTTATTTCACTCAATGAAATGCAAATCAGTTGCTATCTTTTATTTAAAGTTATTTTTTCGATTTTCCTTTTGATGTGCTATCTGCCACTGTTACAATAAACCTACCATTGAAATGATACTGTTCTGAGACTTTTCATTTCTTTGTCATTGGACAAACTTACAAAATCAGTGAGGGGTCAAATAATTATTTCCTCCACTGTAAGTGAGGGACATGAACATGTGGAGTCACTGTGGTAGAAATACATGGGGGGAAAAACAATAATAAATTACTAATAGGAGTTTATTATCAACCACCTAATATACCAGAGTCCACAGAAAATCTATTACTAAACGAGATAGACGAGGCGGCAAACCATAATGAGGTGGTTATTATGGGGGACTTCAACTACCCAGATATAGACTGGGAAACTGAAAGCTGTACATCCCATAAAGGAAACAGGTTCTTGGCAATAAGAAAAGACGATTACCTTTCTCTACTGGTTCAGGACTCGACTAGAGGGACGGCCATACTGGACATAGTATTAACCAATAGACCAAACTAGAGACCGAGAGATTAATTGCCAAAGAGAGCAAAACTAACCCTAAAATGTTCTTTAATTATATAAATGGTAAAAAGTATAAATCAGAAGGTGTCGGCCATTTACAGAGTGATGAGGGGGGAGTTGCAGAGAGCGATGAGGAGAAAGCAAAGCTATAAAAAAAAAATTCTCCACTGTATTCACTGAAGAAAATAAACTGTCAGATGAAATGCAGAATGTAAAAGTAAATTCCCCATTAAACGTGCCCTGTCTGACCCAGGGAGAAGTACAGCTACGTCTTAAAAAGATTAAAATAGACAAATCACCAGGACCAGATGGCATACACCCCCGAATTAAGTATTTCTGATATTTAAGGATTGGCGCATAGCAAATGTGGTTCCAATATTCAAAAAGGGTAGAAAAACAGACCCCGGAAACTATAGGCCGGTAAGTTTAACATCCGTCGTGGGTAAACTGTTTGAAGGTTTGGAATACCGTCGGGCAAATAAAAGTGAATGGGAGAAGTGGCCGGTCATGCGTGGTGCGCTCCCATTCACTTCTATGGGGAGAGCGCTTGGTGGTGGCTGAATCGGAGTCCTCCAGCCACCACTTTGTCCGCTCCGTTCTCGTGTGGGTGCGGGTCCTATAAGACAATGGGGGCATATCCTAGCTTCATGCCCCCGTTGTCTCAGACGAGACTACCCCTTTAAGATGTAATAATGGGCGCTAAATTGAAACAACCTTTGGGACAGAATTTGGATGTAAAATGGCCAACCAATAATTGGTATAGAGGTAGACAAAGTGTCCATGATTCGAAAAATGTATGTGTTACAGTGCCACACTTGTCCACAGGCTGTGCCTGGTATTGCAGCTGCAGTACCAGACACAGCACAATGACAATAGCGGTAGAGAAATCGTAGTGTCTCTATTTTAATCTCTTTTGTTGGTTCCTTGGTCCCGCTGATATTTCGTGTCCCTTCTCTCTGGCCATAGCTGACCCTCAAGGCTCAGACCCCTGCAGGGAAGATAAAGGAATGTCATTGATCCCTTTTCCCTGCCGAAGCATGACTAGGACATTAGGACATTAGTACTGGAAACAAGCTAATGTGCAGAAAGGGGTCAGAGCAGGCGGGTCAGAGGTTAGCACCTCCGAACAGGTGGGTGACAACTGATGACTCCAGACTGGAGATGACGTGTCACCTGACATACGGCAGAGGATCATGTCTCTCCTGCTGGTCCCCCATAACCTCTCATGGGATAAATTCAGTATTTTAATACCTCCCTCTCGATCCCTGGGACTGGCAGCAGTCAGTAAATGGGGACAGTCTCTGCAAATTCGGGGTGGCCCGGGCTTGAAACTAGGCAGGGCTTCTGTAAGACCTTCCCATAAATGGGTGGCCTTGCACTGATTTGGGGTTGTTCCTAAAGGCATTAAGAACAAAAAAGATTAAAATAATGTACGTGCAATATGACAAATCTGGAAGACTTTACTTTACATTCTTATGCTCTGGTTACATTGAAAAAAAGCTAGATACGTTTAGAATTCTGCCGGCGGCAATTGATCTTCTTTAGTCACTAATGTGACTTTACGCCTTAGTTCTGTGCCCATGGTCATCTTATAGACCTGAGACACGTGACCCGCAGACTGATGGGCCTCTAACGTACTTCCGAATTCCACGGAGATAGAGATTTACGGACTCTGTTTGCTCCTGTATACGGTCTGAGCACACACTTTTGTTGTGTGCATCAAGCCTGTCATTTGAATCCCCATCATCCATTTGGTGAGAGAAAACTAGCATGACTCTGTATGCTGCTCTGGATGTGAGTGGAGTATAAACTGGGCTGCGACTCGACAGCATTACAACATTTATAAAGCTAAATACAGTGAAATTCCTTTAATCCCCCATTAAAGGGGCCCAATGGGTTCTCGGCTATCAAATTATCTGGATCATTGGGTCACATAGAAATTGTAAGTATAGTGCAGGGCCAGTTGGATGATGCCCTGTGCGGTATATTCTGTTGGTGTCCACTCCCCATAGGGTGTGGGGTTCACATTATTTCTAGGACTCAAAGGCCATAAACACCTTTGGGGACAATTTTTTTTATATTTGCATTCTACTCATTTTGGGATAAAAAACAACTTTTTTTCAATTGGTCTTTATTAAACATTTTCAGCAGTTTTGGTCATAAAGGGTTAACTCTTTGCTGTGAGCATCTTACTTACTGCACTTTCACTTTGAGCCTTTATCTACCAACAGCCATAAACACAAGCCATATTCTTATCAGTAAGAAAAGAATTGAGCTATACTGAGTGTTTATGAGGTCAGGAGATCAGAGAAAAGGAGCCATCAGCTGAGCTGCCTGATGGGAAACAGTATAAACAGAGCCTGGTACCAGAGAATCTCAAGGGTGTACAGAGAAAGAGGCTGAACATTTTTAATAAAGGCCGCTTGACACCATCTGAACCAAATTATCTTGGTCTCATCAGACCACAGGACGTGGTTCTAGTAATCCATGTCCTTAGTCTCCTTGTCTTCAGAAAACTGTTTGCGGCTTTCTTGTGCATCATCTTTAGAAGATGCGGTGATGCGGTGTTAGACCTGCTTGTGACATAACCACTTGGCTCCCCCTGTATTGCACTAGACCTAGGCTTTACTAGCCAACACAAGGTCACTTAAGAACTATTAGTTTTTACGTCCTCAGAGGCGGTCCATGATGAGCAAGGCGTTGTCAGAGCTGCTTGGGACGTACCAGACGTCCTCAAAGGCAGTCCATAATGCTAAGCAGTGTTAACTATCTGGTGACCTGAAAGAAAAATGCAAAAATCATGGTCCATACCAATAGTGGAAAATAAATCTCATTGTGGTACCTGCGAGAGAAACACACACAATGGGCTAAATTGCTTAAACGTTGCAAAACCTGATAAAATAAGTGCGAATAAATAAGGCACCCATTTAATGCAATAAAATTCAATTGAATTACACTAGCGTCTCTTTCTTCTGTAAAGGGGAACTAGACGGTACCTCTTCCTCATAAGGGTTCCGAATCTTTCCTGCTCCCATGGGCAATTCCGGGCTCGACCTTGACCGATTCCCTGCAGAGGTGGGTCCTGGTCCATTGGAAGGTCTCCTAATGGTCCTGCAGGGATAGCCACGATTTGATCAAGACTTGGGCACAGCTCAGTGTGTACCTCTTCAGGTATTGCATGGTCTTTCCAGGCCTCCCAGACGAGGTCATCGTTCCCTTCCAGCATGGAGGGAGCCGTAGACAAACTTCCAGCTCCCATCTGGGCACCGTGATCCGTGCCCGAACGCTCCATACCCTGCTGCACGTTTTGTCCTCCAGCAACATTTCCTGGCATCGGGGTCCTCAGCTGGGTAAGCCTGCTAGTGGAGCCCCACGGGACAAGCTGCATAGTGTCCGAAAGGCGTATCTGGTGCACTACTCAGGCGCGGGCGTACCACAGGCAGAGGCTCCATATGGCGAAAGACATCATGCATCCTGTTCCTCCTGAGCAGTGGAGGGGGAGCTCCGATCGCCTCCGCCGCACCAGCCGGCACGGGGAAAGCCTGAAACTCTTCTTCGGGAGTCTGCTGTGACTTCGGCAGCTCATTGCTGCGGCTCATCTCGCTCCAGTCAGTGTGCTCAGAGTGCGCCATATTGTTCTTCTTCTCCCGGGCGAGCACTGCGCATCGGGGTGGAGCTCTGGGGGTGGAGCTTCCTCTTCCTTCTTCCATATTATTAAGTGGTTCCCTGTGGATAGGACTAGAGTTTCCCGCTTTAGCTGGGGGCGTTTCTGACCTTTCCAGCTTTTGTGGGGCATGAAGAAGCTGCGCCATTACATGTAAAAGTGGCGGATTAGCTCTTTGGGCGCCGGTGCTCAGCGTTTTGCGCCAGTCGCTCCGCAATAAAGTCATTAAAGTCATTTTTAAAGGCAATTTTGTAAATCCAATAGGCTAATAAAGTGTAGGCACACGGATTGGTATTGTCCGAATCCTGTTCATAGACGCCAATTGATTGTAGCGGCCCACTGGGGTCCTGGGGTCCCTTCTACAGGTGTTATGAGAGTTTTCAGAGTTTTTGTTGTGACGCCAGTTGCATTTCAGCACCGAGGGATCAGATCCCCCTATGTAGAAGGTGATGTTAAACCCCAGCGTAGGAATGCCTGAGTGGTGTAAGGGTTGCCAATAGTGTCCCTTGGGTATGGCTTTAGCACTTATCACGGTGCTCCTACCTGGATATCCTGGAACCACAAGCGTTGTGGTCCGAAACAGTGCAAAAAGGGTGGTGGACGAAGTAGATGAAGAAAGGAAATGAGTCCACACTTGTATTGAAGTGGTAACAACTTTACTTGAATAAACTTCCATCAGGGAACAATCTTCCAGCTTTATCTTGGTTACCAGCAAGCTTTGGCATGAGGTTCTGGCAGGCAAACACTCTCGGCTCTGCTACATAAGAATTCTTTCAGCTCTGCTATGTTGGCTGGATTCAATAGGAACTTTTCCTTTGGCTTTAAGCTGCAACTTCTATCTGACTCTATCTTCATCCTTAGCTTGTCCAGGGAAACTTTCCTCCTGGCTTGTGAGGCTTGTAGACAGTGCTCTGCTGGCTGACACACAGCCTTCTCCTTACAGGGGCTGCTCTCGACTGACTCCTAACTAACTAACTCCTCCCTCTCTAGAGAGGGGGCTAGAATGGAATAGGGGTTCCTTTCTAGGTAACTCAGGTCTGCCAGAGGTGCCGCCATCCGCTGGTGAACCAGGCACATTACATGTCAAACCATTACCAAATGATAACTACTTTTACACACTGTGCAGGACATGGTAATAAATATATATAATGACACAGGATACACCATTACAGATAGTGCGGGTCCAGAAAGAGGTGGTAACGCCACTCTGGGGCGTTACACAACCTCTGGATATGATGCTGAACACGTGCACTCATCTTCTATGGTCGACCGTGGCGAGGCCTGTTCTGAGTGGAACCTGTCTTGTTAAACCGCTGTATGGTCTAGGCCACCGTGCTGCATGTCAGTGTCAGGGTGTTGGAAATCTTCCTTTATCTTTGGCCATCTTTATGTAGAGCAACAATTCGTTTCCTCAGAGACTTCTTTACCATGAGGTGCCATGTGGAACTTCCAGTGATAACACCAAATGTAACACACCTGTTCCCTATTCACACCTGAGACCTTGTTTCACTAACGAGTCACATGACACAGGGGAGGGAAAATGGCTAATTGTGCACAATTTTGCCATTTTCACTTAGGGGTGTACTCACTTTTGTTGCCAGCGGTTTAGACATTAATGGCTGTGTGTGGAGTTTTTTTGAGGGCACACCAAATTTACACTGTCCTACAAGCCGTACACTGACTGCTGTACATTGTATCAAAGTGTCAGACCTGCAGTGTTGTCCCACGAAAAGATAGAATGAAATATTTACAAAAAGGTAAAGGGGTGTACTCACTTTTGTCAGATACTGTATGTACATAGTGACGTCACCGCAGAATAGTGAATGCAGCTCTGGAGTATAATACAGGATGTAACTCAGGATCAGTACAGGATAAGTAATGCAATATATGTACACAGTGACTGCACCAGCAGAATAGTGAGTGCAGCTCTGGAGTATAATACAGGATGTAACTCAGGATTAGTACAGGATAAGTAATATATGTACACAGTGACTCCACCAGCAGAATAGTGAGTGCAGCTCTGGAGTATAATACAGGATGTAACTCAGGATCAGTACAGGATAAGTAATGTATGTACACAGTGACTCCACCAGCAGAATAGTGAGTGCAGCTCTGGAGTATAATACAGGATGTAACTCAGGATCAGTACAGGATAAGTAATGTATGTACACAGTGACTTCACCAGCAGAAAAGTCAGTGCAGCTCTGGAGTATAATACAGGATGTAACTCAGGATCAGTACAGGATAAATAATGTATGTAGACAGTGACTCCACCAGCAGAATAGTGAGTGCAGCTCTGGGGTATAATATAGGATGTAACTCAGGATCAGTTCAGGATAAGTAATGCAATGTATGTACACAGTGACTGCACCAGCAGAATAGTGAGTGCTGCTCTGGAGTATAATACAGGATGTAACTCAGGATCAGTACAGGATAAGTAATGTATGTACACAGTGACTCCACCAGCAGAATAGTGAGTGCAGCTCTGGAGTATAATACAGGATGTAACTCAGGATCAGTACCAGATAAGTAATGTATGTACACAGTGGCTTCACCAGCAGAATAGTGAGTGCTGCTCTGTAGTATAATACAGGATGTAACTCAGAATAAGTAAGGGATAAGTAATGTAATGTATGTACATAGTGACGTCACAGCAGAATAGTGAGTGCAGCTCTGGAGTATAATATAAGATATAACTCAGGATTAGTACAGGATAAGTAATGTACGTACACATTGACTCCACCTGCAGAATAGTGAGTGCAGCTCTGGAGTATAATACAGGATGTAACTCAGGATCAGTACATGATAAGTAATGTATGTAGACAGTGACTCCACCTGCAGAATAGTGAGTGCAGCTCTGGAGTACTATACAGGATGTAACTCAGGATCAATACAGGATAAGTAATGTAACTTTAATGTAGATACATTCTGTATATCAGCTGTGAAATGATCCGAGGTGTAGATAACCACTAGTTAAGCAAGAATTTCTACATATAAGGCTAGAGTGTTTCTTATGTAAACTATTATTCTTTCTATAAACACATTACAGCTCCAGCGACCACTGTAATGAGGCTGTTTTACTACTGGACGTGATCCATAACTAAAGGGCCTGAACAGTTTGTATTTCATGTTTAATTGCCTGTGTGTCCTACAGTGATTAAAAAGTAAACCTCAAAATACTGTGCATCTGTATCCCATTAGGGACCGGTTCACAATTATCCCGAGAATAAGACTAATAAAGAGATATTTTCTTAATCTTCAGCAGAACAGTGGAGGAGTCATCATATGTTGTTATTTTCTGTGTGGAAAACAGAACGTGAAACATCAAGACAGAAAACTGTCCCCTGGTAATGACTCCTAGTATGAGTATTATTATAAATACATACAGTGCAGGTACAAGCATAACTCATTAACCAAAATACCAAGTACGGTATTGACCCTATGAACAAGAATATAACTACTATAATACTGCCTCCTATGAACAAGAATATAACTACTATAATACTGCTCCTATGTACAGGAATATAACTACTATAATACTGCTTCTATGTACAAAAATATAACTACTATAATACTTCTCCTATGTACAAGAATATAACTACTATAATACTGCTCCTATGTACAAGAATATAACTACTATAATACTTCTCCTATGTACAAGAATATAACTACTATAATACTGCCTCCTATGTACAGGAATATAACTACTATAATACTGCTCCTATATACAAGAATATAACTGCTATAATACTGCCTCCTATGTACAGGAATATAACTACTATAATACTGCTTCTATGTACAAAAATATAACTACTATAATACTTCTCCTATGTACAAGAATATAACTACTATAATACTGCTCCTATGTACAAGAATATAACTACTATAATACTGCCTCCTATGAACAAGAATATAACTACTATAATACTGCTCCTATGTACAGGAATATAACTACTATAATACTGCTTCTATGTACAAAAATATAACTACTATAATACTTCTCCTATGTACAAGAATATAACTACTATAATACTGCTCCTATGTACAAGAATATAACTACTATAATACTTCTCCTATGTACAAGAATATAACTACTATAATACTGCCTCCTATGTACAGGAATATAACTACTATAATACTGCTCCTATATACAAGAATATAACTGCTATAATACTGCCTCCTATGTACAGGAATATAACTACTATAATACTTCTCCTATGTACAAGAATATAACTACTATAATACTTCTCCTATGTACAAGAATATAACTACTATAATACTGCTCCTATGTACAAGAATATTACTACTATAATACTGCTGCTATGTACAAGAATATAACTACTATAAGGCCCCTTTCACACGGGCGAGTTTGAAGTGAATGGGGCTGCGTGAAAAACAAATTGCATCCGCAAGCAAGTGCGGGTGCGTCGCGTTTTTCACTGATGGTTGCTAGGAGATATTGTTTTGTAAACCTTCAGTTTTTTATCACGCGCGTGAAAAACGCATCAAAACGCATTGCACCCACGCGGAAAAAACTGAACAACTGAACGCAATCGCAGGCAAAACTGAATGGCTTTGCCTGTGAAATCGCACAGTTTTCACTGAACGCATCCGCAACACATCCGAGCCTAATCCGGACACGCTCGTGTGAAAGAGGCCTAATACTGCTTCTATCTACAAGAATATAACTACTATAATACTGCTTTTATGTAAAAGAATATAACTACTATAATACTGCCCCTATGTACAAGAATATAACTACTATAATACTGCCTTCTATGTACAAGAATATAACTACTATAATACTGCTCCTATGTACAGGAATATAACTACTATAATACTGCTTCTATGTACAAGAATATAACTACTATAATACTTCTCCTATGTACAAGAATATAACTACTATAATACTTCTCCTATGTACAAGAATATAACTACTATAATACTGCCTCCTATGTACAGGAATATAACTACTATAATACTGCTCCTATATACAAGAATATAACTGCTATAATACTGCCTCCTATGTACAGGAATATAACTACTATAATACTTCTCCTATGTACAAGAATATAACTACTATAATACTTCTCCTATGTACAAGAATATAACTACTATAATACTGCTCCTATGTACAAGAATATAACTACTATAATACTGCTCCTATGTACAAGAATATAACTACTATAAGGCCCCTTTCACACGGGCGAGTTTGAAGTGAATGGGGCTGCGTGAAAACGCATTGCATCCGCAAGCAAGTGCGGGTGCGTTGCGTTTTCACTGATGGTTGCTAGGAGATATTGTTTTGTAAACCTTCAGTTTTTATCACGCGCGTGAAAACGCATCAAAACGCATTGCACCCAGCGGAAAAACTGAACGCAATCGCAGGCAAAACTGAATGGCTTTGCCTGTGAAATCGCACAGTTTTCACTGAACGCATCCGCAACACATCCGAGCCTAATCCGGACACGCTCGTGTGAAAGAGGCCTAATACTGCTTCTATCTACAAGAATATAACTACTATAATACTGCTTTTATGTAAAAGAATATAACTACTATAATACTGCCTTCTATGTACAAGAATATAACTACTATAATACTGCCTCCTATGTATAAGAATATAACTACTATAATACTGCCCCTATATACAGGAGTATAACTACTATAAAACCACCTCCGATGTATAAGAATATTACTACTATAAAACTGCTCCTATGTACAAGAATATAACTACTATAATGCTGCCCCCTATATACAAGAATATAAATACTATAATACGGCCTCCTATGTACAAGAATATACCGTAACTACGATAATGATCTTTTTATTTAAAATCAGGCAACAAAATATTATAATATATTTACAATATAAATTATAGAAAATAATAAATAATATAAAGTTCTATAACTTTGATAATAAACATCACAACACATTATACAAATGCTGACACATGGATGTTCCTCCAGGAAGATTTTATCACAGGTCAGGCGTTCCCTGTTGATGACCAGGCAGCACCACGCACACCACAGATGGTACATGGTCACCACTACATACAGGGGACTTCTTCTATATTGTCCATATATTGTATAGAGCTGAGGTTACGGCTGCCCGACTAGATGTGGTAACTGAAGGGACAGTGACGCGGCCTCCCATACCTGGATACTGAACGGACAGTCCAGCAGAAGATGCTCCATGGTCTCCAGTACCTGACGGCATTGCTCTCTAGGGCAGGATCTGTCTGGCACATTTCTACACTTTAGATTGTCCCTGACATACATTTTACCGTGAAATGCCAGCCATGACACATCCTTCATGTGAGCGGGGACTCTGGGGTCCTCCAGGATTCTCACAGCCTGTTTTACATCCAGGTTTGGGGCATTCCTCAGCTGGATTTGGACACTAAACTGAGCTATCAGCAGGTTCTTATACATCTCTTTCCTACTGAGCTGCTTTACATCACTATATAAGATTTTCTATTTAATGATCTTACTAATTACATGTACCGCGTACTAGGAAACGTTATTCTTTATGCGCCCCGAGATCCTCTTAATGGGGTCACCTAACGACCACACAGAGACAAACTGCTGGATCTGGTTCTTAAACAGAGTACTCCACAGCTTCAACTCTGAACTCTTACAAAATGAGAAATTCTTCATCAGAAACATTAGGTTAAAGAAGAGCTCTGGGCAGGGCATGGACAGGCCGCCCTCCTTCTGGGGGAGATAGACAATGTTCCTCCTGACTATATTCACCCTATTACCCCACAAGAAGTGGAAGAAGATATTGGTCAGTCTGGTAAGCAGTTTATCGGGCACTGGGAACACCACACTGACATAGAGGAATAGCGGGAGCAGGAAGCTTTTCAGCAGGCGGATCTTCTCCTGATAAGTCAGCTTCCAGGGCCGCCAGCACTGCACCTTCTGCTCACACACCGCCAGCTTCTCCTCCCAGTTCACCTTCCCATCATCTACAGTTCTTTATCTTGTCCTGCACTGTTCTAAAGGACACTGAGAAGACACTGGGGTCACCCCCCCAGCCACAACGCCTCGCTCTTATCCATATTCACAGCAGAATTCGACACTCGAGAGAAAGCTGCTATCTCCTGTTGTAGGACCACACAGTCATCACTAGACGACACCAGAACCGTCACATCATCCGCATAAGCACAGAACTTTACGTCCACTATTTTACTCTGTAGGTGACATTTCAACCCCAAGAGATTATCCTGCAACTTTCTTAAAAAAGGATCCAGACTGAAGACGTATAATAATGGGCTCAGAGGGCAGCCCTGCCTTACACCAGACATGGTCCTGAAGGGTTCTGCCAAGTGACCATTAATCAGAGGCTGGCTTACTGCCTCCTTATAGAGAACCTGCAGCCATTGTACGAAGCGTGCAGGAAGTCCATACTCCAACAACACCTGGTACAGGTAGTCATAATGGACTCTATCGAAAGCCTTGCTCTGGTCTAACCCCACCACATATGCTCCTACGCTATGCTGCCTGATGTACGTCACCGCTTCCCTGACCAGCAGCAATGAGTCCTCTATAGTCCGGCCTTTCACACCACACGTCTGGTTGAAGATGATCAGGTCATCCGCCACCACACTCAGCCTATAATACAAGATCTTGGCCAGGACTTTATAATCGGTGTTCAGTAAAGACAATGGACGCCAGTTTAAGTCTTTTAGATTTCCTTTCTTTGCCAGGAGAACCAGAACAGATTTATACTGTGACTGTAGAAGTTTCCTGGCAGAAAAGCAATCGTTATAGACCTGCACCAGGTCTGGGGCTAATACATCTCTGAACTCCTTATAGAATTCACTGGTCAGACCGTCCAGGCCTGGGCTCTTCTTGGTTTTTAAGGAGTCAATGCTCCTCTTCACCTCCTCCTCAGTTATGGGCTCGGCCAAGCCGTCTGCTTCTGCTTGATCTAGTTTTGGGAGTGTGACGCCTTTCAGGAAAGTTCTGATGCTGTCACCACTTATCTGACGGCCTTTAAACAGATTTCTGTAATAATCTCCAATAATCTTGTAGCGTTTCCTCTGATCTGATTGCTCCACCCCATGTTCATCTAACAGGCTGGTCATAAGCTTCCTGCTGACCCTGTTCTTACAAGCAAGGGGTCTGGGTTGTGAAACCCCCCAATTATCAAACTGTCCCTCTGCTTTGAGAGACTTGAGGCGGTCATACTGCAGCTCTCGCATCTTCTGCTTTATCTGGCTGACGTACTTACCATCTACCTTCTCACCACTATTGATCTTACCATATACCCGGCTCAGCTGCAGCCTCATATATTCCAAATTGCAGCACGTTTGAGAAACTGCTTGATATCACCCTTCATACCCTCCCACCATTGTGCTGCATCATCACACATACACTGGGTGGTCCTCCGGTCATTATAGAAGGTGGTTAAGGCCTCTTTGAACTCTGGATCTTGGAGCACCGAGCTGTTTACCTTCCAGTGGCCCCTACCACAGACCACGGCCCTGTCCAGATCCAGCATGACACTCACCATACAATGGTCAGAGAACTCTATGGGGCTCGTCCTGTAATCAGAGCTCCTCAATTCACGTTTTATATACACCCGGTCTATTCTACTGGCGTTACCGGCCTTATGGTAAGTGTAGGCTCTTCCGGAGCTATGTACAACATAGGGATCCACTAAATGAGCCTGCTGGACTATATTGTTAAGGAAGTTCTCATCATATCTCAGTTGCTTATGACCACTGGACCGATCCACATTACAGGAGACACTATTAAAATCCCCGCACATTATAAACACCCTGGATGTAAAACAATATGGCTTCCTCTGCTGGAACAAGTCCCTCCTCTCCTCTCTAGTCTGCGGAGCATAGATATTAATGGGTCTTGTCCAGTATAAAGTCCAGCATCAGGCAGCGGCCCGGACAGATCTCCAGGACTCTCTCCACCTCAACTTCTATCTCATCGAAGAGAATGGCCACACTGTCATTTCTCTCCAGCCCAAAGGACCAGAAAGACGCTCCATGTCTCCAGTCTCTCTTGGCTGCAAACACCTGAGCATTGTTCTTCAAATAAGTCTCCAGTATGAAGAAGATGTCAGACTTCTCCTGAGACAGACGCTGGTACATCGCCTGCCGCCTTCTCTTAGTCTTCACACTGTTCACATTTATGGAGCTGATTCTCAGCCTCATCCAGGTCACTTAGTTTTCTTGCTCTTTTTCCTTCTTCCACTACTGTGACCTGTAGTACCCCATCTTTTGGTGGACACTGGAGGGTCAGGTTCACCTTCCTGGGGGTCACCATCAGGGATATGTGAAGAAGCATACTCCATTTCTGACTTTTCTTCTGACTCTTCTTCCCCTAGCGCACCGTACTGCCCGGAGGTTATGGCCAGTACTGGCGGATCCGGGGTTTTCTTTACTGCAGTGACTTTTCTAGAAGGATGTGCTGTTCTTTCTTTTTACCGTCTGGAACCCCTCATTATCTACAGAGGGCCTCCAGATCAGCAGGTTCTGTAGACATGCAGGGCAGTTCTTTAGGTGGTTTGGCAACTGGTTTACTGGTCACTTTACTCTGCATATGAGATTTCTCTTCAGTGGCTGGTACTTGTAGTGCGCCAGATGGTACTTTTAATCTCTACCACGGGATTTCTGGATACTTTACTTTTTACATGAGATGTCTTTTCAGTGGCTGGTACTTGTAGTTCAGCAGATGATGCTACTTGTGAGGGAGCAGGTGGGCTATCAGTCTCTACAGCAGAATCACTGGTACTTTGCATTACTTCAGTATGAGGACTGTCAGTTTCTGGGGCCGTATTCGCTCTTGGCATCCTCTTGACCTTCCTCCATGGCCTCTGAGAAGATCTCATCACTGCCTTTATTATGATCCGCATGAGGACAGTCCCGGAACGTATGACCTGCTCCTAAACACAGGTTACAGATGACTGGACCTGTACAGTCGCCCTTTGAATGTCCAAACTAAAATGAGCACTTAATACAGGAGCAGTTGATGGCGAGGTGTCTGCCCCCACATCTGTGACACATCTGTGAGGAGAGTGAGGTAGCTAGCTGGGTAACAGTTAGAAAGCGGGGTACAGGGAAGAGTGCCAGGGAGGCTAGCCCTGATCTGACACACCCGAACAAGTCTGCATGGTTGGCAGATGAGGGGGGTGTCAGTTCAGGAACGGCACCGCTGCAGCCGGACCCTTCCTCTGCCAGTCAGGGGAATGTCGGCTCCAGTAAGCAGGGGACCAGGAGAGCCGGGCAGACAGGTGCTGGTAGTGGGAGACTCAATTATTAGGGGAACAGATAGGGTGATCCGTCACAAAGACCGCGATCGCCGAACAGTGTGCTGTCTTCCTGGCGCTCGAGTTTGACACATTGCGGATCGGGTTGACAGATTACTGGGAGGGGCTGGAGAAGATCCAGCGGTCATGGTCCATATCGGAACCAATGACAAAGTTAGAGGAAGGTGGAGCGTCCTTAAGAATGATTTCAGGGATTTAGATCACAAGCTTAGGGCAAGGACCTCAAAGGTAGTATTTTCTGAAATACTGTCTGTACCACGAGCCACACAAGAAAGGCAGCGGGAGATTAGGGAGGGGAACAAGTGGCTCAAGAACTGGTATAGGAAGGAGGGGTTCGGGTTCCTGGAGAACTGGGCCGACTTCTCTGTAAGGCTCTATCGTAGGGACGGGCTGCACCTCAATGGGGAAGGGGTAGCTGTGGGGGAGAAAGATGGTGAGAAGGTTGGAGGAGTGTTTAAACTAGGGACTGGGGGGAGGGTAATTACGTTATAGGAGGGGAAGATAGTGCAGATAGAGACCAGGGGCGAGGTAGTGTGTCTGGGGGAGGAATGGAAAGGGGGACTAGAACAGCTCAGAATGAAAGATGTAGGGTAAGAAATATACAAAAACCTCTTAATTGTATGTATACTAATGCCAGAAGCCTGACTAACAAGACTGGTGAACTGGAATAAGTGATGTGTGAGGAGGACTATAACAATGGGGATAACTGAGACATGGCTGGATGATAGCCTATGACAATGGGAATAACTGAGACACGACTGGATGATAGCTATGACAGTGGGAATAACTGAGACACGGCTGGATGATAGCTATGACTGGGCAGTTAATGTACAGGGTTACAGTCTGTTTGGAAGGGATCACCAAAACAGGAGAGGGTGAGGGGTCGGCCTTTATGTAAAGTCCTGTCTAAAGCCCACAGTCCGAGAAGATATAAGTGAGGGACATGAACATGTGGAGACACTGTGGGTAGAAATACATGGGGGAAAAAACAATAATAAATTACTAAGAGGAGATTATTATAAACCACCTAATATACCAGAGTCCACAGAAAATCTATTACTAAACGAGATAGACGAGGTGGCAAATCATAATGAGGTGGTTATTATGGGGGATCTTAACTACCCAGATATAGACTGGGAAACTGAAAGCTGTACATCGCATAAAGGAAACAGGTTCTTGGCAATAACCAAAGACAATTACCTTTCTCTACTGGTTCAGGACTCGACTAGAGGGACGGCCATACTGGACATAGTATTAACCAATAGACCAAACTAGAGACCGAGAGATTAATTGCCAAAGAGAGCAAAACTAACCCTAAAATGTTCTTTAATTATATAAATGGTAAAAAGTATAAATCAGAAGGTGTCGGCCATTTACAGAGTGATGAGGGGGGAGTTGCAGAGAGCGATGAGGAGAAAGCAAAGCTATAAAAAAAAAATTCTCCACTGTATTCACTGAAGAAAATAAACTGTCAGATGAAATGCAGAATGTAAAAGTAAATTCCCTATTAAACGTGCCCTGTCTGACCCAGGAAGAAGTACAGCGACGTCTTAAAAAGATTAAAATAGACAAATCACCAGGACCAGATGGCATACACCCCCGAATTAAGTATTTCTGATATTTAAGGACTGTATACAGGGAGTGTTCCACAGGATTGGCGCATAGCAAATGTGGTTCCAATATTCAAAAAGGGTAGAAAAACAGACCCCGGAAACTATAGGCAGGTAAGTTTAACATCCGTTGTGGGTAAACTGTTTGAAGGTTCGGAATACCGTCGGGCAAATAAAAGTGAATGGGAGAAGTGGCCGGTCATGCGTGGTGCGCTCCCATTCACTTCTATGGGGAGAGCGCTTGGTGGTGGCCGAATCGGAGTCCTCCAGCCACCACTTTGTCCGCTCCGTTCTCGTGTGGGTGCAGGTCCCAGTGGTGGGACCTGCACCTATAAGACAATGGGGGCATATCCTAGCCTCATGCCCCCGTTGTCTCAGACCAGAATACCCCTTTAAGATGTAATAATGGGCGCTAAATTGAAACAACGTTTGGGACAGAATTTGGATGTAAAATGGCCAACCAATTATTGGTATAGAGGTAGACAAAGTGTCCATGATTCGAAAAATGTATGTGTTACAGTGCCACGCTTGTCCACAGGCTGTGCCTGGTATTGCAGCTGCAGTACCAGACACAGCACAATGACAATAGCGGTAGAGAAATCGTAGTGTCTCTTTTTTAATCTCTTTTGTTGGTTCCTTGGTCTCGCTGATATTTCGTGTCCCTTCTCTCTGGCCATAGCTGACCCTCAAGGCCCAGACCCCTGCAGGGAAGATAAAGGAATGTCATTGATCCCTTTTCCCTGCCGAAGCATGACTAGGACATTAGGACATTAGTACTGGAAACAAGCTAATGTGCAGAAAGGGGTCAGAGCAGGCGGGTCAGAGGTTAGCGCCTCCGAACAGGTGGGTGACAACTGATGACTCCAGACTGGAGATGACGTGTCACCTGACATACGGCAGAGGATCATGTCTCTCCTGCTGGTCCCCCATAACCTCTCGTGGGATAAATTCAGTATTTTAATACCTCCCTCTCGATCCCTGGGACTGGCAGCAGTCAGTAAATGGGGACAGTCTCTGCAAATTCGGGGTGGCCTGGGCTGAAACTAGGCAGGGCTTCTGTAAGACCTTCCCATAAATGGGTGGCCCTTGCACTGATTTGGGGTTGTTCCTAAAGGCAGGGCCTATTTGTCCCCAATTTCAGTATGAGATTGTGACCACTGACAACCAGTGTAGCCAGGAGTTCCAAGGCTCTGGAAATGGGGGCCAACTTTTGGCAGCCACCTGATTTCTGGCTATTTAGATGTTATTCACTAGAAATAGAAGCTCCCTGTCGAATTATTACAGTTTTTTTTTAATTTTCGACCTTTAAAATTTTCCAGTTTAAGGGCGTACCTCTAAATTTTCTCATTCACTGACAGCAAGCAGGGATCCACTGGAATGTAACTGGTAGAAAGGAAAAGTGGAGTAGTTGTCCATAGCAAACAATCAGATTTTAACTCTCATGTTGCAAAGACGAATCAGTGACCTGATTGGCTGCCGTGGATTACTGCTCCACTCTACACAAGTCTTGATACGTTTCTCCTTTAAGTAACTCAAAATATCTGTTTGCTGAAATTGAATAGGAACGTTGCAAGGCTTAAAATCTGTTGTTCTTAATACAGCTGAGAATTTGCTACAGTTGTTAGAGAGGCATAGGCGCTCCTGTGACCTCCGCGGCCTTCTCTCTGCTCACCAAGCACAGCGCCGCCCATTGTATAGTGGCTGTACTTGGTATTGCAGCTCAGCCCTATGTGACTGATGAACACGTCATCACTGGTAGGCTTGAGCGAATCAACCTTCAGATCATAGATCTAAAGTCGATTCGTTCAAATACTTCGATTTTAATGCTGTTTCCGTACAGCATTAAAATGCATTGACTCTGTGGAGCCAAACTTTGACTCGCCCGAAGTCACGCGAGACTTTGATAAATTCCTCCTGTATTCATATCTGTATCATTAAAAAAAATTTAATATAGCAATCTGAACTGGGCTTTGGTACTGCCTGGTGCCTCGTCACTAAAGCACCACTTTGGACTGCTATTTTAAATTGTTTTTAAAGACGCAGATGTGAATACAGGAGGAATTCACGAAGTCTGACGCGACTTCGGATGAGACGAAGTTTGGCTGCATGGTGCCCATACATTTTAATGCTGTACAGAGACAGATCTCCGTACAGCATTAGGGTACATTCACACGAATGTGTGTAATCCTTTTCCGTTTTGCGGTCCTCAAATAACGGAACCGTGTGTCCGTAATTTGTTTCCGATATGTTTCCGCATGCTTTCCGTTCCGTGTGTCTTGATTTTGCAATAGTAATATCAGGGGACAGGGACTTCAAATACATGGAAACGGATCTGCAAAAAACGGATGACATACGGAATGGTTTCCATATGTCTACTGGAATTTGCGAATCCATTGACATGAATGGGGCTGCGGACTGATCTGTGAGGACAATAGTAGTAGAAGCTTCATATTTTTTGCGTAAACACGGATGTTCAGTATGTTCACATTTTATTCACCCATAGGAATGAATGGATCCACATCTGCTAAACGGATGCGGATCGGACGGGGATAAAATGATATGGTCCTGTGAATATACCCTTAATTCGAAGTTTTGAACAAAGCGAATTCTGATGTAGCATCTGAAGCTCGCCTCGCTCATCACTACTCAAGACGAATCCAGAATATAAAAGCATGTAACCAGCACTAAAAAGAAGAGCGGGCCCCGTAAGTAGCCGAGGGCGGGCGAAAGTCTGGATCGGTCGTTTTTAGCAGTGCTGGTTACATGCTTTTATAGTCTGGATACGTTGTAAGTGTGGAATAAAACCTATCTACCTCTATATTCCATCCAGTGGTCTCTTTCTTTGGAGCATCTCTCCGGAGACCCGCTACTCTATCTGGGCTCAGCAGAGAGCAAGGACTAGTGTTGAGCGACGCAAGTTTTGGATGTAGCTGGCCAGCTACGCCCTGTCCTAGGTCGCTAATATGACTTACATGTTTATACAGCTAGACCTGCCAATAATGTTAATACAGTTCCTATCTTTATATGTTAGAGACAGAAAGAGAGTTATTTACAGTGACTTCATGTTACTGGCTGTCATATAGCATATATAGTTATATATTTGTGTCTGGCCAGTAAGCCTGACATCAATAGTGGGGAAATTAATGGAAACCATACTCAAGGAGAGGATTGTGGAACATCTAAAAACCCATGGGTTGATTGATGAAAAACAGCATGGGTTTACTTCAGGGAGATCATGTCAAACTAATCTTATTGACTTTTTTGATTGGGTGACTAAAATAATAGATGGCGGAGGTGCAGTAGACATCGCTTATCTGGACTTTAGTAAGGCATTTGATACTGTCCCACATAGAAGGCTTATCAATAAACTGCAGTCTTTGAGCTTGAGCTCACATATTGTTGAATGGATTAGGCAGTGGCTGAAGGACAGAAAACAGAGGGTTGTAGTCAATGGAGTATATTCAGACCATGGTATTGTTACCAGTGGGGTACCTCAGGGATCTGTTCTGGGACCCATATTGTTTAATATCTTTATCAGCGAAATTGCAGAAGGCCTCAATGGTAAGGTGTGTCTTTTGCTGATGACACAAAGATTTGTAACAGGGTTGATGTTCCTGGAGGGATACACCAAATGGAAAAGGATTTAGGAAAACTAGAGGAATGGTCAAAAATCTGGCAACTAAAATTTAATGTCGATAAGTGCAAGATAATGCACCTGGAGCGTAAAACCCAAGAGCAGAATATAAAATCAGTGATACAGTACTAACCTCAGTATCTGAGGAAAGGGATTTAGGGGTCATTATATCAGGCGACCTAAAGGTGGGCAGACAATGTCATAGAGCAGCAGGTAATGCCAGCAGAATGCTTGGGTGTATAGGGAGAGGCATTAACAGTAGAAGGAGGGAGGTGCTCGTGCCGCTCTACAGAGCACTAGGGAGACCTCATTGGGAGTATTGTGTGCAGTACTGGAGACCAGATCTGCAGAAGGATATTCAGAGAAGAGCTACTAAACTAGTACATGGATTGCAGGACAAAACTTACCAGGAAAGGTTAAAGGACCTTAACATGTATAGCTTTGAAGTAAGAAGAGACAGAGGGGATATGATAGAAACTTTTAAATACATAAAGGAAGTCATCACGGTAAAAGAGGAGAGAATATTTAAAAGAAGAAAAACTGCTACAAGAGGACATAGTTTTAAATTAGAGGGGCAAAGGTTTAAAAGTAATATCAGGAAGAATTACTTTACTGAGAGAGTAGTGGACGCATGGAATAGCCTTCCTGCAGAAGTGGTAGCTGCAAATACAGTGAAGGAGTTTAAGCATGCATGGGATAGGCATAAGGCCATCCTTCATATAAGATAGGGCCTGGGGCAGACTAGATGGGCCAAATGGTTCTTATCTGCCGACACATTCTATGTTTCTATGTTTCACAGAAGCAGAAAGATAATATGCCTTTAAGATTCAGTAAATGTATGTAAGGTAAGCTTAATGACACAGCAGAATTAACAACAGAAAGCATAGAGTTAAACTGTTGTTACTGCCCAGGAGTCTTAACCAATCACAGCCAACCTCACACTGAGAATGTGTGGGAATTCCCCTAACAGAATTGCTTGGAGTCAGTATAGACCAGAGAAAAGGAGCTGGACAGACACATCCAGGCAGAGCTGTGTTTTATGGGAACAAGAGGCCAAATAGGTATTTAGAACAGTTATATGATGTTCATATCGTTAATATTGTGATTAGAACTGTTCCACCAATCTGCGCACACCACACCAAACTAAACTACGTACAAACTGCGCACAAACTAACAATAAAATCAATCATCAAATAATTGCATACAAACAAACCAGTAGCAAATCTCAGATATGCCTCTCAGAGAGAATATAAAGTGCTTAAATAACTTCAAGTGAGAGTACAGATACTAAAGAGAGAAATATATCCACCATTTTATGTTAAATGACAAGATTGAACAGTTGAACCACCATCTTATGCATACCACCATTTTGTGATACTTTATGCAACAAGTATTTTGTACATGAACTATCTGCTGCGGAGGTGGCAGTGTTATATATGAAGAAAAGCTGAAGTTAATAAAGAAGTGATCTTAAGCATTTGGTGTGCTTTTTAAGCCTACTGTTTCCATAGAACGGTGCTAGAAGAATTAAAGCAGAGTAACAGAGTCTGTTTGGACTAAAAAGTTAGATATCAAATTCTTCTAATGTCACAGCGCAAAAGGCACTTCATTGAGCTGCGCCTGTCACATTGGATGCTATATCCGAAGTCGCTTCATTCAAAACTTTGAATTAATACTGTACAGAGATCCGTCTCTGTAGAGTATTAGAATGTATGGGCTTTGATAAGCCGAAGTAAGTTATTCGGAATGTCGCGCGTGACTTTGTTAAATAACTTTGGTAGTTGATTTTTAAAGTGGAAAACCACTTTAAAACTTGAAACTGAACTCGGCTTCAGTTCTGACTGGTACCTCCACTTTATAAATCATCAGAGCCCATACATTTTAATACTCTACGGAGTCGGATCTCGGTACAGTATTATTCCGAAGTTTTGAACGAAGCGACTTCACATGTAACATCTGAAGCTCGCTTCGCTCAACACTCGCTACGACCCTTCCACGAGTGTGTACAGCAGTGATTGCCATGAGAGACATCTGAGCTCAACCTGGAGCTACGATACTCCGCTAGTGTGAACGGCAGTGATTGTCGTGAGAGACATCTGCACCGACTACGAGGAGATACAGGACTGGATAGGAGACCTCTCCATCCTATATTTCCTTTCAGGTAGCGGTGAGGCTCTGAGATCTGCCTGATTTTTGGATGAAACGTTATAGAGCCGGTGATACGTGCGTCTTTATTGATGTGAATAGGAGCTTTTGGACTTGGTCCTAGTTTCTATTAGGTGCCTAACTACATTTAGAATTATTTCTCAAACAGCTGATCGGTGGGGGCCCTGGATGTCGGGCCCGTCAATCAGAAACTGATGACCCCAGAGGATAGGCATCTGTTATAAAGTCTCAGAAAAACCCATTAGATGTGGATTCATGGCATGGCACACTGTGCTCAAGCTAGTCCTCCTGATCCCCCAGCTTGGCCAACTGTGAAGGTAGTAAACTTCTGCCCCTGAGAATAAAAGGATTGGGTCTTGAAATCCAACCGCCCGATTCCTTTATTCCCCCGACATCTAAAGTCAGGGAAAGTTAAAAACCGCCATCACAATTGGTAGACTTGGCACATCTAATGTGCATGGCCTCACAGATCTGCTTTATAATGTTTTTTTGTGCTCTGTCGCTCGAGGCTCTCTACTCTGCACAAGAAATGTTCTGTCCACTTCTCGATCCATCCAATCATCCAGAAAATAGTGACGCTGATTAAAGGAATGTGCTATGAAGGATTTTGTACAGTCCTGTGTGCAGATTACTGCAGTGAGACTAATCGGTAGGTATGAATAACCCCAGGCCGTCCAGGCCTTCAATGGCTTCTTTCCCAGGGTTGGTGATACGAGGGGGAAGGGTGATGGCCTCAGGGGCTTTCTATAATCCACTCAGAAGCAATGAACGAGCTGCCACCATTACCTGAGAGTGAAGGCTGTATCAGACAGCCCGATTCTGCCAGCGATTGTCAAGAAGGAAGCGTTCCTGGCAACCACATGCTTGCTAGTGGAGGAGACCGCTACTATTAGATAAAGCGATCTCCTCCACAGTTATACGATCGCTCTTCCCTATACTGAATCATTGTTTGCCGGCAGCAGATCGTGATTAGACAGCACAATCTGCCGCCTACAAACAATGATTTTTTAACATGTCAAAAGATTTGGGTTGCCCAATGATCGAGCACTGGGTAATCACCGGCAGTATTACACTGCCAGATCTGAAGCCTATGAGGCAGAACGGAGGGAGCGAGAGCCATAGGCTCCCGTGGCCATTATTGAAGTGCCTGCTGCGTGGTGCCCCCTGCAATTTGGCGGCGGCGCCCGGGGAAACTGCCCCCCAACGCTATGCCACTGCCTTAGGGTGAAAAGGGCAAGGGATCAAAAGATCCTAGGATCTAATAGTTATTAAATAAAAGGTAAAAAAAAAAATAAAGAAAACTTTCACTATTTTACATATAAAAATATATTAACAAAAAAATGTAACATGTCAGGTATCGCCAAGTCCAAAAATGTCTCAAATATTAAAATATAAAAGAAATTCCTGTGTGGTAAATGCCATAACGAAAATAAAAATAAAAAGCACAATTCCCCGTTTTTATGCTCCCCCCAAAAAAAATAACAGTGATCAAAAAGTCGTATGTACCCCAAAAATGGTACCAATAAAAATTACAGTTCGTCCCACAAAAAACAAGCCCTCATACAACTTTGTGGATGGAAATGTAAAAAAGTTATGGCTATCCGAAAATGTCAATGCAAAGAAAATTTAGAGTGTTTCAAATGTTTTTATTTATTTAAAAAAAAGTAGTAAAACAAACCAAAAAAAAGTTTTCATATTGAGCAGCAGAATAAGAACGTCATGTCATTTTTAGTGCAATGTGATGTCAATACGTCAAAAAATTCGGCAGAATTTTTTTTTTTTAATTTAACCCCATAAAGATTTTTTTTCTCATTTTCCAAAAACAGACATGGCAAATTAATTGGTGCCCTTAAAAAATACAACTTAGGCCTCATGCACATGGCCGTTGCCTGTATTGTGGCCCGCTAACAGCGGGTCCCCAATATGCGGGCACTGGCCGTGTGCTTCCCGCATCACGGATGCGGACCCATTCACTTGTTCTATTTTTTTACTGTGTGGACGGATCACGGACCCATTAACGTTGAATGGGTCTGGATCCGTCGCGGCTGCCGCACGGATGGGGCCCGTGCATTGGGGACCGCAAATTGCACGGAACGGGCGCACAAAGGCCTTGTGTATGAGTCCTTATCCTGCAAAAAATGGCTATATGAACTGAAAATTAAAAAAGTTACGGCTATTGGAACGTGGGGAGGAAAAAACGAAAATGCTAAACCAAAAAGGGGCCCGGTACTTAAGAGGTTAACTGCATTTAAGTATAAAGAAGGAATACAACAGACGACGTGACCCTTGGGTGCATTAAATATAAATGAGAAAATTTATATTGCTGATTTTTCTTTCCGCATTTGCGCCCTCCGACAACTTGTACAAATTATTAGATCTAGTTTGTATGAAAATAATTTATTTGGAGTTAAAGTGAGTATCAAAACAGGTCAGGCTGGAAGGAAAAGCCTAATAATAGCGTTCTCCTGAATATCAGAGGACTGGCGGAATCCCAGACATTTGGTTTTACATTTGCCATTATGAAATGTCAATTTTCCAACAAAGTTCTGCCAAAAAAAGACTTTGAAGGAAGCGTTAGAATAATTTAGTAGTTGCCTGTGTTCTCTCTTAGTGAAATAACCCAGAAAACAAGGAGTACAAAAAGACAATGCCCTTAAGAGGAGTCGTCTGAGATCATCTGGTTTTCTTAAAAAAAATAATAATATTTAAAATAAAAATGAGCGCCACCAATTCCATAGGCTATTTCTGGTATTGCAGCTCAGTTACATTCAAGATAATGGAGCTTATTTATGGCATACTAGAAATGACTGGGCCCCACAGTATATTTTCAAACGCCCCCCCGCCCCCGAAACTTTTTTGCAACCCCCTTCTCCCGTGCAACCCCCACTTCTGTGGCTAGTCAAGATCGCTCTCTCAGACCAGGCCCAGCAGCCGCTCCGTCCATTTTCTATGCTTTAGTCCTTATCCTAGGTGGGCCCCTTCTGAGTTCGGCCCCCAAAGCAGCCGCTTCCCCTGCTTTCCCTCTAGCTACCCCCCTGCCAGACACAACCCATGGTGAGGAGCGTCCGCATGTGATACAATCCAAACAAGACCTGACCCTGCACTTACATGTGGCTTCATTCTCTCTGCCGTCTCTTCTTGCTAATCTACAGACAGGGGCAGATGGAGGCAAAATTCATTATAGAAAAAAAAAAAATCCGTATGGCATGTTTCACACACAGATTTTTGCTGAAAAAAGCTACTTTTTGGTGTATTTATTGTGCTTTTTGGGTATTATTTTTAGGCCAAAAAGACTTGACTTTACATTAAAGTCAAATAGAATAGAAAATGCACCACGTACAAAGGTGTTTTGTGGTATTATTGCGGTGTTTTTTTTTTTTAAAGCGGGATCTCAGTGTGGCATTTTTTTCTGATTTTTTTTTTCTTTATAAGAATAAAAGAGGTTGTCGGTGCTACAGATATTGATGACCTATCCTAGACCAGTGAGGGTCCAACCACCAGCACCCCCATCGATCAGCCGTTTTGCACAGCTGGCAGTGTCTCAAACTATACAGTGTACAGAGCTGAAAGCAGACAGCGCCACGCACTGTGTAGTGGCCGTGCCGGGTACTGCAGTTCAACTACAATTCAAGTGAACGTGAGCTGAGCTGCAGTACGGTGGCGCTGGAAACTACACAGTGTACAGAGATGTCTGCCCAAAACAGCGTATCGTTGGGGGTGCTGGGTGTCAGACCCCCAACAACCTAATACTGATGACCTATCCTGAGAATAGGTCATCCACATCTGTAGCCCCGACAAAACCCTTTAAAAAAACACCAAAAATAACCACATTTTGCAAACATAAACAAACCACATAAAAACCTCCAATAAAACACTAAAAAAGTAATAAAAATGCTGAAAAATGTGTGTGTTCAGCATTTTTAGGATTTAATATTTGTAAATGTGAGACCCCTGAGGCTCGAAATTTACACAATCAGTGGCTTCTAGAGGAGAACCTGGAAATGTGCCCTCACGTGCCATGCTAGTAATCTGCATGGGCACCGGATCAATGGCGGCCGCTCGTTACACAGGTAATAAAACAGACAGCACATATGAGATTCATAACCATACGGAATAACCCCGCAGAGAGCACAGACCCCTTTGAAGATTTCAGGGAATTTGCCAACAGATGTTAAACAGCTTTAGGTGGAACTGGAGGATCTCGTTTCTCCTAATCATTTTAGGTTCTCATAGAGGCGTCTTAGTTTGTGGAAATAATGGGAAAGCAGTCTTCACAGATTTACTTAGTTATGTTGTCATTTTGAAAGCAGGCATTAAAAAAAAGAGGAGAAGAAACAACTGTGGGATTGGATTCATGGAGAAGGAGCGGTAGATGAGAAGATGGCATCACCTGTAAGGGGGTTGGGGCACGGGCGTAGGAAGCGGGGGGGGTCGGATCCCCCCCAAGAAATAATGCGGGGGGGGCGGTTATGCAAAAATCCCCCCCAGCTTTCGCAGGGCAATGTGTGCGGCGGTGGCAGGGCACAGGGAGATGAACGCTTCCATTGTGGAAGCGTTCATCTCCATAGTCATCTGTATCGCCGTCCCCAGGACAGCGATACAGATGGCTGTGCTGCGGAGCAGGAGAGGGAGAGGAGTCTCCCTTCCCTGCTCCTCTGATAGGTTGCCGGGACTAGGCCGGCAGCCTATCAGATGTTGGTACAGGCGGCGCGATGACGTCATCGCGCCGTCTGTGAGCCGTACAGCGCGGGACACAGCCCGGAAGAGGCCTGCATCGCATCGCTGTGACGGATGGAGGTTGGGGTACTACCATTATATGCTGACAGGCTACAGGGTGGTAAATGGGGGAGGGGGGCATGAATTAGGACCCTCATATATTAGTTAAAGTGAAGCCTCTCACTTTAAAGGACCTGGCATATCCATGTATTGCATGCACATTCACATTGCAATACCTTATTTCCCCTGTGGTGGCGCTGAATGGCAGTGTTCTTAAGGTGAATCTGGCAGCAGTTTTGACTATGTTAAAGGACATCTGTCAGCAGATTTGTACCTATAAAACTTGGCAGCTGAAGACATCTGTGTTGGCCCCATGTTCATATGTGCCCTCATTGCTGAGAAAAATGATGGTTTAATATATGCAAATGAGCCTCTAGGAGCAACGGGGGCGTTACCGTTACACCTACAGGCTCTGCTCTCTCTGCAACTGCCACACCCTCTGCACTTTGACATGGCCAGGCAGTGAAAACGCCATCACACCTGGTCAATCAAAGTCGGTTTCATAGTAACAAATCTGATGACAGATGCCCTTTAAACTGTTGACAGCACTAGATAGGGGACACCAGGACAAACATACCTTTTGTGGATATTTTATTATCAGGAGTAGAGTGAATGTGGACTTGTATTCTGCTAGGTTCTGCTTCTGCAAATGCCAAGGAGTTGGATCTCCATTGTGAAGTGCTCTCTGCATTGAGCTGTTTTACAGCCCCTCCCTTTGCTCTGAGTGACAGCTGTAGTGGTCTTCTGGTTGGATCCTACAGCTGTCACTCAGAGCAGAGGGAAGAGGCTGAGCACAATGCAGAGGGCACTTGCAGGAACAGAATCTGGCAGAATAAAAGTTTATATTCACACTACTCCTGATAATAAAAGCTCCACAAAAGGTATGTTTGCCCTCTCTCCATTCCCTAGTTCTGTCAGCAGTTTAGGATGGCCAAAACTGCTGACGGATTCCCCTTAATGACATTTGCAGAAAGGTCGGACACGTCTTCAAGTTTTTTTTCAATCTTCCCATTCTAGCTACTCAATTGTATAATTATTAAACTGTATTTTAAGCTGGGGCTTTATCTGGACTTTTTCTGGCACAGATTTTAACTATTACGTCCAAAGCAGTATATTGACTGTAAAAATCAATCACAAATGTGTGTAACTTCAGCCTTATAGTATACTTGACTGCCAGGGAGGATCAGAGTAGAGAGAGAGAGAGAGAGAGACAGTGGCGTAACTAGAAATGACTGGGCCCCACAGCACATTTTTGAAATGGGGCCCCCTCGCCCAGTAATTTTTTCAGAACCCCTTCCTTTCATGCCGCCCCCTTTCATGTGGCTAGTAAAGATTACTCTCTCAGACCAGGCCCGGCATCCGTTCTCTACACTGTCTATACTGCCACTGTATATAATTTCATTGTGTAATAATGTTGAGGAGCCCTGACAAAATCTTTTAGTACTTCTCCTCCTCTTGGATGGGCCCCTTCTGGGTCAGGGCCCCAAAGCAGCCGCTTCCCCTGCTTCCCCTATAGTTACACCCCTGGAGAGAGAGATACTCTTTCTGGCTTGGTACTATGGCTGACAATGCCTTTTAGACAGCTACTGCTTTTACTATGAAAAACTGCACTCTTTTTACTTTTGGTTGGAGGTACCCTTTTAATAAAACCAGAGATCTGGTGATCGCCGCTCTTAGTCAGCAAAGAACTGATTTTTCAGCTGTTTCCCTACAGTGGCCACTACAGGAGAAATGTAGCATTACATGCAGTCATGGAAATAATACATGACCGTAGTTGTGCAAGACCGGAAGCTAAATTCCCCAAACTAATAATTCATATATAATTGTTGGGTGAGAGCGGAGCGTAACTGAGACATGAACCCATGAAAGCAGCCCCTAAAACATTTAATCAGAGCTTTAGCGTTCTGGGATTTTTTATTTTTTCACTGCATTTTATTTCTGGGAAAATAACAGAAGTGGAAGAGACAAGAGAAGAGAATGTCGACTTCTACAGTTTCCAGAACACAGTCCCTGTAGTGTAGGGACGAGAGCTCAGAACATCAATAGCCGACTGCTGGACGGGGTCCAAGTGGTGGAGCGGCTGGAAATCTTACACTGATATTCCCACTGATTCCTGCAGAGAGTAATGGCCAAATGATGGACTACAGGGGTCACACTGCCGAGATAATCACATTAACCAGGTCTTACACTGCAAATGTTAAAGGGGAGACGCAATATAAATTCTCTGTTATAGAAAGATAATATTTTTGCTCCTTGCTTGGCCGAGCTCCAATATGAAATCTACGTAGTAGACATATAACATGGATGGGGCGCCAGCTCAGGCTGCCCTTACCTCTGTATCCTATACAGTGTGAAGCGAGGGGCGCCGACCCAAGGGACATCCTTCTGTTCTGAGGAATGGGAAGGAGGGTGGAAGAGTAGACAGGGAGAGTGGAGAAAAAACATGCCAGAAAGGAGCTCTACTTTGAGTTTTCATACAGGCCTCTTCTACGTTTGCCTTTGGGCCAATTCCAGGACAAAAGAAAAATTATGCTTTTAGACTTTGGACTTTGGACTGCCATCCATAACATGTTGGAATTACATGTTGGAATACAGAAGGGGGCAACTGGGGAATTGTTTAAAGGGTTCCCAACTAGACATTTATGACATATCTCAAGAATGGAAGAAGCATTCGTGGCCACCCCTCCATTCACCACTACGGGACCTCGAAGAGTAGCCGAACACTGCCTTGGCGTTATTCGGAGGTCCTATAGCAGTGAATGAAGGGGTGGTCACGCATGCATGGCTTGATCACATCCACTGCTATAGGGCCTCTGAAAATAGCCGAGTGTGCCTGTTTTTTGGCAGTCCCATAGCAGTGAGTAGGACGTTGAGCGTGCATGACATGCTGTCCGGTCATGGTGGGGCCCCATTCTTGAGATAGGTGTCACGGCCTAGGGCTGGCGCCGTGACACAGTTGCCTCACATGTGTGTGCACTTTCCCTTTTAGGCTTTTTATTCCCTCCTGGTGTGCACAGGGTTTAGGTGTGAGCTTGGGTGAGTTGGGTGTAGCCTCTTGGCTCTTCTTATTCTGGTGTTGTTGAGCCAGAGGTCAGTTGTATGTTTGCCTTTGTTGGTGTAGGAGCTCTTCTCCTTGCTGAATGTGACAGCTGTCCGTGAGGGCCTCCTTGTGGAACATCAAGGTCTTCGGCAATGCTTCCCTCATATTTCCTCCTTGTTCCTTACCTTACTTGTCCGTATGTTTGGTGTGGGTTTGTGTTGGGGATTTGTTGTCATGTCTAGTGTTGGGTTCCATGTCTGGTATGCTTGGTGTATGGTTCCAGCATGGATGCTAGACATCCCCCTGTTTGTCTGAACCTCCGCGAGGGGGTCCCTGATTTCTCGGAGGGGGAATCAAAAGACAGCTAGCGGTTGTTGTTTCTTCGTTTTGGCAGGTAAGTGCTGGTTGTTCCAGTGTGTGTTGTTTGCACTGGGCTCTTGCCTGCCATTATGTTTGTTTGCTCGCTGTCTCATCTTTCCCTGTTGCTTGGTCTGTGGGAGACTCCGGTTCACCCGTGATTTGGTTGAACCGGTTGTCTCTTACTCCTGACATTACTATCAGGGATCCTTAGGGCGTTTGTAGAGTCCTAGGTTCGAGTATATGAGCCCTCCCACCATTAGGGTTGACTCATACTGTCAGGAGGTCAGGGATGGTGTTAGGGATGCATCAGGAGGTGACCTGCTCCCTTTTCCTGGCATTTTGGCCAAGTGGAATTTCTGTCATTCCCTACATTATACGGTGGGGAGTTTCCCCCACTCCCCATGGTGACAATAGGTGAGGCTCCCACCTCTGGGACCTGATCCTATCAGACATTTATTGTGTTTATTGTGTATCCTGTTGATAGGCCATAAATGTCGAGATGGGACAACCTCTTTCAAGGCATACTTGTCGTTGGCATCCAGGAGTTAGGAAAGGGACTATGCCCCGTTCAATGAAATTTTGGCACCAGGACTGAGTCTGAAGATTCAGCATTCCAGCGCAACATACAGTTAGAGTTTGTTGCCCTCCATGCTTTGCCCAGATGTTCTGGGATTGCAGAAGATCTCTTTTTTCCCATAAGCCTCCAGGACATTCTAGAAGGGTTGGCAAGTATGGCTTCAATGTTAGAATATAGTAGCTTTTACAATGGAGGCAACGGCTTTCTCTACAAAATGTGGTCAAGCATGGCTCTGATGGTGACAATTGTCACTTTTCCAGGAGAGACCTTACTAGGCCATACCATATATTGGGGTAGATGGTGGCAGGCA
Organism: Bufotes viridis; assembly: GCA_033119425.1. Taxonomy (NCBI): domain Eukaryota; kingdom Metazoa; phylum Chordata; class Amphibia; order Anura; family Bufonidae; genus Bufotes; species Bufotes viridis. Next base: position 453,716,991 of record CM065592.1, read on the forward strand.
CAAATCTAGGTTCTATTTCACATTTTTTTATGTGTGTAAAAAATAAAGTTTGAATTTAGACGATGCAATTTCGACACCAATAAAAAAATAAAAATAAAAGAAAATACACCTATTCACACACTCTGTCCTCTACTTGGGAAAACTCTCGGAATACCCCTTTAATAAAATCTTACCAGAGTGGTGTGGGGTGGAGTCTTCTGGTTCCTTCTTAGGCAGGCATGTCCAAACTCTGGCCCTCCAGGTGTTGCAGAACTACAACTCCCATCATGCTCTTCTGTAGGTTGATAGCTGTAGGCTGTACAGGAATGATGGGAGTTGTAGTTTTGCAACATCTGGAGGGCCGGAGTTTGGACATGCCTGTTCTTAGGGTACAGCCACCTGGTCAGGATTCCTGGAAGCCAAAATCAGGAGTGGATCATAAAAGGACAGTAGAAGGGACAGATATGACTTCAATTTTTAGAATTTACTCCCAGTCTTGAGTTCCAAAGAAACCATATCTGCAGCTGGAAGGGGCATCCTCTTCCTCACTGAAGCTGCTTGGCAAACACTGTCCCACCTGCCCACTCTTTAACTGTTTAGTTAAGAGTTAGGGTGGGTTCGCATTGGCGTTATGGAATTCTGTTATAGTTTCCGTAATAGAGTTATAATGGAATTCTAGGCCGGAATGCAAGACGGAAGCCTTTAAGAGGCATTTCCTTTTGCTCTGTCCTAATGCATGTTTATGGGGAGAAATAACGGTTCCGTTTTGGTTCCATCATACATGAACAGATAGTCCTGCACAGCAATTGGGGCAGCTGTTCATTTGTTGTGAAAGACCGGAGCTGGCTGTTTGTCCACCCTATGCCTGCATCGATGATGTTTTATGACAGCTTGGAATAATAAAAAACACTTTTTGGTAAGTGCCGCCTATTTGTTTTTCTTTTGTTGGATATATTCCGAAGTAGGCCTGCAGGTGGCAGCACTAAACTAAAATATACTGAATCTTCAAGTTAGTAATGGATATAATTCCGTTGTAAAATAGAAGTAGCAGAACTTAGCTCCCCCCCTCCCCACCCCACTCCCTCCACTTGGGAGAGCCTAAAAAAAAGTAGAAAATAGTAAAACATTTTTAAAAATACAAAAATTTATAAAAATACTAATCACCCCCTTTTCTCAGAAAAAAATATCATAGGCATCGCTATGTCCGAAAACGCCATAATATTAAAATGTTTACCCCATACGGCAAATGGCTGTTTTTCGTCCCTTCACCTCCCAAAAAGTTTTGAATAAAAAGTGATCAAAAAGTCATGCACACTCCAAAATGAAATCAATAAAAACTACAGATTGCCCCGAATAACTATAAAAAAATGTAATGGGGTAAGAATATGGCAAATAAAAGAAAAAAATATTTTTCCAAAGTTTTTTTAGTATTAAAATCACAAGAAAAACCGTATATAAGAATGGTATCTCTGTAATTGTACTGACCCAGAGAATAAGGTAACAGCTTAGTTTTAACGCATATGAAACACAGTAACTACTGAACCCGGAATTGCATTTCTTTTCCCAATTTCACACCCGTCCACCAGCACTTTACATTTCCTACCATGATTTTTAGTTGGTTTAATTTTCAACATTTTTTTTTTAAATTCTGTTAAAATATTTTTGTAAAATATGCCAATTTTCAATTTTTTTTATTCCAATTTGCTCCTAGTTGACGTGTTGTGAGGAGCACCCGGTCTCCACCACTGTAACCTGTATGTTATAGATTAGAACAAGCCCTGACACTAGACGTGGGGTCAGAGGTCACACCTGCTATTCTTAAATATTTTTGCTTCTAAAAGGACGCATAACAATATGTGCGCACCAAAGGCATTCCAGCCGAGAAACCAATCCCCTGCAGCTGTTATCATGAGGCCTGGACGATGGCGCTCAATGAGGAATATTATCCCCTGGAAACATCTCGAGAAATTATTTTGCTATGCTCTTAGGCTGAGAAATGCAAAGCAACGTCCGTCTCCTCCTCCTGCACAATGGAGAACTTTCCATTGGGGAAGGGGGAAGTACGGGCGACCCGGCAATTTGGCTTCAGATCTGTAATTTTGGAATTAGCGCCTCTGTACAGATCTATTTCAGAAGTGACAGAGGCCGGAATAGAAAGGATTTTAAAGGATATTAGTATCTTGGTAGCAGAGCAGTCAGTGGCACAGTCATGGCCAAAAATTTTGAGAGTGACACCAATTTTGGTTCTCATAAAGTTCGCTGCTTCAGTTTTGATGGTGGCAATTTTCATTAACCCTAGATTGTTATGAAGAGTGATCAGATTCATTTTTATTAATTGCAAAGTCTTTTTTTGCCATGAAAATTAGCTTAATCACAAAACCCCCATTTTCACCGCATTGTAGCTGCTAACATCATCTCAGTGATCTTCTCGTTAGTTCAGGAGAAAGTGTTAACAAGGACAAGGCAGCTGTCGTCATTCTATAATGCCGATTGAATTAAAAGAGCAGATTGGTTGCTTTTAAAGGGGGAGGGGGTGCTTGAAATCCTTGTCTTCTTCTGTTAGCCATGGATACCTTCAAGGAGACATGTTCAGCCATCTTTGCTTTGCATCAAAAGGGCTTCAAAGGTAAGGACTAGTGTTTAGCGAACTTGTTTTTTAAGTTCTGCGTCCAGAGTTCGGGTTCGGGTTATCGAAGAATCCCATTATGGACTCCAAATTCCGTTATGGTCTGTGGTAGCCCGAACTTTGGACGCAGAACCTAAAACACAAGTTCGCTCAACACTAGTAAGGACATTGCTGCTTGTAAAATTGCACCTAAATTGACCATTTATTACATCATCAAGAACTTCAAGGAGAGAGGTTCAATTGCTCTGAAGAAGGCTTAAGGGCACCCAAGAAAGTTCAGCAAATGTCAGGAACATCTCCTAAAGAGGATTCAGCTATGGGATTGGGTCACCACAGTGCAGAGCTTCCTCAGGAATGGTAGCTGCATCTGTACGCACAGTGAGGTGAAGGCTTTTGGAGGAGGGCCTGGTGTCAAAAAGGGCAAGAAAGAAGCCACTTCTCTCCAAGAAAAGCATCAAGAACAGATGGACATTCTGCCAGAACTGCAGAGGACTGGGGGAAAGTTATTTTCTCTCATGAAGCCCCTTCGGGCTGTTTTAGACATCTGGAAAAATGATTGTCCAGAGATGAAAAGGTGAGCGCTTCCATGAGCCCTGTGTCATGCCAACAGTAAAACGTCCTGAGACCATCCATCTGTGGGGTTGCTTCTCGTCCAATAGAGTGGGGTCACTTACAATTTTGCTTAAGGCTACTTTCACATTAGCGTTTTTTGCAGATCCGTCACGGATCTGTATAAACCCTTCCAATACAATAATACAACCACATGCAACCGTCCTGTTCGGATCCGGTTCTATTATGTCTTCTATAGCCAGGACGGATCCGTCTTAAACACCATTGAAAGTCAATGGGGGATGGATCAGTTTTCTATTGTGTCAGAGAAAACTGATCCGTCCCATTGACTTACATTGTGTGCCAGGATCCGTCTTGCTCCGCACCACATCGCAGACAGAAAAACGCTGCATGCAGAGCGGAATGGTGACTGAACGGAGGCAAACTGATGCATTGTGAGCGGATCCTTTTAGGGCAAAACTGATGCGTTTTGGACCGCTTTTGAGAGCCCATGACGGATCTCAGAAACGGAAAGCCAAAACGCCAGTGTGAAAGTAGCCTAAGAACACTGCCATGGATCAAAAATCAGAACATCCTCCAAGAGCAAGTTCTCCCAACCATCCAGGGCTCCTGCAAAACCGAAACCGGACGGATCCACTATGCTGGCCATAGACTTCTATTATGACGGAATGCCTCTAGAGATTTAGAAATTTTAGAAATTTTTATTTTTAAAAAAGTACATCCAGTAATGAAGTGACCATGACAGATGCATTCATTAAAGAGGACCCGTCCGCTCTCCTGACATTTCTGTTTTAGTACCTGTGCTCCCCATGAAATAACAGTTCTGGAGCATCTTTTCATTTAACTGAATGCTGTGCTGTTCCTCTGTTATGCCTACTAGAAGATATGAATGATTTGCCAACTGGGTGTTACCAGTTGGGGTGTGTCCCTGCACTGTCTAAGGCTGGCTTCACACGTCCGTTTAACATGGACGTGAACTGTCCGTGGTAACCTGGGCTGGATTCCTGCTTAGAGCAGGAGCGCACAGCGACATTGGTTGCTATGACGCCGTGCGCTTCCTGCCGCCGCCGCTGTACAGTAATACACTGGTATGATCTATATGACTGTATTACTGTACAGCAGCGGCGGCAGGAAGCGCACCTCTAATTTCATATTAGGGCACACTCCACTCAATGCTCCACTAAAGGGTGAACATCACCATAATACAGCAATATATGTAGGCACCATATGGTGACACATGGGGAGTGGTCAGGACTGTGCCCCTGCGCAGGCTCTTTGTTCGGTACATGGCTCTGCTGTGTGATGAAGGCCTTAATGGGATACTAGGCGATGTGATTGTACCCTCAAAGCTGTCCATAAACAGGGTCATTTATCAAAGTGGTGTCAAGTAGTAGAACTGGCTTAGTTGCCCATGGCAACCAATCAGATTCCACCTTTCATTTTAGACAGCTCCTTTGGGAAATGAAAGGAGGAATCTGATTGGCTGCTAGGGGCAGCTAAGTCAGTTCTACTTTAAACCAGTTTGATGAATGACCCCCAAAGTGCCTGTAAGTAACCCGCTGTGTTCATCGCTTGGATTACACTTCCTGGACATCTCAGGAAGCGTCTTGTTTCCGGGGATGTGCCTGACGGAGACAGTCGAATTGCCAACCGGGAGTTATCCGTTGGGGTGTCTCCCTGCACAGCCTGACCCTGGCAGCACTGATTGGACAATGTCACACTGTGCAGAGGGACCCCCCCTCCCAATCTGGGGACACCCACTGACAATTCATTCATAAGCTTCTAATAGGAATAATAGAGGGATGGCACCACATAGAATTATATGAAAAGATGCTCCAGAATTGTCATTACACGGGGAATGCAAGCAGTTACTAAAACAGGAGAGGCGAAAGGACAACACTTCCACCGACTCCAGCAAATTACAGGCGAACGTTTTATTAAAGTCGACAAGCAGGCGCGAGCGAGAAAGGATTTAATGGACTGATTTAATTCAAGATAAGAGGACGCAGAGCTGCATGACATCATACGGCGCGCCAATGCCAAGTCCCCGCTGCCTCGTGTGAAAAGATTGCATTGCGACATCTCACACATTTTTACGAGCTGTGAACAGGCCACATAAACCAGGTTTTAGCCTCTCGCATAACATGACATTGTCCCAGAAACTGGAGGCTCCTCAAAATCTCCACCTGTCAGGACCCTCGTTACACCGAAGAGATTGAGCTCCCGAACTCGCGCGGCATGAAATAATATCATGAGGTGACCCTCCGTTTTGAAAAAGACGCCCTGATTAGAAAATGACCGATGGTTTAAATTGCGTTTTTATGTTACAGGGGTTCTCTGGGCTTTTAATATTGATGACCTATCCTCAGATTGGCGGGGGTCTAACACCGCCCCCCCCACGAATGAAGGGAAGGCGTGCGCAGTGCGAGCATGCGATCTCCCTTCCCTTCCTGCTCGCCATAGACACAGCAGCAGTGAGCAGGAAAAGAGAAGGAAGACCACGCGCTCGCACTGTGCCGCCTTCGCTTCATAGAGCTGAGGGGCGGGGGTGCCGAGTGTTGGACCCCCGCCGATCTGATATTGATGACCTATGACCGGACAATATTAAAAGCCCAGAGAACCCCTTTAAGCTTTTTTTTTTTTTTTTTTTTGTGATTTTTGTTTTCATTTTATCTGTTATTATATTTTAAAAAATATATATATAACATTGTGCAGTATTCACACTGGCCACTAGGCTTAATAATTTGTCAATATTTCCTATATACAGGTAACCTTTCAGTAGCCACCTTATTATCATCACAGACATGATTACAATGACAGATATCACCTCTGTATAGATAACACAGGATCCAGTATTCACAATAGGTGATATCACAGCTTATCTTCTCCCTCCTGACCTCTGCACAGGTCGCAGAGCATGCCCAGAAAAATTCCTCTATAGAAGTCAATGAGGTTCTCTACTGTCCAATGTGGCTGCTCTTAAAAAAACGGGAAGTTTTGACACATTTTAGTCATAGTAGCTTGTGCAAAAACTGCACGATTTTGGGATATTTTTAAAACATAGATATTGACATGGAAAATGTAAAAAATAAAAATAAAAACTAAATTTAAATAGATCATTTTCTGATGACACAATCCCATTAAGGCAACTTTTCTTCTCGGCACCACCATAACCGTGCATGCTTTGCCTATCCAAGTGTGCATGTTGGGAATGCATGGGGAAATAAGCTTCTGCCAGCCCGGTCTCATGGCAGCTGCTGTCAGGTCAGAGCAAAGTATTGGGCATATTGAAATTTAAGGGGTTCTCTGGGATTTAAAGGGGTTTGATGTAAAGAATAAAATAAAAAAAACATCTTACAGTACAGGAAAATCTATTTCTAACAAAGCTAGAACCAGCCCAGTACCTCACATGGATCCAGAAATCTCCACATTCACTGCTCCAATGTGGAGATTAACTTCAGCCTGGCAGCTCAAGGGGCGTTTCCTTTCTGCTGCAGCTCTCGCCCTGTAACTGTCACAGCTTCTAACAGAACATATGGCTGGTGGCAGTTGGAGAGTTCACCTGAGCACGTTTGACGAGCTCAGTGAGACGGACAAAAAACAAGGAGATAAACAAACAGTAGGTGGCGCTATACAGATATATTTTTTTGAATATTTTACTGGCTATTATAAATGTTTAATGACATGCAATTACAAAAGTATTCAGATCCAGGTGCTGGTTTAAAAAAAATAGAATATGTTTCGTGACACAACCCCTTTAACTACTGATGACCTATTCTTAGGATAGACCATCAATATTAGATCAGTGGAGGTCTGTCTCTCATCATCACCCCGAACAATCTTTTGTGTGCTGCCGGAACCAAGCACCGGAACTACACCGTTACTGCAGCTCAGCTTCCCTGTTGGTGCCTGGTTCCAGCGCTGCATGGTGGGTCAGCGGAGGTGCGGGGAGTCGGACACCTGCCAATCTGATATTGATGACCTTTCCCTATCCTAAGCATAGGTGAACAATAGTTGAACCTCAGAGAACCCCTTGAAACATGCCCAATCCTTTTTGCCAACATCTACCATCAGAGGAGAGTTGGGGCAGCCACCACCCTCATTCATCTAATGTCCACCTATATGCCCGTTGGAAACACTTTGAGAATTAGTAAGAGTCTTAATGGCAGCCACCATGTTTCTTGAGTGTCCAACGACCTTAGTACCAACTTCTGGGGTATCCCTTACCCTCCATCAAGCTTTTACGATATATGTCCCTCTGCTACAGCAAGCCGTTGTGACGCCAGTGGCATGGAAACAACGAGGACATGGAGTCCCCTCTAAGTACAGTAGTGTTGGTACCCATGTGTGGGATTGCCCGAGTGGTGCAGAGTGACCTACAATCTCTCTGAAGGTGTTGTATGCACGTGTCACAGTGCTTCTACCCGGATTTCCTTGTATCCAAAACGTGGTCGGACGAAGCAGTTAACAATTGAGGGATTTGTAGAATAACTTGAGTCCAGACTTGTATTAACGTTGAATGCAGCTTTACTTGGCAGAAGCTTTCATCAAGGAACAATCTTCCAACTTTATCTTGGTTACCAGCAGGTTCCGGCATGAAAATGGCAGGCAAACACTCTCAGCCCTGCTACATCTGTACTTTCTCAGCTCTGCTATGTTGGCTAGATTAAATAGGAACTTTTCTCTTCTGCTGTAACTGTGAGGCCTCTTGCACACGACCGTAAGTTTGGTCCGCGTCCAAGCCGCATATTTTGCAGCTCGGGCGCAGACCCATTCACTTCAATGGGGCCGCAAAACATGCCGACAGCACTCCGTGTGCGGTCCACATTCGTTGCTCCATTCCGTGGCCCCACAAAAAAATAGAGCATGTCCTATTGTTGTCCGTTTTGCGGACAAGAATAGGCATCTCCGTTCCGTTCCGCAAATTGCTGAAGGCACATGGAGCTGTCTGTAGTCTGTCTCTTACTTTAATCCTAGGAACTTCTTCCCGGCTTCAAGCTTACTTGGCTTGGCTTTAGGCAATGCAAAACCAGGAAGGGACATGGAACCATATAGAACTCACGGGCAGGGCCTGTCCGGGAGGGACGAGGCCTGCTTCCTTCCCCATGGAGGGGATCCTCTAGACACATCCTTTCCCCAAGGAGGGGTAGGTTAGACTGACTTTCTCCAGCTAACTCCTCCCTCTCTAGAGAGGGGAATAGAATAAAAGAAGATTTCCATTCTATCTAACACAGCTCTGCCAGAAGTGCCGCCATCTGCTGGTAAACGAGGCACACTACACTTATACAGTAATATTTTAGGAAATAGATACATACACTATGCAGAACATGGTAATAAATATAAATGATGACACAGAATCAACCAATACAGATAGTGGGGTCCCAAAAGAAGTGGTAATGCCACCCTGGGGTATTACAGATTGATATCTTAAAGGGTACCTGCCATTTAAAAAAATACTTATGATGTGTCATAGAGACAAGTCAGAAGTTTTGGGTGATGAGGTCCCCACCGATCACTAGAATGTAGAGATAAAATTGCTTTTTTGAGCCTCTTTATCTTTTGTAAGCCCTTTTCTGGTCTCCTCAGACCCATGTACAGCCCAAAGACTGCTAACCCAACCTCTCCAAGAAGAGCTGGAAACCGGAGATCGTTGATGATCACCTCTAGCCCTTTGTTCCATTGACCAGTAGGAGCCTTGGCACCTCTTCATTTGTGTTGTTTGATTGTTGACTCTTTCTTCTTGGCTTCCAGGGTTGGACTAGTTCCTTGGAGTAGACTAATGGACATCTACAAGTAGACCGAGGTTCTTACACAATAACTGCCCAAAAGATTCAGCAGAAGACAACCCTATGGAGGTGACTTTGGAGCCAATTAGATAGTGGTAGAGTCTATTTGTTAGGGGACAAGCCACAAATAACCTAGTTAGCCTTATTTCTGGTATATCCATGCAAACAACAAGGATTACGATCAGATTAACAGTGGGCATGCACACACTCTGTCTAGATGGAGCGTGGGCCTTCAGAATCATCTACAAGGAACCCTAGCTTGATGGCTTCTTTGGCTTATCTTTGGTAATGTAGCTGAACTTTTGGTTCTAGACCTCTGTCAACATTTTTTTTCTTTTTCTTTTTTTCTTAAAGAACTTACCATGCTGCATTTCATATTTCTCAGCTCTATTTCCAGCTCCATCCCATCTGATGTAATATCTGCGATATTATACTTCCATTTCCATATTCATTATGTTCCAGAACAATAGGTCTTTAGCCTAGATTTCAGGATTACAGATCTGGCGAAACACGTCTCGCTGGGACGGGGGCTGTAGAGCGAAACAGATACTGTGATATACATGTAGTGAGAAAATACATTTGGCTCTATGTAAAAATATCCAATTTAAGTCAGTGCAAGAAATGTGCCAAAATCCCCTGCAATGCAACAAGCCAGTGTTCAGACAAGGTCAGAGTGACAACACACCAGGAATGACTAAACCGTGCGAGGCGCCGCATTAATGTAGAAGCTTCTGCAGGAGGCCTGCAAACAGACAAGCCATAGCATACCTCCCAACTTTGAAAAGCAGAAAGAGGGACATCATGTGCGGAGCCTGAAGCGCGCTGCAGCAAATTTTTTCTGCACTAGGCCACGAGGCCCAAAACATAACTAAACACTTAATCCCAGCCAGTCCCTTAAATGCCCCCACCAGAGTAATTATTCCTGCTTTATGCCACCGCACAATATTTACACCCACATTGTGCCATTTTCACAGGTTATGTCCAGATATGTGCCCCCTCACAGTAGTTATGACAGATATGTGCCTCTTGACAGTAATATGCCCAGCTGTGCCCCCTCACAGAATTATGCCCAGCGTGTTCCCCCTTCACAGAATGATGCCCAGCTTGTGCCCCCTTTACAGGATTATGCCCAGCTGTGCCCCACTCACATGATTATGCACAGCATTGTGCCCCCTTCACAGGATGATGCCCAACTGTGCCCGCCTCAGGATTATGCACAGCATTGTGCCCCCCCCCCCACAGGATTCTGCACAGCATTGTGCCCCCTTCACAGGATGATGCCCAGTATTGTGCCCCTTCACAGAATTATGCCCAGCTGTGCCCCCCTCACAGGAGATGAAGATAAAGAAAAAAAAACTCACCTACTCACCTTGTTCCTAGCAGCAGCAACAGGATACATTGGCTGCTCTGGTCTGTGCCCCGCTGCACAGACCTGCAGTGTGGAGAGTCGGTAGGGGGGTGGAATGATGAAGCAGGGAGCCGACTGCTCTCTGCTTCATCATTACAGGCAACTGTCTCTGCTTCCTATGGAAACAGGAACAGCTGCCTGAAAGTGGGACATACCTCCCCTCGTACCAGGACCGCCGGACAACCACTGCAATCTGGGACTGCCCCGCCAGATCCGGGACGTTTGGGAGGTATGCCATAAACATACATGAACGATAAACTGTACCTATGTAACGAGGACGAGACTGGACTTCTTGGTACTCAGGGTCCCCAGGACTTACAGCAGGGTTTAACTGCACAAGAACCGGGCAATTGAAAGCAGGGGTGTAAACAGATCTCATAGGGCCCCATAGAAAAACTGTTAGTTGCGCCGCAATCTGTAAGTTTTCTCCGCTCACGCCAGGTCTAAAAAAGTGGGTGTGCCGTGGGCATGGAATGGGCTCAGTCATCCTTTTCTACGCCTGTTTTAGGCATAGAAAATGGTCTAAATGTAAGACAGCTAGGAAGATGTCTTACATTTAGGCCGGCGCTGGATGCGCCAAAGTTATGTAGAGACTAACACCAAATTTATTTCTGCTAAGCTCTAATACAGGGGTGTGTAATGAAGGGGCCACCTGTGTCTGGATGGTGGACATTAAAACTGTGGGAGCTATTCGTGTTTGTTGGCAGATCAAACAATCCTTTCTAGTGGTGGTCTGTCTGGCTCGTCCACAGCCTGTTCACCATGTGGGCGTGCCCTCACGTAACCACTGCTTCCAACACCTCCTAACAGCTACATCAGAACAGCCCAGATGGTGGGCAATTCATCGAATTAACAATTCTGCCCCTGTCGGTCCAATGATGCACTCTCTCTCTCAAAGTCTGTCAAAGGGCACACTTTCTTTGAGTGCTTCGTAGAGTCATGTCCAGCAGTCAACGATCTCTTACTAAAAGGTACACTACCCAAAAGTAGCCTCTGAGAGCCTTTTTATGGGGCTATAGAGAAACGCTTTTACTCTCTTGTGGCAAGACCCAGTGTCTGATCAGACCACACCTGTCTTCATTTACATATCTGCCTGTAGATCTGTCCGCTTTTCACCTATATGCCGGCTCTTAGCCGGACAAAAAACATTGCGTGCAGTCTGGTTGAAAATTGTCACAACTGGAAAGTGTCCGGATCCATTTATAGTCAATGGGGCCTGGCAGTAAACGGCAGTATTCAGCTAGGTTAGTTCTAGTGAACTCCGGCATGCTGTTCTCTACCGGAACAGCCTGCCGGATCTAGACGCAAATGTGAACCATTCCCTTAGAGGTTACCTTGGGTTCCTTTGTGACTTCCCAGGCCATTATGCGCCTTGCTCTTGGTGTGATTTTGTTGGTCAAGTGCTCCTGGGGAGGGTAATAATGGTCTTGAATTTCCTCCACTTGTACACAATCTGTCTTGTATTGGTATGGTATAGTTCAAACTCGGGTATGGTATAGTTCAAACTGACGAAGCGCGAAAGCAAAACCCGGGTCGGGCTGTGAGGAGAGATTTTGTATCGCCTGTATATTATCTAAATCTAGTAAGTGCAATAAAATATTTTTATGTGGATATCGGAGGCTATGCTTCACTATGTTCGGGGATTTTTTATACACACGGCATGGGGAAGCGCTCCAAGGGATACTTTTTGGAAACAGCCGAGAAGCCGGATTAGTGTTTGTCCAACTACTGGCGACTTGAATATACTTGCTTTTTGTGAATATTTTATCGTCTGCAGCTGTCTAACCCTGTTTGCGGTGCTTCACTATGGTGTGAATTTTGTATCACACAGGGTGCATCGGTGTGGCGTTTGTTACTATCCTGAACAGAAGAAGCCGATTATAAATCTTAAGTTCAAACTCTGTTTTGTAACCCTTTCCAGCTTGATGAGCATCAACAACTCTTCTACTGAAGTCCTAAGAAATCTTCTTTGTTCCGGCCATCAAACACCTCAACAAACATGCTGGGAAGGTCAGACTTTGATAGATCCCTGTTCTCTATATAAAACAGATCCCCCACTCACACCTGATTGTCATTCTGTTGATTGAAAAAACCCGACTATAAATTCATCTTCAAATTATCTGCTAATTGTAAGGGTTCACATACTTTTCCCACTCACAGACGTGATATTGGATCATTTTCCTCACAAATTAATGCGAAAGTCTAATATCTTTTTTATTCTTGTTTGATTTAGTTACTTTTATCTACTTTTAGGACTTTGGATGTAGTTTTAGATCAAATTTATGCAGGATTTTAGAACATTCTGAAAGGTTCACAAACTTTAAAGCAACATTATAGATAGACTAATAACTACAAGGTTTTTCACTTAACATTCAGTAACCCATTAGATAAAGAAGATAAATTATTTTAAGATCTGCTGACTATACAGACCAACACTGTACAGAAGGTAATTCCTGGTGACAGGCGCGCTAGAAAGAAAAAATTCTCTGTCACAAACTAAACATGGCGACAGTGAATGCAGGGCAGTGTTGAGTTGCTCCTCTGGACGATACGTGTTTGTTCTGCGCACAAGACGCGCGCACATTCCTGTCTCAGAAATGAATGGGGTTTCTGTAAGGGAACGGACGAGTGATCTCCGGGTACACGTCTGGCCTCTTTCAAGTCAGAAAATCTCCTCGCAGCCATCGGCCTGAGCAGACTTATAGAGAAGTTACCTTAAACCTTACATCTCCTCCTGGCACCGCGCCAGCGCGTCTAGCGTTTTAAAATGATTTAATTTCCTTTACTTGCAGCCAGAAGAAAACGCCAAGACCTATGACGGGGAGTTTTCCGTAGAAAAGAAAGATCCCGCAACGTCTCCAACTCACTGGAGAAAACCACCTTAAATAGCTCCCAAAAAAAGCTCTTAACCATTTAATTCATTACATAGATTATGTAGCTTTATATGTTTTCTATATTTTATACAAGGATTATGCATTTTATATACTTTATAAATTACTGAATGACTCCATGCCAGGAACACGTCCAGAGAAACCACTGATTTTATTACATGGCCACAGGACCTAAAACAAACTCTTTCTTAAAGAGCAAGTCCATTCAAATACTCTACCTATCCACATCTATATATGAGCAGCATGATAGCAGTTATATTCTTGCACATAGGAGGCAGTATTATAGTAGTTATATTCTTGTACATAGGAGCAGTATTATAGTAGTTATATTCCTGTACATAGGAGCAGTATTATAGCAGTTATATTCTTGCACATAGGAGGCAGTATTATAGTAGTTATATTCTTGTACATAGGGGGCAGTATTATAGTAGTTATATTCTTTGCCAATTTTCTTTTTATTAAGCAAATGAGCATATAAGAAACGACCATAAAGCGTACCAAATGCATGTCGGCAGTTACAAGCAAAGAAGAATAATAACACATATGTTGGGAACATAATACATGAAATCTATAGCATTCTCAAATAAAGGTAACATCGTCGTACCGGAGGTGTCTCAGACTCATCATCAAAAAGGTGTTGCTCAAATCAGCGACCAAGGCCGCACAGTACAGAGAACCGCGGGTATACTCATATAAACATAGTACACATAATGTTGATAGAACGGGTCTAAAGTTATAACATCAAACCAAAAGACAGATAAGGACAGAACAATAAAGGGGTGACAATGTAGAAGAAGACAGCGAGGACACAGAAGGGAGGGAGGAAGGAGGGGGAGGGAGAGGAGTGGCACTTCATAGCGCTTAGATGAATCCTCGATATGACATCCATGGCCTCCAGACAGTCAGAAATCGGGCTCTACAATTGGCTTCCCATGCAGATAGCTCCTCTAGCCTCATAAGGTGGTCTACTTTAGCCTTCCATTCTTCTATCGTAGGTGCTACATCTGATTTCCATTTAAGTGGTATAAGCAGCCGAGCCGCTGCCAACAAAATGGAGGGTAGGTTATGTTTCGACGGAGTAAAAGTGGGGTTTGGACACCATAACAGAACCAGTTTTGGGTCCAGGCTTAAGACCCTGTCCTGGCCCCCATTCTATTGATAACATCCTCGATCTGGGCCAAAAAAGGTTTGATATCAGGGCAATGCCACCATATGTGGGACAAGGTTCCCAGGTCTCCCCCACACCTCCAGCACTCAGCTGGTACTGACGGATTGAGTCTATGCAAAAACGCTGGCGTCTTGTACCATCGAGTGGTTAATTTGAAGGAATTTTCCTGCAATAAAACACACCTGTAAAAACCATGTGAGTTAGACATAATCGCCATTTTCTCTGGTTCCGAGAACTCAACCCCGAGCTCAGACTCCCAGGCAGATAAGTACTGTGTACTAGGAGGCATAGAGGAGAAGCCTGTACATTTTCGAGAGGGCTTTACCCCCTGTTAATGGTTTGCCAATCATACTGCTTAGCCAAGTAGAAGAAGAAAAGTTAGGGTCCAGAGAAGAGGCAAGCTGCTTGATGTCTCGCCGAAAGCTATGAAGGTGAAGAAAATGAGCACCGTGCAATAGAGGTGAGTCTAGAATTATCGCCCACGACATTTCACCATTAGAAGGGCACACATCAGATAAAGTCATACCATCGAGCTTCCTCCAAATCCCGCTCGGGGTCGCAATAGTTTTATGCAGAAACGCTGCAGCATGGGTAGAGGGGAGGAGTGAGTGTGGGAAGACCGCGCCTCCATTTTTGTAGATCTTGCCCACTCCACCAACATACCTCTCCACAAGAGGCCTACATCTGCTGAATTGTGCATGCAAGTGCGTACACCCACAGGACCTGACGGTTCCTAAAGGAAAGGACATTCCTTTCAAGCTCATCACATACAGAAGAAGGGTTAGGGCAAGCAAGGTTAAACCACGATTGATCTGGGTTGCGGTGTAGTAAAAGCCCAGGTGTGGAAGGCCAAAGCCGCCCAGTCACTTCTCTCTGGTCAGGATAGCATAGGACACTCGTGCCTTTTTGCCTCCCCATATAAATCTCGAGAAGGCCCTTCTTATGTCTGTGAAATATGAATTAGGAATCCAAATGGGAAGGGTCAGGAAGAGATAAGTAAATTTGGGAACTATATATGCCTTCAAGTAATTCTTTTTTCCCATCCAGGAGATAAAAGGGAGTTTCACAGATAATAAATGGCGTTTAACCTCTTGTAGTAGAGGCGTGTAGTTAAGCGAGTGAAGATCTGACAGGTCCGCTGAGATGTGAAGTCCTAAAAATTGAATGGATTTAGGCGCCCACGAGAAGGGAGTGTGACTTTTAAAGATCAGAGATCACCTGTGCCGGGCACGTTATATTAAGGGCTTATAGTAGTTATATTCTTGTACATAGAAGCAGTATTATAGTAGTTATATTCCTGTACATAGGAGCAGTATTATAGTAGTTATATTCTTGTACATAGGAGCAGTATTATAGTAGTTATATTCTTGTACATAGGAGCAGTATTATAGTAGTTATATTCTTGTACATAGGAGGCAGTATTATAGTAGTTATATTCTTGTACATAGGAACAGTATTATAGTAGTTATATTCTTGTACATAGGAGCAGTATTATAGTAGTTATATTCTTGTACATAGGAGCAGTATT
This sequence comes from Bufotes viridis, assembly GCA_033119425.1. Lineage (NCBI taxonomy): Eukaryota > Metazoa > Chordata > Amphibia > Anura > Bufonidae > Bufotes > Bufotes viridis. The sequence continues at coordinate 453,732,947 of CM065592.1, forward strand.
ATAGTAGTTATATTCTTGTACATAGGATGCAGTACTATAGTAGATTTATTCTTGTATATAGGAGCAGTATTATAGTAGTTATATTCTTGTACATAGGAGCAGTATTATAGTTGTTATATTCTTGTACATAGGAGGCAGTATTATTAAGTGTTCTTGCTTGGCAAGGCCACTTACTGTTATTAAGTGTTCTTGCATGGCAAGACCACTTACTGTTATCTCACAAATATATTCTTATTATAGCCAAATTTACCACCCTAACTCCTCCCACAGTTTTTACACTACATAGACAGTAATATACCGAAACGTGTGGATTGTTCCCGATTGGTGTGCTATTACTTTGTGGAACGTGTCGCCGAATGTTTCACGAAATATTGGCATTTTTGTGGGGAAATTGGTCCCATAGAAATGAATGGCGGAATATTCAATAATGGAAAAACTACAATTTCTGGGGAAATTGTGTGAAGTGTTCTTGCCTCCACCAGTAGTCTACAACTGGAGTGGGCAGAGTAACTGGGTGGAGTGGCTTGAGTAACTGTTGTGTGGTTGGAGTGGCTGGAGGAACTGTGCAAAAGTTGGACTGGGCAGAGTAACTTTATGGAGTGGGCAGAGTAACTGTGTGAAGTGTTTGGAGTGAGTAAAGATAGTAAACATTACACTAACCAATTGATTGTGGCTAGAGTGGAGTTTCAATGAATGTCCATGGACAGCATGAGTTGCAAACAAATGGTCATATTGTGAAAACTGTCAGGACTATGGCTTAGCTGTGGACATTTTTTGTGGCAGCAAGGATAGCTGAACGTTTTGATATAAGATTTGTGTAGGTGGGCTTGAAAATGAGGGAGTGGTGGCAGTTTAGAAATCATGTCCTGATTTTTTAGCTCACACTCTAGCTTTTGTCACTCTGCTGGCTGCTCACACACCTGGGTCCCTTTGGCAACTCACTCTACAGCAAGGGCAGAGAAGAGCGGTTAAAAACAAACTGCTCCAACTTGCTTTCTTCACTGGCGGTTGCCATCTTCAAACGGTTGTAGTTTAAAATTATAAATGTTACCGTGAAGAGCTTTATATTGTGAGAATCACAAGACCCAGACCTACCTTTTGATGCATAGTATGTCTCTGAAAAATAAAAATGAAGGCACAGTTGCAATTTAAAAATTGCCCTTCAAATTTGAGGTGGCTAGAGTGGAGTTTTAATGAATGTCAATGGGCGGCGTGAGCCATAGTCCTGATAGCTTTCACAATATGGCCATTTGTTTGCAATTCACGCCATCCTTTGACATTCATTGAAACTCCACTCTAGCCACAATCAATTGGTTAGTGTAATGTTTACTATCTTTACTCACTCCAAGCACTCCACACAGTTATTCTGCCCACTCCATAACGTTACTCTGCCCAGTCCAACCTTTCCACAGTTACTCCAGCCACTCTCACCACACAACAGTTACTCAAGCCACTCCACCCAGTTACTCAAGCCACTTCACCCAGTTATTCTGCCAACTCCAGTTGTAGACTACTGGTGGAGGCAAGAACAATTCACACAATTTCCCCAGAAATTGTAGCTTTTCTAGTATAAGTTATATTCTTGTAGATAGGGAACCATTCTCATGGACCATTCACTTGAATGGGCAAGTTTACTGAGAAAATCAAAGCAAAATAGATACATGGAAATTCGGATATGTGACTTGGCTTATTGATTGTAATGGGTGAGTCATCAGTCCATGTGCATTCTACGCGTCGCTCATCTAAATGAGCCGTAATATTTTAAACCATAATCTTATATAGAATTATTCATGTTGCAGTTAGGTCAATACAAAAGTTTAGACACAGCTTGTACAGTATTTAGGAGGGGACAGCTTTGGTCTTGAGGTGAGTCATAATATATAATAATATATATTATATAATTAATATAAAGTTATAATCCACTTACTAGTTTACAAAGTTTCCATAATGTAAACAAATAAAAAAGAATTCGGCAGTAAGACGCTCCACCTGGCGGGAGGTGTCAGATTCCAATTAGTGATAATTAAGCTGGAAGGAGCTCAGGACGTTCCTTTACCCAGAGCTCAACTTGGGAGGTGATGTTTTCTCCACAGGGAAACCAGCAACATGAAAACATGAAACCACTGGAGATCTCCCTGGGATTCCAATAAAGATGGCCAAACATTTTTCTAGGCAAAATAACATGTTTTCTTACAACTAACCTCTACTTTTCCAGGCCAGGAAACTCCTCTGACTCTCAAATAAGTAAGTGTAAAAATTAAATATAATTTGATCCTACGACTGTTGGGACAGACGTCACACAAACTGAGGCAGAAATTGATGTTATTTGTACAGATTTTTTAGCTTTCCCGCAGATTTCAAGTGAAAATGTCCATTTGCTCTTCATAAATTGTGGTATTATGGCAGTCTGCAACCACCAATAGGGGGAGCTAACTAAAGATACATAAAAACAGTGGGAGCAGTATAAATACATAGGCACTAATCTAATATGTAATTTAAAGGTAGACATTACCTGCGTCGGAATCCACTCATGCATTTCTTTGGGTGTGCTTTTTAAGAATGCTAAAAAGTTGCAAATAAATGTTTCGACACTTTCCATACTTATAATTTTCAAATAGAAATATGCAATAAAGAGGATAGAAAGGCTGTTCAGTCCCATTCACTTTAGTGGGTATGAACTTTAATACCAATGGACAAATGTACAGAAAAATAAAGATGGCACACTTCGGGAAAAACTGTTGTTTTATTCACCCAATGTCAGACAGCTGAATAAAAAACTATAAAAACAGCTATTTTGAGCTGGAGTGCTGCCTTCTTTGTTTGTCTGTGGACTGGTGAAAGCTTGCATCCGATCTCCATGGAGTTGTACACCCAAATTTTCTATTTTTGAAGTTTTTTTTTTTTTACACTGCTGCTTTATTTCTCCATGTGCTGATCCATGGGCCAATTCAAGGTTTATTTGGGCCCAAGAACTACAGAGTCAAAGTAGACTCCCCTTTAACCTAGACAAAAAGCGGACCATGTTTGCCGAGACAGTAATGTGTACCCCAGGATCAATGGAACATCATATCTGCCAAGGTTTGTTGGTGTCTACGTCTACCCTTGCTGAGAGAGGCCACACAGGGAGAACTTAAAGTGGCTCTGGAAAAAAACAAAAAGTGGTCCCATGTTTGAGGCGGGTCCAAACTGACAGAAGGTAGGACAAACACAAGTAGGCCGGGCCAACACTAGAAAGTAGAGCCAACAGTAACATATTGGGACACAAAATACTGCTCCAGCAGTGCTAAATAACACAGATACCACAGGCACAAAATAATGCCCTAGCAGCACAAGGGGTCAGATGGGCACCTGCAGCCATCAGTCAGGTACATAAGTACTTGACACTTCCAGGTTTAATTAACTCTGGGAACTTCAGATCAAAACTTAAATGGCTGGTGGCCATGAGGATAGCTCAGGAGGCCTCCTGGGCATCGTCCCACCGGGAAGTTTCCCTATAGGATCTATGGCCATTCCACCCCTGCTTGTGGTGCTGGTGGAGTAAACCAGCAGAGCGTCTTTGTGGGTCCTTCATTGGCTAAATCATTTATTGAATGGATGGTATGCTAAAATATTTCCTGGGGCTTTACCGATTGTGGGAGAGGGTTCCTTGGGCCCACAAGAAGACATTATACTTTAGGGCCTGAAAATTTATCATCAGTAAAGTTTAATGGGTTAGTGGTAGTTCATTAGCTCCAAAGACTGCCAAATGTTTTTTTTTCTACTTGACATTTGGGGCCCACCATGATATGAGAACCTGGGCCTATCTGAGGATAATTTGGTACTGTAGTGGTCCAGTCCGACAATGCGTTCACAATGCTGGGACAGCGGGTCATCTGCGAGTTGCTTGACTTTGAATATGGTTTGGAACGGCTAACAAGGTCTCTCTCTTAAGCCTCATTCACACGTCAGTGATTTCCATCAGTGATTATGAGCCAAAACCAGGATTGGAGCCTCCACAAACATAGGTATAAGGGAAAGATTTGCACCTGTTCTGTGTTTATGGCCACACCCGGTTTTTGGCTCAAAATCACTGATGGAAATCACTGACCAGAACACTGACGTGTGAATGAGGCTTTATTCTCTTTCTAGAGATTATTTCTAGAATTTAATTCAATGTAGTAACTCCATTGCCTGAACTCTATGCCCCACATGTGGGTCTACTGCATCCAGATCTAGATACTTCATCTCACTACTACTTGGCAGGAGACTTCCAATTTCCAAACTATAGACACACCAGCCCACATGGGCGACACAACACATACATCCAGCTATTATAAGAACAATATTGTTCTCAAATACTTCTTTTGCTGTCATATTTTACACCAATTTTTGGGCCAAAAAAGGCCATATACCATTAATACATTTAGTGCAACTGCATTGTAGACTCCTCTTAGCTATGCTTCCCTTTCCAAAAACTAGGCTTACATTTCTTGATTCTGGAAGCTCACTTTTCAGCTTTGTAGTGCCTAGGTCATCTCATAATCATGAGTCATTGGAGTCATCTCATCTTTACGGGGAGGGGTGGGGGTGCAGAGTCATCTCATTATCATTAGCAGATGGAGTGAGCAGAGTCATTTCATTATCGTTAGAGAGCAGAGTCAGCAGAGTCATCTAATTATCATCAGAGAGTGGAACCAGCAGTTATCTAATTACCATTAAGATTGGAGTGAGCCAAGTCATCTCATCATTAGAGGGCACAGTCAGCAGAGTCGGCAGAGTTATCTCATTATTATTAGAAACCAGAGTCAGCAGAATTATCTTATTATCATTAGAGGATGAACTCAGCAGAATCATCTCATCATTAGAGGGTAGAGCCAGCAGATGGAATGAGCAGAGTCATCCCATTATTAGAGAGTGAAGTCAGCAGTCATAACATTATCATTAGACAGCAGAGGCAGCAGAGTCATCTCATTATTAATAGAGAGTGGAATCAGCAGTCGTCCTATCATCACTAGAGAGCAGAGTCATTATTAATAGAGGGTGAACGCAACTGAATTATCTCATTGACATTAGAGGGTGGAGTCAGCATAGTCATCTTATTATTATTTGAGATGGGAGTCAGCAGAGTCATCTCAGTTTTATTAGAGGGGAATGTCAGCATAGCCATCTCATTATCCTTAGCAGATGAAGTCAGCAGAGCCATCTCATTATCATTACAGGGTGGAGTCAGCATTGTCATCTCAGTATCATTAGCAGATGAAGTAGGCAGAATCGTCCAATTATCCTTTGAGATTGGAGTCAGCAGAGTCATCACTATCATTACAGGGTAAAGTCAGCAGTCATCTTATTATCATTAGTAGGCGGACACAGCAGGTTCATCTCATTATCTTAAAAGTTAGGGAATTTAAAGACAACTCTCTTGTACCATTGTGGATATTCCCTTTAATATATTTTCCTTTGCCGTGAACAGTGACCATGATGATTACGTTTTACCAGGGTCTATAGAATTTTATTACTGATTTTTTTACGGTCATTATTTTTTGCAGATTCCATAAACGGGGATTTGAAGAAAACTCTATGTACAAAGCACATCGTCTGTAAGAAGAAATGGAATCCATGTGTCTCGCTGTAAACAGATTTATAAACGAGGAATCGGTTTCCTTTGAAGTATGTGGTTTCATTTGAAAGAAATGGGTCTTGAGGATGTAATAGAAAGGTTGTGCTGACTGGTTTGGATAAAATAATTGCTCCTCTGAGAAGAATGCACCTTGATGAACCTTTTAAATTATTCTGCTCCGCATATTTTTGACCAAGTCACATATCGTGAGTTCTGAGCAACAACTCTTGGAGGTTATAAATGCACCTGGACCCTGAGAGGGCTGATAAGGTCATTCTGCCCATGTGAGGCCACCAGGCATTCCATATGTAAAATGGTTCTGGAGCATCTTTTCATATAATTATAAGTTGTACCATTCCTCTGTTATTCCTACTAGAAGTAGGACACTGTGCTGACACTGTCAGCACTGATAATACTGATAATGGACAATGTCAGACTTTGCAAAGTCAACCTCCTCTACTGGTAAGACCCAGTTGGCAATTCATTCTTAAACTTCAAGTACAAATACTAGAGTAATGGCACAACAACGAGTAATAAGAACAAATGCTCCAAAATGGTCATTTAAAGGGGTTGTACAACGAATTATATTGATGACCTATGCTCAGGATAGGGCATCAATATCTGTTCGACGGGGGTCTGCCGATCAGCTGTTTGAAGGGGAGGTGGCTCTACATGCGAGCGCCGCTACCTCTTTATTACACTGCACTTCCGCACCAAAGATCATTTTGCCTCCTTCGTCGAGTCAACTGCGGCACCTTTACAAAAGCAGATTATCGGGAACGAGAATTCGTAGGAACGTTCATTTGCAATAATCCACCCGACAATTGGCCAATGTAAATGCACCATTAGTCATCAGTAATAGGTAGATCCTGATAGTCGCTTTTGTTTTCGGAATGCTACAAACCACATGAATCAGCTCGTCCTTTGTGATCATCGATTTCCTGCTTTCTCCGTGCAGTTAAATATTTACTCACCCGGATCACAAGGTATTCCTTTGAAATGCGCATTTTAGGATATATAGGCTTCTACCTTCAAGGGAAAGTCCTATTGATAAGATAACAATGGGTTAGGCTGGGGGGTGTAAACTACATGGAGTCTTTTTGCTGCACAGTTTTTATGGCTGTCAATCAGTGTTTGCCAACTATTGAAAAGAGACATCAGGGAGATGGAAGCATTCCTTCTCGGCAATCGTCTGCTTGCCAGCGGAGGTGACCACTGCTATTACATGCAGCGATCTCCTCCACAGTATGGGGAGGATCGATCACTAATGCCATCGCTCATCCCCATATTGACTCATTGTTTGCTGGCAGCAGACCGTGATTAGACAGCAAAATTTGCCGCGGGCAAACTTGCTTAAAAATCTGGATTGCCCAATGAATGAGCCTTTGCTCATTCATCGGATAATCAGCAGCAGTATTACACAGCCAGATCATCAAGTCAGCGATGATATGGCCGACCATTGGTCAGTGTAATACAGGCCTAAGGGCTTTGATTTAGACAAATACAGACCCCAGATGAGGCCCCCAAAATAAATATTAACTCCAGACTCCTAAACAAATAGAGTCCCCAGACCAGATCCCCTAAAAAAATATAAACTCTAGACTCCAAAGAAATACAGACCACAGACCAGGCCCTGTAAAGATATACACTCCAGCCTTCTAAACAAATATCAATCCCAGACCAGACCCCCTAAAGAAATAGAAACTTCAGAGCCCAAACCAGGCCCCCTAAATAAACATCAACTTAGACTCCTAAACAAATCCAGACGCCCAGACCAGGTCTAATAAACAAATATAAACTCTAGACCAGACTTAAAGAAATACAGACCCCAGACCAGACCCCCATAACAAGTTAAACTCCAGACTCCAAAGAAATACAGACCCCCAGACCAGGCCTCGCAAAAATATAAACTCCAGACTTCTAAACAAATACACTCCCCATACCAGGCCCTGTGAAAATATAAACTCCAGACTTCTAAACAAATACACTCCCCATACCAGGCCCTGTAAAAAAAAATATAAACTCCAGACTTCTAAACAAATACACTCCCCATACCAGGCCCTGTAAAAAAAAATATAAACTCCAGACTTCTAAACAAATATAGACCTCAGACCAGGCCCCCTAACAAAATATAAACTCCAGACCCCAAACCAGGCCCTCTGAACAAATATACATTCCAGACTCTAAAGAAATACAGACCCAAGACCAGACCCCCATAACAAGTTAAACTCCAGACTCCAAAGAAATACAGACCCCCAGACCAGGCCTCGCAAAAATATAAACTCCAGACTTCTAAACAAATACACTCCCCGGACCAGGCCCTGTAAACATATAAACTCCAGACTTCTAAAAAAATATAGACCTCAGACCAGGCCCCCTAACAAAATATAAACTCCAGACTTCTAAACAAATACACTCCCCATACCAGGCCCTGTAAAAAAATATAAACTCCAGACTTCTAAACAAATATAGACCTCAGACCAGGCCCCCTAACAAAATATAAACTCCAGACCCCAAACCAGGCCCTCTGAACAAATATACATTCCAGACTCTAAAGAAATACAGACCCAAGACCAGACCCCTAAACAAATATAAACCCCAGACCAGACCTAAGAAATGCAAACTCCAGCCCAGCCCCCCTAAACAAATAGAAACTCCAGATTTCTAAACAAATAGAGACCCCAGACCAGACCCCCTAATTACAGACCCCAAATTTCAAAGTATTCTCTGATGGGTTCATGATAAGCACTGCAATATACAGTGACAATTTTTATGGACATTACGCACATCTATAATTTAAAGGACAAGTCAAGGCAAAACTGATACATTTTTTATGCTCGGTGTAAGACATGAGGGGGCGGAGCATGACACAGAGCTTCTCACTCTGGTTTCTTAAGAAGGTACTCCAGTTAAAACAAGTTATGCCCTATATATTGGATAGAGGATGGCTGTTAGATTGGTGGAGGTCCAACTTATGGGACTGCTGTTGATCACAAGAACGGGCGTCTCAAGCATGCACACTCCTGCTCCATTCAGAGCAGGAGTACAGAGTTTGAAGGGGGCAGTGGTGTGCACACTCAACCATCACTCCATTCAAATGGCGGACGCCCACCAATCTAAATTTTTAACACCCCTCTATATCGCCATGTAAGGCTCCGCCCCCTTAAAACCTGCACTGGGTATAACACAGTGTATCAGTTTTACCTGGAGTGTTCCTTTAAGGCCAAGATTCATATCCAAACAATGTATCCCTGTATGTAATTGTTTACCTAAAACGACATGGAAATAATATATGACTGGCATCTGGCATCTGATGTTTGTTATGGATAATTATTAAATTTCTAATTCAGTCCTGAAACCGGGAGAAATAATAAAAGAAACATAGCAGTTGAGTAGAGGAGAACCCCTCCGGATATAATGAGGTGCTGCCAGACGTAAATCCTTAGGCTGTGAGATCAAACGCTGACCTGTGACCCTGTAGATCAGATATTGTGCGATGATACTTAGCACCTATTACCCAGCTGCTCATTAGGAGGCGCTGCTTCTTTCCACTAAATCTTGAGAGAGAGGGGGGGGGGGGGGTTAGTTAATTAGGTACTAGGGAAATTGATTTTGGTTACAATAATTTTTTCCCCCTTCTTATCCTCCCCCCAAACTGATAACAGATGTTGAGAGGCTTTTGGTTGTGTTGAAGTGAATACGACCACTGCGTGGTTTCCGTCCACCGTGGAGACTGGCACCATAGCAGCTCTATTAACACTGTGATGTCAGGGCATGGATCTCATCAAGACCAGCAAAGGTCATTGGGAAACAGTTGCCTTTATAACTTCTTTGGGACAATGTATTTTTTAAACAGTCTTATCATGTGTAGCCATGAAAAGATACATTGTGAAATGTTCCTTTATTCTGATCTGCTGACATCTAGTGGCCAAACAAGTGCAATGCCCTGGAGCAGCGAGTACTTTGACATTTGGAAATTTTTGGACATTTGCCTATTTCCCTATGCAATGTTAAAACTTCTTACTTTATTTCACCTAAAATGGTTAACTTGCACTGTTTAATACTGTGTAACTGCACTTTATATATATGTTGTGTTATATATCCTGTTGATTATCACTGTATTTACATGGCTCTATGGAAAGGGTTAATGAATGCTGAGAGACTGTTAGGGCTTTGATTGAGAAGCTGGTCATTTTCCACAGCTGCCATAGGGTTTAAAGAAGACCATGTTTTGGAGGGAAAACCCCAGACTTGTTTACTACCAAAAAGCAGACAGCCTGACCTTTTAAATGTTTGGTTTTAGCTATGTTATGTCTGGAAACTTGTTTTTGTCTGGAAAACCTGCTGTGTCATTGCCATTGAGTATCATTGAAGCTCTAATCTAAGTCTATACCAGACGGGAAATGAAACAATGTATCTGTTTGTGCTGAGCTTCTCCACTCCACCCCTCTCACTAGAAGGTTCTAGTCTAGCAAAAACTGTGTATAAGGAGAGCAGTCAGAGCCCCTAGAGTGCTGCAGTTAGAGACCAGTGCTTGGAAGGGAGACTTAAGCCAGCCTGCATGAGTGACCAGAAGATGACGCTGAGATGGGGACGTTGAGCCACAGACCATGGGTCACTAGCCCTGTGACCATGGAGCCACCCGGACTACTGAGCTACAGACTGCGGGCCCATGACCAGGATGCCAGCCTTCTGAGACAGAGAGGGACTGCTAGCTCAGGCCTTTTTATCAGCACTAAACACTTCTTTTGACAGGGAGGAGACTCTGCCAGACTACTGAGTGACCAGAAGAAGACGCTGAGACTGGGATACACTGCCACAGACCCTGAATCACCAGCCTTGGACCAGGCTACCAGCCTTCTGAAGAGAAAGAGGGACAGCTAGCTCAGGCGTTTCCTCAGCACCAAACCCTTCTTCTGCCAGGGAGGAGACTGGAGAAGCCGGCCCTGTATTGTTTTGTACTTGAATTCCTCCAGTAAAGAACCACCCTGGTTTACTGCAGACCCTGACTCTCTGGACTTATTTCCCATTGGGGTGCACCACGTCTTACCAACCCTTCCGGGGAGCAGCAACACGTAGGGACACCTCGACGGTGTCCGGGGGACCCATCGTAAAGTTGGGGCTATCCCAAACCAGGCTACTGCACAGGCTACACTGCACACTGGTTTACAAAAAGGTTTTTGTTTTACAGCCTATGGCAAACTTTAACTAGTAGGATACGGCTGCATGTGGCGTATATATGCTGAATGGAATTGCAGCATGTACAATAGCAGTGTTACACCGGGGGTGTGAAATCACTAAGTCAACCGAACAGCTTTGACTTTGGGCTACCCCTAAGGGCTCATGCGTATGGCTGTGGTTTTGGTCCGCATCTGATCTGCATTTATTGCGGATTGGATCCGGACCCATTCATCTTACTGGAGGCGACCAGGATGCCATTCATCTTACCGAATAACAGAATAACACAAAAAAAAATAGAACAGGTCATATTCTTGTGCATTTTGAAGACAAGCATAGACAGTTCTACAGCGGGCAGGACATTCTGTTACACAAAATTCAGAAAGTACATGTCCTGTATCTGTAATTTGTGGACAGCAAAAACTGCTATGACCTTGTGCAGGAGCACTAAGGCTGTTATCCTGGGGGTGCCCTGGTCTTCACCCATTAAACCTTATGCAATGATCTTGACTTTACTGCAGGGGAGTCACCAGGTCGTTACCTCCTGGAGTATTCTGTTTGGTTGACAGCTGACCCACGGGAGTCAAGAGATGACAGTGCAGAACACAAAGGTATCAGGCAAAACCGTAGTCAGAGACAAGCCGAGGTCAGGGCAGGCAGAGTACATGCAATCTGATAGACCATCTGAGGTCAGGACGGGCAGCTCAGAGTCAGTATGGAGATCAAGTAGAGGTCAGGCAGCGAAATCTGGGAAACAGGTTAGTACAGTAGCAGGCAAACTTATAACAGCACATCTTTGCAGGACATGCATGGACAGGAACCTATTACTCAGGCCCCCTCCCAAAGGGGTAGGTGCCCTAAGTACCCCAGTGATGGGATAGTTTGAGGAAGGACTGATGTTGTCACAGAATGAAGGGAAGTGTTATGTAGTAATGGCTGATGATGTCACATTGTAAAGAAGCAGTGTTATGTAGTAATGGCTGATGATGTCACATTGTAAAGAAGCAGTGTTATGTAGAGAGGACTGATGTCACAGGCAGATTATGTCACGGAGTGTAGAGGCAGAGTTACCTGGGCGGGCTGGCAGAATCATGGAGTGAGGCAGTGTTACCTATTTAGGCCTTGTATATCAAAGAGTGATGGGACGGGATCACTTGGGGGAGGGCTGATGATGTCATTGTTAAAGCCCATACTGATTGGGGGACAGCTAGTGATGTCACTGCCCATCTGAAGTTCTTGTCACCTAGACAAACATCATTTTGTTGTGAATAGTGATGAGTGGCATTGGCAATATTCGTTTTTGCGCTATTTTGCGAATTTTTCGCATAATATTCGTAATAAATTCTCCAGTCATTATTTTCACGATTGCGCAAATTGGCACTAATGATGCACATTTTTTGCGCAATATGTGCAACTTCACATTTTATCAGGTCCGAGTAGACATTACTGATTGGTGCACTAAGTATTGTTGTGACATCACAGCACTGTGTCTATTAGAGACACTAATCCCTATCACAGCACAGTAATCCCTATCACACTACCTAACACCCTGCACTGGAACCTATCAGCTACACTATATCACCATCTAACCTATACTGACTATCTCCCACTAACTATCTGTGTTATATATATAAGCTAACTAACTAACTAACTAACTAACTAACTATCTATTGTAATTAACTAAGGATCCAGATGAGTCTGCAAAGCACAGCGCACAACAATGACACTGCTGTTTCTCTCAGAACTGCAAAAAATTGCAGAAAATTGCTGCTGGGGAGGTTCTTATATAATAAAGGGGTAGGCAACTTTCGTATTGGTTGCTAGGGATGTTGCTAAGCTCTGACAAAGATATTGCAGCCTTCTAATTGGCCGACAAGCAAGAAGCAGTAGTACTGATGAAAAAAAAATAGAATATTCGCGATTACGAATATATAGCACTATAGTCTGGATTTTTGCAAATTCTCGAAGTGCCGATATATGCAAGTTGTGAAGAGAGGGAGAGTTGTTATCTGTGTCTCTAGGAGGTAATAAAAATCATGCATTAATAACTTAAAGGGGTTATCCAATAGTACAAATACCCCCCACAATGCCCGGGCCCCTCCTATAGACGATACTTGTCCAGTCCCCGACACCCGCGTCCCTCTGGATCCCTGCACAGCTGCCGTTGCATCTCCCCGTTGCACAGATCAACATCTGGTGATGGTGGTGGGCAGGCAATAGCAGGCCGCCACGGTGACTAGCCTCCCTAGCATCACCCGTGGGAAGTGTGTAGTGGTTGCCTACAAATAAGCTGACATTCCTGTGTGATTTAAAGCTGTACTAGGAAATGACCTCTCAGGGAGAGAAGCACTGAATTTTCTACAGATGGTTGAGGACTATTCAAAGGAACAATGCATGAACTGAGACAGTAAAGGTAACACACATTTATGGCTTTGGACTTTACTATGTGTGGTGAGGGTTAATTGCTTCCGTCACCCACTGACTTCTGAGATGGACTGGCCATCCTTTCCAGGGCTGCACCTTGCAGTTGGTCACTGCAGGGATACTGGGAAAGGAATTGCACACCTTTGGTCAATTGGGTGGATTGCACTGTATAGCTAGAGAGAGACTTAGAGAAGATCATCATGCTGCCTAATCCCTATACACAACATTTTAGAAAACTCCTGCCATGTGATAGATTTAAGAACCGTGCCTACTACTTATATTTGAACCGTGCCATCCATCATCTCCAAGTAAATAGACAGCTTGCTATAGCCAAGCCTCCCTGGTCATTGCCTCCATCATCTGCGGACCCTGTAAATGCCCTCCTGAATAGTACCCTGCTATTTGTTCACCATCAAGGACACCCCAGCCGCCACGAGGCAGAAAACTACCAAAATCCAGGGTGTGTCCCAAGGAGAAGGAGGATTGCGTCCCCCACTCACTGCACACATAGCTTGGGGGAGTGCTGGAGCAGGGTTAGTCACCCTGAGGACTGCCACCACTGCCAACAATCCTATCCTCTCCAACATCACCACCATGCCTCCCCTGTGGGCCAGCGCACTGCACATGCACATACAGAAGCATGCAAACAGTGATGTAGGCAGTTGCACTTGGTGATGAAGAGTGGTGGCATTGGTATCAGATATTCAATCCAAGGGAAGACGGGCCTCTTATCTTGTAGCCTCCTCCTGGGTTTGTGCCCCGAGATGACATCATTACCTCGACTTTTGGCCTAACTTTGTACACACGTCCACAAAATCTGAAAATCCTTCCAGTGATTTCTCGCTATTATGACAATCCCTTAATAAATGGAATCCATAACAAACGAGCTCCATGCGTCAGGCGCAGATGTTCTCTGCAAGGTATTATTTGATTAGAGCGTTTCGGTGTCTTATTGAACTAGTGTGTGGCTGGGGAGGTACGAGGCGCATAAGGACAATCGCTAAGATTCGGGACACTGCTAGACTATGTTAGTTCCAACAAACACACAAAGAGCAGGGCAGATTTTTAACCCCTGGGAGCAAATCATGAAGGTTCCAATTGAATGACAGCAAGCAGAGATGTTAAAAATCAAAAGAAATTGATATAAAAAGTACCATATATGGGAAAAACTGTGTGGCTTTTCATTTTCGGGAAAACTATTGTAGGCCCATTGCACAACCTATTTGCAGGGCAGCTTTCACTTTAAGTCCTGATTCATGACCTGTGACTGGTTGCAATAGGCAATTATGCTGTTTTTTGTGTTAGTTTTCATTAATTTATTTGGTGAAATTGTAATACCATTAGAAAACGTGGTGTGGTGTTTAACAAGCAGGATATGCTCAACCCATATGCAGTTGTGCATGTATCTAGGGGAGCACATCCTGCACTTGTAGTCCATTGCTAGGGGCAATCAACAGCAAAAAATGCATACAATGGAAGATGCCAGCAACGGACTACAAGTACCACAATAACCATCCTACATACGATAACAATAATGTGGATGTGGAGAATAATCAAAAACATAACCATAGCAAAGGCAGGTGCACTCTGCGGCAATACTAAACCCTCACACTGATGTTAAAATTGAGAGGTTAGTTCGACACATCCTACTAGGAGGACATGTCTTAAGCTCGGACACCACGTCAAGGTCTCTCAAGTAACTCCAATTTAAATGTGCCTGCTTTTCAACTACAGGCTACATTCAGGTGCACCTGGCAGGCTCTGGACCATATCAGCCGGTCTCGGGTGGGGCTCACAGGCACCTCCCATTGCAAGCATGGTTACATGCTGGAGGTCACTGGTGAGCTGTTTGTGAGTCAGGCCTTGCGCTCCCGTAATGCCCAACGGCCCCTGGTATCGTCCATACGGCACAGGTAGGTTGAGTGGTAGGGCCTCGGGCTACTTGAGAGACCTTGACGTGGTGTCCGAGCTTAAGACATGTCCTCCTAGTAGGATATGTCAAACTAACCTCTCAATTTTAACATCAGTGTGAGGGTTTAGTATTGCCGCAGACTGCACCTGCCTTTGCTATGGTTATGTTTTTGATTGTTCTCCACATCCACATTATTGTTATCGTATGTAGGATGGTTATTGTGGTACTTGCAGTCCGTTGCTGGCATCTTCCATTGTATGCATTTTTTGCTGTTGATTGCCCCTAGCAATGGACTACAAGTGCAGGATGTGCTCCCCTATATACATGCACAACTGCATATGGGTTGAGCATATCCTGCTTGTTAAACACCACACCACGTTTTTTAATGGTTTGTATAATATGTTTGGAGGTGTATAAACTCCAATTTAAATGTGCCTGCTTTTCATCTACAGGCTACATTCAGGTGCACCTGGCAGGCTCTGGGCCATATCAGCCGGTCTCAGGTGGGGAACACAGGCACCTCCCACCTCCCATTGCAAGCATGGTTACATGCTGGAGGTCACTGGTGAGCTGTTTGTGAGTCAGGCCTTGCACTCCCGTAAAGCCCAACGGCCCCTGGTATCGCCCATACGGCACAAGTGCTCGGTATTGCAGCTCAGGTCCATTAACTTGGGACTGAGCTGTGTCTAGGCCAGGCATGCTCAACCTGCGGCCCTCCAGCAGTGCAGTGGATGGGAAGACAGCACTAAAACCTCCGGGGCACCCTCGGTTGCAGAGAACACCAGACAGATGTTGGTTGAGGTGCCCTTGATGGTAGTTGGTGTTTAAGGTGTTTTTGCGTCTGGTCCCCTGTGTTCGTGACGCCAGCACCGTAAGCTGCAAAATGTTCAGGTTAGTAGTGGAAATGATGAGGAGTCAGTTTTTATCAAACAGTTGAACATTTACTAAATCAATTGTCCTCAGGTAGTCAGTAAAGACACAGTTCATTAGTATGGCATAAGTGATGACTCAGAAATAGGTTTAATTGTATTCTTTTTATCAGGTTTAGGCAACTGTCGGTTGAGGAGTTCTCCTAAAAAGGTTGACACTTCACAGGCAAGACTTCTGTAGTTATTCTAAGTCCAAACTATAACACTCTGGTGCTAAATATGCTGTTTTTTGCTGACTTTGAGCTAACCTATAATGGCGATCTCCCTCGTGGCAGGCAAACTCTCTGCTTCATTATTTGCAGGATGCTCTCCTTAAAAGTCTAGGTTTTCCACTATGTCCTAGAAGGCTTGTGAAGACAATTCTGCGTACTAATTATCCATACTTGTGCCGGCACTCCTAAAGTTGCTCTTAGGCACTTGTGCTGGTGAAGTCCATAGGCTGTTCACTGTACTCCCTTTGCCTGGCCAGAACCAAGGGTAGAAATAGCAGACTACATGGTGGATGATGCCTGTTTCTCTCCTCCATACACTTGCTTCTCTCCTCTCTCAACACACAACCAACTGAACTGAATTCACTTCTCTACTTCCTGTTCTAACACACCCCAGACTATATAAATGAATGGCGCCAGCACCACCTAGGGGCGAATGGGTGAAATGACATTGCCAGCCTGATAAATAGGAAATACCATACAATGCAAATAAATACATAAATAGGCAGCTGGATAGGTCATTGATATGGCTGGGATTGAAGTTATGTCTGATACTGGCTGTTAGATTGGCATATAATACAGCTGACACCTTCAAGTGATGGTGCAGACAATGCTTCTCCGCCCGCGCCATCACTGTGACCCGTTACCATGGGGTAGGAAGGGGTTAAGTTTATCAGATCTTTTTTTCAAAGTTTTCTGTTCCTTTAAAACTATAAGAATAGAATTTAAGGAGGAAACGAATGCTGCTGTAAGTGAACGTCTTTCTATGTGCAGACAAAGTCTTCCCGTCTTGAGACACGAGTTCAGTTCCATGTGGGGAGGAAATACATGGAGATCTGTCTCTGGATGTCGTTAGAGTCCATGCTCTGTTCTCGTCTCCTAATTGATATTGTTTGTTGAGACTCATGGACATCTTCCCGAGGGATCAGGAGGAGACGGCCTATTCTAGAGACATAAAGCAGATGACACATTTTCTAATACGAGCCTCACGTTCATCTAAAGAACTGTCTATATCAGAAAGGAAGCTCAGGCAATGTGCGGGGGCTGAGCGCAGAACCTGAGGCCTCTGGGATTAAAGGGCACCCAGTCTGTCTCTATACTAGCTTTTTGTGTTTTTTTGTAGGAATTCATAAAAAAAAATCTGTTAGTGTAGACGAAGGGAGAAGCTCTAGGAGTTGTAGAGGCAGCAGTCACATCTGGGCCCTGGTATCTAAAGGGGCCCTATATCATGTAAAACAGGGATGCTCAACCTGCGGCCCTCCAGCTGTTGTAAAACTACAACTCCCACCATGCCCTGCTGTAGGCATATAGCTGTCGGCTGTCCGGGCATGCTGGGACTTGTAGTTTTGCAACATCTGGAGGGCCGCAGGTTGGGCATGCCTGATGTAAAAATACACTAATGGGGTTATTTATCAAACTAGTGTAAAGTAGAACTGGCTTAGTTGCCCATAGCAACCAATCAGATTCCACCTTTCATTTTCCGAAGTAGCTGTCAAAAATGAAAGATGGAATCTGACTGGTTGCTATGGGCAACTAAGCCAGTTCTACTTTACACCAGTTTGATAAATGAACCCATAGGAGTATAAATGGCACATGGTAGGTGGGGCCCCTGTTGAAGATCTTGTATTGGGGCCCAGGGCATTTAGGGTATCATCTACACTAATAAGTTCCCTCACCGCAGCAAATACAATGAAAACATTAGCATAACTCAACATATGATAATGACCAGGGTCGGCTCCAGGTTTATGTAGGCCCTTGGGCGATAAATCTTAGTGGGCCCCCTTGTGGCCTTTGTTTACATTTAAATGTACCCCTGTAGCTCACACGCCGTATAATGACTCCTAGTGGCCTCCCACACAGTATAATGACTCCCCAGTGGCCCTCCATTCAGAATAATGACCCCCAGTGGCCCCCACTCTGGGGGTTATACTGTATGGAGGGGGCACTGGGGTCATTATACTGCTAGATCATAACCAGGAGGCTGCCACTCTCTTTGGAGCAGCAGCACCGCTCATCTTCCTCTCTGGGGGATTTTCTTAAAGGGGTTGTGCAGCCATTAAGATTGAGGACCTATCCTCAGAATAGGTCATCATCAGTATCTGATCGGGGGGATCTGAAACCTGCACCCCCAAAGATCAGCTGTTTTGAAGCGTAGGAGGCGCTCAATGAGAGCACCGCTTTCTCTTCATTACACTGCCTGTCGTCTCGGAAGTCAGGTGTAATGACAAGTACTCACTCCATTCACTATAATGGAGCGAGTACTTGTAATTGCATCATCATCTCCAGCACCTGGATCTGAATACTTTTGTAATTACATGTAATTAAACATTTAGCATAGTCACTGAGTTATTCAATAAAATGTATCTGTATAGCGCCACCTGCTGTTTTTTTTCTTATTATTTCTTTGTCTGGGTCAATGAGAAGGCCGCACATGCTCAGTTTCATCCTTCAACTGCCTCCTGAGCTGTGATTGGGAGAGCTGAGACACACCTCCTGAGCTGTGATTGGGAGAGCTGAGACACGCCTCCTGAGCTAGGGAGAGCAGAGACACACCTCCTGAGCTGTGATTGGGAGAGCATGGACACACCTCCTGAGCTGTGATAGGGAGAGCAGAGACACGCCTCCTGAGCTGTGATAGGGAGAGCAGACACAGCCTCCTGAGCTGTGATAGGGAGAGCAGAGACACACCTCCTGAGCTGTGATAGGGAGAGCATGGACACACCTCCTGAGCTGTGATTGGGAGAGCTGAGACACGCCCCCTGAGCTGTAGCAGAAAAGACACTCCCCTTGAGCTGTCAGCTTGATATAAATCTAGCAGAGCAATGGTTGGGGAGATCTCTAGATCCATATGAGGTACAGGGCTGGTTCTGGCTTTGTTAGAAAGAGATTCTCATGTACTATATGACGTATGATTTAAATTTTTTACATTAGTCATGAAATAACCCCTTTAAGCCAGTACTCTCTGCCCTGCACTGATGAGGGGCAATCACCCCCAGGGGTGCACCACCAATGAGGCCAGGTGAGGCCTCAGGCAGCATCAGGTAGGGGCAAGAGAGGGCCAGCTGAAGGGCCATAGGCTGAAGGGAAAGGGTTAGGTTAAGAAATTGTCATTGGGGAGAGATGGGTGCCATTTCATTTTTCACCTCAGGCAGCAGAGAGGCTGGGTGCACCCCTGATCACCCGAAACAGCTGTCTGCAGATTTGGTGCTGGCCTATTTTCTATCCGTCATGTCTCAAGGCTCCATGTGCAAAGAGTGTGCCTGCCCCCCTCCCGGACAAATTCTCAATATAACCTATTCCGTCCTAACATTACTTATAGCAATACAAAACATACAGGGTAAGGCTACGTTCACACCTGCGTCACTACGCTCCGGCCACCTGATCAGATGGAGCACATGGAGCCTTGAGACATGAATTGCAGAGAATGCAAGGACTTTGCTGGACATACACTTGGGCATTCAGCGGTTTGTGTCCCGTCCATATTGATCCTCACCCTCCATAGTGCCCTCCATGTGTGCCAGTCTACAAGATAGGGTCCCCCATAGTGCTCCTCCCCCTCAATAGTGCCCTCCAAGTGTGTCAGTAACTAAGATAGGGCCCCCCATAGTGCTCCTCCCCCTCCATAGTGCCCTCCATGTGTGCCAGTATATAAAATAGGGCCTCAATAGTACTCCCCCTTATAGTACCCCCCATGTGTGTCAATATTTAAAATAGGGCCCCCATAGTGCTCCTCCTCCTCCAAAGTGCCCCCCATGTGTGCCAGTACATAAGATAGGACCCCCAGTAGATGCCCTCATGAGTGCCAGATAGGGCCCCTAGCAAAGTGTAAATTAAAAAAAATAAACCCATACTGTATACTTACCTCCTTGCCGCTTTCAGCGATGCGATGCAGGCTTCTTCTGGCCTGTGTCCTGCGCTGTACGGCTTAAGCGGCGCGATGACGTCATCTCGTCGCCTGCGCCGGCCTCTGATAGGCTACAGGCACTAGGCCTGCAGTCTATGAGAGGATTGGGGAAGGAAGACGCCTCTCCCCTGCCCCGCCGCAGCGTCCATCTGTATCGCCATCCTAAAGACGACGATACAGATGAATATAGAGAGATGAGCGCTTCCACAATGGAAGCGCTCATCTCCCCCTGCCGCCAGTAAAAAGGGCCCCCCTCCTGCACTGGGCCCCTGTGCAGCCAAACCGGCTGCACAGGCGGTATGTCCGCCCCTGCATCTGATGTAGGGTGACCACGTGTCCCGGATCGCCCAGGACAGTCCCGCATTTGGAAAGTCCGTCCCGGGTCCTGGTCACCCTCATTCTGGGACAATGCAGTGTCCCGGAATGACCTGAGCCACAGGCGCCGACCGCGGCTAATTGCTTTGAGGCAGCAGGCTCCGCCTCCATCACACATTCAGCCCACTCCAATCCCCTGCAGATTAAAACCTGGACACCTGCGGAGTGCGGACAGAAACCTCCAGTGATCTGGCCAGCGTGCGTGACGTCACTTGCACGGCGCCACAGCCCGTATTAGGTCGCCAGCTGAATTGAATGCAGAGGAGATAAGCGCAAGCAGGTAGGTGGCGTGGCGCAGTGTGCTGAGGTAACTGGCCAATACTGTTATGTCACGTTTCACTACTTACTGTACAGTTGGACCCATTCATGTTGTGATAGATTATGGGTATAGGAAGGATGAGCCTAAGCCATAGATTACAAGTGGAGGGGAGGTTTATGGAACTGTGATTGTATTATATACTACTAGCAAGAGACACTTTATAGTATATTGTCTGTGTTGCTGGGAAAACCAAACTTTTCCCCAAACTAGTAAAGACTTGTGGAAAAAAAATCCCCCCCTTTCCTGGATAAGGCTGTGTTCTATAGAGCATGTCCTATTCTTGTCCGTTTTGCGCGGAACCAACGGTCGTGTGCATGTAGCCTAAGTGTCCCTGAATGGCAGTTAGGAAATGTGGTCACCCTAATCTGGTGGCATCAGAGCTGAGAGCTCCTTTGCATGCCTTCTAACGTATACTCATATTGTTTACCTTCTTACGTACTCTTCTTGTTTACCTGTACCGCCATCTGGTGGACAAAGTGCACTAATGACAACTGCAGCTTTTAGACCGTCCAGCCCAACCTATTCCATAAAGTGCTAAAAAAAAGTCTATGAGCGTGTTGGCATGTATGCTGGAGTACACATAGAACACCCAGTTAAATATAAAAATATAAAAAACTATAAAAATATAAATAAGGCTATTGGTATTATATTTGCATTTGTCTAAAAGTATGGATACTTATGAATAAATCAAAAATGGTAGCTGAGAACGCCATTCCGGGTGTGGCATGGTTCTACAGGGAAGTGGAAAATCTGTCAGGGGCGATGTCCAACACGGGGGTCATTTTAAAAGCTGCCATCCAAGACAATATTTTCAGGGGGGCATGTGACATATCTATCACATCTCTTAAACGCCACGTACCTTTATGTAACACCCCAGAGTGGCTTTACCACTCCTGCACCCTGCTACTATCTCTAATGGTCTAACCTGTATGTCATCTCATGTATTTTGTTCCAGGTCCTCTCCATAGTGTGCATTGATAATCTATATAGTCCTTTTAAACACTTTGGACTATGTAGAAGAAGCACACCGACAACTCACAGACATACGATACTATATAAAAATGGAGGGAGACCCAACTCAGAAATATTTGAGAGAGTTAAAAAAGGTCATCAGGGGTCTTCCTGCAGAATCCACGCAAGTTTTCGACTTGGTACCTAAAAATCCCGGGATCGGAGTATTCTACATGCTTCCCAAAATACACAAAGCTGGGAATCCTAGGAGGCCGATCATGTCAGGTGTGGGAACCCTCACTGAAAAAATCTCAGGTTGGATAGAGGGTATCCTCAAACCACTAGTGAGGAACACAACAAGTTATCTACAGGACACCACTGTCTTATTGAACAAACTGTCAACCATAGGTCCCCTCCGTAAAGGCACAATCTTGGCCACCATGGATGTGGAATCCTTGTATTCGAATATCCCACACGATGATGGATTAACTGCTCGCCGAGTATACCTGGAGGCGAATGGGATTGTCTCAGAGTCTGTACTACAACTGACCAAATTCATCCTCACCCATAACTATTTCTCTTTTGACAAAAAGATATATTTGCAGTGCACTGGGACCGCCATGGGCAGTAAAATGCCACCGCAATATGCTAATCTCTTCATGGCAAAACTGGAAAATGACTTTTTGGTATCCTGCCCCAAAAAACGCTTGGCCTACTTCCGTTTCATTGATGACATCCTAATAATCTGGACCAACTCTGAACAAGAACTGCTAAAATTTCATGAACAATTCAACAAATTCCATCCCACCATAAACCTGACCCTCAACTATTCATAGACAGAAGTCAGCTTTCTGGACACCACCATAAAAATTCAAGATGGCTCAACACAGACATCCCTGTATCGAAAACCTATTGATCCATGGGTGTAGCTATAGAGGGTGCAGAGGTAGCAGTCGCTACCGGGCCCAGGAGCCTGAAGGGGCCCAAAGACACTTGTGTCGCATAAGAAGACACATAAAGCACTGAGGGAAGGGGGTTCCAAGCTGAACTCTGGCACCAGGGCCCATGAGCCTTTACCTACGCCCCTGTATTGATCGGCCTACATGCCTCAAATTGGACAGCTTCCACCCCAAACATATTAAAAAGTCCATCATCTATAGTCAGGCCATCAGATATAACCAGCTCTGTTCCAGCCCATCAGGCAGGGATGAGCATTTACCACATCTGAAAAGGACATTTTTACACCCCGGCTATCATCCTGCTTCAATTGAAGATCAGATCACAAGAGCCACCAAGATCGCCTGAAGCCAACTTCTCCAATACAATAAAAAGAAACAGAACCAGCGCGTACCTCTACTGGTGACCTACAACCCACAACTAGAGGTACTGAGGAAAACTGCCAAAAAATTACATCATGTCCTACATAAGGATGATCGACTGAAAAAAATCTTCCGAGATCCCCCCTTACTAGCTTACCGACAACCTCCAAATCTAAGGAATATTCGGATCAGATCAAGTTCAAGGCCATGTACCACAGAAAAGGAACCCATCCCTGTAATATAAGAAGATGCAAAACCTGCGCCCATATAATAACAACAGATAAGACCCCTATACACAGCAGGACTATAAGATCCCTGGGACATTAACATGTTCTACATCCAATGTTGTTTATCTGATTCTCTGCACAAAATGTTCGGTTGGAGGCCTCTGCGTTGGAGAAACAGGACAGAAACTCAATGCAAGGATGAAGTCCCACCGCCACACAATTAGGCCTCATGCACACAAACGTATTTTGTTTCCGTGTCTGTTCCGTTTTTTTTGCGGATAGGATGCAGACCCATTCACTTCAATGGGTCTGCAAAAAATGTTGACAGCACACCGTGTGCTGTCCGCATCCGTATGTCCATTCCGTAGCCCCACAAAAAAAATAGAGCATATCCTATTCTTGTCCGTTTTGCGGACAAGTATAGACATTATTACATTGAATCCGCAAAAAAATAATAAAGATTGTGTGCATGTATCCTTAACCGCTTCAGCCCCCCTAGCTTAAACACCCTTAATGACCAGGCCACTTTTTACAATTCCGCACTACACGACTTTCACCGTTTATTGCTCCGTCATACAACTTACCACCCAAATGAATTTTACCTCCTTTTCTTCTCACTAATAGAGCTTTCATTTGGTGCTATTTCATTGCTGCTGACATTTTTACATTTTTTGCTATTAATCAAAATTTAACAACATTTTTGCAGCTCTGACTTTTTGAAGCAGCTCTGACTTTCTGAGCACCTGTCATGTTCTTCAGGTGCTAGAATGTCAGGATAGTATAAATACCCCCCAAATCACACCATTTTAGAAAGAAGACACCCCAAAGTATTTGCGGAGAGGCATGGTGAGTTCATGTATCATTTCATTTTTTTTCACAAGTTAGTGGAAAATGACACTTTCTGAGGAAAAAAAATAATAATAAAGTTTAAATTTCTGGTAATTTCTGGCAAAAAAAAAAAAACACGGACTCACTATGCCCCTCAGTGAATACCTTGGGGTGTCTACTTTCCGAAATGGGGTCATTTGTGGGGTGTATTTACTGTTCTGGCATTTTGGGCGGGGCTAAATTGTGAGCATCCCTGTAAACACATAACTCACAGAAAAAAGATGCACCACATGGATAAGCAACTGACAACACTGGCTAATCCCTCACTCTGGTGTTAAAAGCTGAGAGATTCGCCAATATTTCCAATCAGGAACATATCGGAGCCCCTTTAGGCACCACTACACGGTATCTCAGCATGACATGGGGTCCTACCACTAGACTACCTATGGTGTGTGAACAAGGTCTGAACAGGTATTAAGTAGCCTACAGCCCCATCCCACTCACCTGCACTGCAGGACCAACAATGCAATGGGGAACACATGAGGCCGCAAGCTACACCTACAACAGACCATGTGACACCGGCTTCCAGGTGCAACAGAATGTTTACCAGCCATATGCAATGGCACATTCAATACATATAAAACAAGAATCACAGAAATAACGTGGCCTAAATGGGTGGGACTGCTCCAGACCCCAAACACTGTGGCGTGTTTCTAACTGGGGGCAGTTCCTCCAGTGGTTCGCAGCGACGGCTATCCCCAGCAAAATTGCATACAATGGAGGATGCCGGCGCGAACCACAAGCACCACACAAACATCCTACACAAAATAATTATTTTTGTGTAGGATGTTTGTGTGGTGCTTGTGGTTCGCGCCGCATCCTCCATTGCATGCAATTTTGCTGGGATAGCCGCTCGCTGCAACCACATGGATGAACTGCCCCCAGTTAGAAACACGCCACAGTGTTTGGGGTCTGGAGCAGTCCCACCCATTTAGGCCACGTTTATTTTTGTGATTCTAGCATCCATGTAAAACCTAAAGGTACTCATTGGAATTTGGGCCCCTTTGCGCACCCAGGCTGCAAAAAAGTGTCACTCATGTGGTATCGCCGTACTCAGGAGAAGTAGGGCAATGTGTTTTGGGGTGTATTTTTACATATACCCATGTTGGGTGAGAGAAATATCTCTGTAAACTGACAACTTTGTATAAAAAAAATTTAAGATTTCTTCATTCGCATCGATCAATGTGGATGAAAAAATCTCTGCCAAAATCAGTGACTGCGGTGCGGTGGGCTGGGCGCTAACTACCTAACAAGTAGCTAACTAACTGGCGGTGATAAGGGACCCTTATGCCCCATTCACACGTCTGCAATTCTGTTTGCGGAACTGAATTGCGGACCCATTCATTTCTATGGGGACAGACTTTGTCCCGCTCGGATCCGGAATTGCGGATCCGCACTTCAAGGTCTGCACTTCCGTTCCGCAAAAATATAGAACATGTCCTATTCTTGTCCGCAATTGCAGGCAAGAAAAGGCATTTTCTATATAGTTCTGGCAATGTGCGGATCTGCAAAATGCGGAAAGCACATTGCGGGTGTCTGTGTTTTGTGAATCCACGGATCCGCAAAACACATATGGACATGTGAATCGAGCCTTACAGGGGGGTGATCAGGGAGTCTATATGGGGTGATCAGGGGTTAACAAGGGGTTAATAAGTGACCGGGGGGGGGGGGGTTGTAGTGTTTGGTGCTACTTTACATAGCTACCTGGTCCTCTGGTGGTCGATCCCAGCAAAATGGGACCACCAGAGGACCAGGTAGCAGGTATATCAGACGCTGTTAACAAAACAGCGTCTGATATACCTGTTTGATTTAATTTAGTTAACTGCTACAGCCTGCCAGCGATCATTGATCATTGCTGGCAGGCTGCAGTATAACTTCCGAGCTGCAAACTGCTGTGGACGCGCCCGCACGTTCACAGCAAATCTCGTCTCCCGCGAGATGACGCGTCCGCGTGTCAACGAGGAGTAACTGGGCCGCCGAGATCACGCGATCCTGCGTGCAGCGGTCCAGAGAAGGTTAAAGAGAAGAAACTACACTTTCCTGTGGCTGAGCATTTCTGTAGCCCAGGACACAATGAAGAACATATGAAAGTTCTCATATTAAAAGGTAACTTCAAGTCCCAAAGAGCTAGAAGAATTTGGGAATACAAATGTATAACACTGCTCGACACTTTGAATACTGGACTGAATTTGTCCCCGAGATTTATGACACACTACAAGATCTAAAGAGTCTTCTATAGACATAGTCGGGGCACCAGGTCTCTGATATCACATCAATTTAGAGACCATCTGTGAGATAATTAAGGACTCATTCTCAAGATCTTTGATATGTTGTTCTGTTATTTTTGGAATGTCCATTAATTGCCCCATGCAGGGGCGTAGCTAACGGCTCATGGGCCCTGGTGCAAGAGTTCAGCTTGGGCCCCCCCTTCCCTCAGTGCTCTGTGTGTCATCTTATGCGACACAGGGGACTTTGGGCCCCCTCAGGCTCCTGGGCCCGGTAGCGACTGCTACCTCTGCACCCCCTATAGCTACGCCCATGGCCCCATGTCTCTTATTATGTATATATATTGCTGTTTCTTTATATATTCTTGTACGCCTGATGAAGGGACTGGTGATGTCTCGAAAGCTCTCTTTTTGTTACCCATTAAAAGGTATCAAACCTGCAATACTTTTATTTTGTTTCTCTTAATGAGAGCACTAAACTTGATAATCTTGTTATGTAACTGTTTACTACATGTAATGTGCCTGGTTCACCAGCAGGTGACAGCAAATATGGCAGAGCTATAGTTAGAATGAAACTCACTAGGGACAGGCGAATCGACTTCAGATGAGCAGGAGCTCCGTACATGTATTGCCTCCGATGAGCTGAAGTTATTGCTTCATAAAGTCTCGCAAGACTTCACTTAATGACTTCATAAATTAATTTGTACTGTAAAAAACCATTATGGTGGTACCTTGGAACCGAACCCGAGTTCAAGAAATGTTTTTTTTACCGTACAAATTATTTTAAGAAGTTATTGCGTTAAGTCTCACGAGATATTGTATGGAGCTCCTGCTCCGTATAGTATTAGAACGTAGTTTTATGCGAATCGACTTTGGATGTTTAACAGAAAGAGGGGTGGCAGTTCTAGATGATTCCGGTTGAGACTCCATGTTGGAGCTGACAGGACACTAACCTATTCCTTGACTGAAACTAAGTCAGACTAAAGAGTGGAGTGCAGCATAAAGGAGGAATCAAAGTTACTAAGCTAGCTTGTCAGTACAGCAGAGAGAAAGAGATAAAGCAGAGTTAAGTTTGCCTGCCAGTTCATGCTAAAGCCTGCTGGAACCAAGACAAAGCCTGAAAATTGTTTGAAGAAACGTTTATTCAAGTAAAGCTGCAATTGAACTTCATCTCAAGGTCTGGACCTAAGTTATTCTTTCAAATCTCTCAATAATTCCCCCTCTATTTTTTTGCTTCGGAGCCAAAACCTGGGGTCCAGCGGTATCCAGGTAGGAGCACCGTCACACACTTAAAGAGACATTTACACCACTCGGCATTCCTACTAAATCTGGGACACGATATAGAGGGCCCTAGGGGGATGCGACACGTTGCATTTATTCCTGCCAAAGTTATTAACAACAATTATCTCTTTGTTACAGGCACAGATATGGCTGCGGGATTAAAGAGGACCTTTCATGGGTCCGAACTCTGTACGATAACTATCTGGACATGTAGAGCGGCGCCCAGGGATCTCACTGCACTTACTATTATCCCTGGGCGCCGCTTTGCTTGCCCGCTGTGGCCCCGTTACCTTCTCCTGCGCTGTCTGGTAATTACTACTAACTTTGCAACAGGAAGGAGACATCAGCTTCGCTCCCTGGGCGCTCCTTCTCCCTGGCTGTAGCGCTGTCCAATCGCAGAGCTGTGATATGTTTCTAAATAGAAGATATTGGTGAAAGTCTCAGCTTTTAACATCAGCTTGAGGGATTAGCCAGCATTGTTAGTTGCTTATCATTGTGGTGCACTTTTTTTCAGTGATTTATGTTGTGGGGAGTCGCTCTGGTAGACGGTGGTGCGGGTGCAGTATAGAGGCAACAGGGAGTCCAGAAGGTGCGGAAAACAGTGTTTTATTCACACTTGTATCAAAATAACAGCAGAAAGTCAATTGGTGTTAAGTCACACACATCAGCAAATGAAGGGGAAAACAAAATGTCCAAACACAGGTTCCATTCACCTGGCAGGTTTGATGTGCGGGTTCGCACCTGGCTGTCAGCCCAGCCGCAGGACAATCCT
This sequence comes from Bufotes viridis, assembly GCA_033119425.1. NCBI lineage: Eukaryota > Metazoa > Chordata > Amphibia > Anura > Bufonidae > Bufotes > Bufotes viridis. Next base: position 453,761,456 of record CM065592.1, read on the forward strand.
CCTTCAGGGTTCCAGGACGGCTGCACGCCTCCTTGCTGGGCACGTCCTTCCACCCCAGAGAGCTCCACACCACTAGCAGCAGCTTCCAAGACAATCACTCACAGCTGGTGGTGCTGGCTGAGTTTATAAACCCAGCCCAAAACCAGGACTGGGACGTGGGGAGCAGCCACCCACCCTACACTTTAGCTGCTCCCGGTAAGAGCCGGCCCGGATCGGCTTTGCAGCCATGCTACTTAGCAATGTGTCAGTAGCACTACCTGCTACTGACATCAACAAACGGCTCCTACCTCACCGAGGCTATGAACCTCGGTGACACGTACCTACCATCTAGGACGGCACCCTGCACCTTACCACATACCCCCCCCCCCTTTGTTCAACCCTGAGGGGGTGGACACAGGACAAACAGTGTACCCGGGAGAGCGCGTCTGCATTTTTTAATAACCGGCCCGCTCTGTGCTCCACCGTGAATTTAAAATTCTGTAGGGACAGAAACCACCTGGTGACCCGGGCATTCCTCTCTTTGGCTTGGGACATCCACTTGAGTGGGGAGTGGTCGGTCACCAGGCGAAAGCTTCTGCCCAACAGGTAATAACGGAGGGCCTCGAGTGCCCACTTGATGGCCAGGCACTCTCTCTCGACTATGCTGTACCTAGTCTCTGCTGGGGTGAGCTTGCGGCTGAGGAAGACAACGGGATGCTCCTCCCCGTTGACTTCCTGCGACAGTACCGCACCAAGGCCAACCTCAGAGGCGTCGGTCTGGACTACGAAATCCTTCCTGAAATCGGGTGTCACCAAAACCGGGGACCCACACAGGGCCGATTTCAAGGCGGAGAAAGCCTTTTCCGCCTGCTCATTCCAGCGGACCATCCCTGTCTTACGCCCCTTTAACAACTCTGTCAATGGCGAAGCGATAGTAGCAAAGTGGGGCACAAACCTCATGTAATACCCCACAATCCCCAGGAACGACTTTACCTGCCTGGTGGTGACCGGTCGGGCCAACTCCGTATTGCCTCTACCTTATTTACCTGAGGCTTGATGACTCCCCGCCCAATGACATATCCCAGGTATTTGGTCTCTTCCAACCCAATCGCACACTTCTTTGGATTGGCGGTTAGACCAGCTTTCCTCAGGGCATCTACTACCGCCTGCACTTTGGGCAAATGGCTTTCCCAGTCGGTGCTGTGGATGATTACATCATCTAAGTAGGCCGAGGCGCACCGACGATGTGGTCGCAGCACTATGTCCATTAACCTTGGAAGGTGGCGGGGCGCCATGCAGGCCAAAGGGTAACACCTTGTAGTGATACAGGCCCTGCGGGGTAACAAACGCGGTTTTTTCCTTAGCCGACTCGTTAAGGGTACCTGCCAGTACCCTTTAGTGAGGTCCAGCACAGAAAAATAACGGGCTTGTCCTAAATTTTCAACAAGCTCGTCTACCCGGGCATGGGATACGCGCCAAACTTGGACACTTCATTTAACTTGCGAAAGTCGTTGCAGAACCGCAACGTCCCATCCGGCTTGGGTATTAGGACTATGGGACTGGCCCACTCACTTTTCGACTCCTCAATGACATCGAGCTTCAACATTAATTGCACTTCCTCCGCGATGGCCCGCCGCGAGCCTCGGGTACCCGGTATGGTTTTAACCGACCTTGGCCTGAGGCTCAGTGACGATGTCATGTCGGATGAGGGACGTGCGGCCAGGGAGGTCCGAGAACACATCCGTGTTCCGACTGAGGAATTCCCTGACTTCCTGAACTTGTTTGGAAGACAGGCTGTCTGCAATTTTTACCGTGGTTACGGCTTCACAGGCCTCGAACTGTGGGGCTGGACCCTTTCACCTAGAAGCCCTGGCCGGGGCTGTGGTCGCCGGTCGTGTCCCTATCTTTCCACGGCTTTAGTAAATTCACGTGGTACACCTGCTCCGGCTTGCGCCGCCCTGGCTGGTGTACTTTGTAATTTACTTCCCTACCTTCTCGATCACCTCATAGGGGCCCTGCCACCTAGCTAGGAATTTGCTGTCAAGGGTGGGTACCAGAACCAAAACCCGGTCTCCCGGATTGAAGTCCCGCACTCGAGCCTGACGATTGTACACCCTACTCTGGGCTTGTTGCGCTGCCTCCATATGCTCCCGACCAAGGGCAACACCCTTTCCATCCGTTCCTGCATCTGGGCGACATACTCAATGACACTTTTGTGGGGGACAGGCTGCTGTTCCCATGCTTCCTTGGCGATATCCAACAGGCCCCGAGGGTGTCTGCTATAAAGCAGTTCGAAGGGCGAGAACCCAGTAGAGGCCTGGGGCACCTCTCGCACTGCGAACATGAGATAGGGCAGAAGCAGATCCCAGTCCTTCCCATCTCTAGACACCACCCTCTTTAACATATTTTTTAGAGTTTGGTTAAACTCTCTCAACAAGACCGTCCGTTTATGGATGGTAAACGGACGTCCGTAACTGCTTTATACGCAACAATTTACACAGTTCCCTCATTACTTTGGACATAAAAGGGGTCCCTTGGTCTGTCAGAACCTCTTTTGGCAGGCCCACACGGGAAAACATTTCCATTAACTCCTTGGCAATGAGCTTAGCTGAGGTATGTCGCAGAGGCACCGCCTCCGGATACCGAGTGGCATAGTCGAGAACTACCAGAATGTGTTGGTGGCCCCTGGCAGACTTTGGTACAGGCCCAATTAAATCCATAGCGATTCGCTCAAACGGTACTTCAATAATTGGCAGAGGTACCAGAGGACTACGGAAATGAGGTTGGGGGCTAGTTATCTGACAGGTTGGACAGGACTTACAATAATTTTCTACCTCCTTGAACACACTGGGCCAATAAAACCGCTGCAGTATGCGGTCCTGGGTTTTCTGCCACCCCAGGTGTCCCCCAAGAACATGTTGGTGGGCAAGCTCCATGACAAGCTTGCGATATGCTGTGGGCACCACCAACTGTTCAACAGGTTCACCTCGGATTTGGTTCACCCGATACAACATATCCTGTAGAACAATAAATCGTGGGAACATTAATTCAGCCCCTGGTTTCTGGGGTTTGCCATCAATTTCCAGCACATTCTCCCAGGCCCTGGTTAGGGTTTGGTCCCGTGTTGTGCGGTCCCAAAATTTTCCCCGGAGACATTGAGGTCTGCCAACTCAGGTCCCGGTGGCAAGTCCTCCGTGTCTCCCACCATTACACTCAGTGGGGTTGTTTCCCTCTACCGCTGGAGCAGTGGTCACCCCTACCGCCGGCCCTTCAGACTCGGGCTCCCAGGGTTCTGGCCTTCCAGCGGTATCAGGCCACTCTGCTAGGGTCACCCCTGTCTCGGGTCCCTCAGATACCTTTATTGCCGGCCACAGCGCCGGAAAACCGGGAAGTCCCTCCCAAGTATTAGTTCGTGTGGGAGTGTAGTAGCGACAGCCACCTCGTGGGTCCACCTACCAGCCGCTGTGGACAAAGTCACTAGTGCAGTGGGGTAGTCTTTCAGGTCTCCGTGGATGCACAGGACCCCGACTTTACGGCCAGTATACTCCGCAGGCCGTACAAGGGCAGCCCTTACCAGGGAGACTAAACTCCGGAGTCCAGCAGAGCCACCGCCAGCGAATCTCCCACCTCTACCTGACACAGGTGGTTATGGTCTTGCACCTCACGGGTGCCAGTTGCGCACAGCTTCCGTGCATACAAGGAGTGGCGACCCCGTAGTTCACCTCCATCAGCTCATCCCGATGCGGACAGTCGGCCCTGATGTGGCCTGGCTCCTGACACCTCCAGCATACCACGGGAGGCGGGCTCGCAGGGGGTATATTCCGTGCAGGCCGCTCTGTCGCCGGACGTTGGAACTGGGGCAGAGGCCTCCGGGTTTAACTGACCCCTTCCCAGCAAGACTCCCCTGCAGGTTTCTGGTGGCCTCGCACCGCTCCACCAGGTCGACCATCTCCAGGGCATTGGTGGGCGATACCTGGCCGATCCAGTGCTGGAGAGGGTAAGGCAAAGCCCTCCAGAAGACATCGGCTAACAGACGGTCGAGCATAGCAGTGGGAGTCAGTATGTCTGGCTGCAGCCATTTTTGCAACCGTTGTAGCAAGTCATAGTATTGTGGCCGGGCGGGTTCAGCCGGGTTAAACTCCCACTGATGCACCCGCTGGGCCCGGACCAAAACATTCACCCCCAGTCTTGCCAGGATCTCACCTTTCACAGTCGGGTAGTCAGCTGCTTGGTCACCTGGGAGGTCAAAAATACTTGCTGGGGTCCAGACGCCAGGAACGGAGCGATGACCTCTGCCCACTGTTCTCGGGTAATTTCTCCCTCACGGCCACCTTCTCGAACACCGCCAGATAGGTCTCAACATCATCCGAGGGGGTCATCTTAGGGATCGCGGTACGGACAGCTTTCCGGGCATCGTGAACGCGGTGGGACGCTCCTGCCGCTTGCAACGCCATCACGTGCTGTAACAGTAGCTGGTTGGTCTCCCGCTGCTGCACGTTAGCCTCTATGAGGGCTTTCACAGCCGCCTCCATTTTGTCGGGGATCACAGGCTGCAACTTTGCCGGCTTAATATAGGACATCTCACTTTTGCCCCGCAAAAACAAAGTTCGGCGTTCACGCCAGCCTCACTGCGCATGCCCGCATCCGACACCAAATGTGGGAGTCGCTCTGGTAGACGGTGGTGCGGGTGCAGTATAGAGGCAACAGGGAGTCCAGAAGGTGCGGAAAACAGTGTTTTATTCACACTTGTATCAAAAATAACAGCAGAAAGTCAATTGGTGTTAAGTCACACACATCAGCAAATGAAGGGGAAAACAAAATGTCCAAACACAGGTTCCATTCACCTGGCAGGTTTGATGTGCGGGTTCGCACCTGGCTGTCAGCCCAGCCGCAGGACAATCCTCCTTCAGGGTTCCAGGACGGCTGCACGCCTCCTTGCTGGGCACGTCCTCCACCCCAGAGAGCTCCACACCACTAGCAGCAGCTTCCAAGACAATCACTCTCACAGCTGGTGGTGCTGGCTGAGTTTATAAACCCAGCCCAAAACCAGGACTGGGACGTGGGGAGCAGCCACCCACCCTACACTTTAGCTGCTCCCGGTAAGAGCCGGCCCGGATCGGCTTTGCAGCCATGCTACTTAGCAAATGTGTCAGTAGCACTACCTGCTACTGACATCAACAAACGGCTCCTACCTCACCGAGGCTATGAACCTCAGTGACACGTACCTACCATCTAGGACGGCACCCTGCACCTTACCACAATGTGTTTATATATTTTCATCCGCACATTGTTTCATTTTGTGTAGGATGTTTATGTCGTGCGTGTGGGTCGCGCCGGCATCCTCCATTGTATGCAATTTTTGCTGGGGATGGCCGCTAGCTGCGAACCACATGCGGCGGAACTGCTCCCCCAGTTTAAGACACGCAACAGTGTTAGGGGTTTGAGCAGTTCCACCCATTCATTACATATACACACCTTTTTTGAAAGACCCCAGAGGCTGCAACACCTAAGCAAGAGGCATCACTAACCAAAAACTGCCATGAAGACCAAGGAACTCTCCAAACAAGTAAGGGACAATGTTGTTGAGAAGTAGAAGTCAGGGTTAGGTTATAAAAAAATATCCAAATCTTTGATGTTCCTCAGGAGCACCATCAAATCTATCATAACCAAATGGAAAGAACATGGCACAACAGCAAACCTGCCAAAAGACGTCCGTCCATCAAAACTCACGGACTGGGCAAGGAGGGCATTAATCAGAGAGGCAGCACAGAGACCTAAGGTAACCCTGGAGGAGCTGCAGAGTTCCACAGCAGAGACTGGAGTATCTGTACATAGGACGACAATAAGCCGTACGCTCCATAGAGTTGGGCTTTATGGCAGAGTGGCCAGAAGAAAGCCATTACTGTCAGCACAAAACAAAAGGCACGTTGTGAGTTTGCAAGAAAGCATGTGGAAGACTCCCCTGGAGGAAGGTGCTCTGGTCTGATGAGACTAAAATTGAACTTTTGGCCATCAAAGAAAACGCTTTGTCTGGTGCATCCCATCCCATCACCCAAAAACACAATCCCCACAGTGAAACATGGTGGTGGCAGCATCATGGGGGGGATGGGACTGGGAAACTGGTCAGAGCTGAGGGGATGGATGGTGCTGAATACAGGGATATTCCTGAGCAGAACCTGTACCGCTCTGTGCGTGATCTGAGGCTAGGACGGAGGTTCACCTTCCAGCAGGACTGACCCCAAACACATGGCTACAGCAACACCTGAGAGGTTTAAGGGGAAACATGTAAATGTGTTGGAATGGCCGAGTCACAGCCCAGATCTCAATCCAATAGAAAACCTGTGGTCAGACTTACAGATCGCTGTTCACAAGGGCAAACCGTCCAACCTGAGGGAGCTGGAGCAGCAAGGAGGAGGAATGGGCAAAAATCATAGAGACTTATCCAAAGCGATTTGGAGCTGTGATTGCCGCAAAAGGTCGCTCTACAAAGTATTGACTTTAGGGGGGTGAATAGTTCTGCACATTGACTTTTTCTGTTATTTTGTCCTATATGTTGTTTGCTCCACATAAAAAAAAAAACATCTTCAAAGTTGGGGGCACGTTCTGTAAATAAAATGATGCAAATCCTCAAACAATCATGTTAATTCATGTTGCGGTTTGCTCTCCGGTATGGGAACGCAACTAAATGGAACGTAATGCATTTTGGAGCACTCCGTTCTGTTTCGTTATGTTTTGTCCTTATTGACAATGAATGGGGACAAAACTGAAGCGTTTTTTTTTTCTGGTATTGAGCCCCTATGACGGATCTCAATACCGGAAAACTAAAACGCTAGTGTGAAAGTAGCCTTAGATGGATGGATAGATAGACTTGATATAGATTGATCTGAGCTAGATAGATAGATAGATATTAGATATCAAATAGATGTATACATTGATATAACACATTATTTATATTGGGGGACACTATGGGGGCCATTTGATGTCCAGGGGCAATGTGGGGGGCATGTTATATACTGAGGGCAGTGCAGAGGTTGGGATGTAAGGAAAGAAAGCCAATGAAATGAATCCATTCTCAACACCCTTTTTTTTTTTCCGTGTAGCCTCCGTGTGCTGTACCCCTTTTTGGTGTAATGTCTCCTCGTTGTGGTGTCTGACTGCGCCCGATCACAGTATACACCATCACGCTGCTCTTTAGTGTTTGTCTATATTTGCATTGCAGTTTTACAGATTTACACCCGTCCGTTCATCTCACTTTGTCAGGAGGGGCTGACTAACCTGTCTTTTTGCATTTTAGACATTAGCATAAACCTGCTGTGTACACAATGTCAGGAAGTAAGTGCACAGCAATGTTAATCCGAGCCGTATGTCTGTGAGCAGGCTGCGAGAGGGGGGGCGGGGTTGAGGAACAGGTGACGAGGTGGCCGAGTGGTTAAGGCGATGGACTGCTAATCCATTGTGCTCTGCACGCATGGGTTCAAATCCCATCCTCGTCGCAACTTCCTTTTTCACTTGAAAAAGGTTCATTTTCTAGTAAAATAATTAAACGAGAAGTTATACATAGTGATTAAAAAAAGACGGGTGCAGAATTCTAGCCTTGGCATTCATAACTGAGAGAACATAGCACGATATCATAAACATTAAAAGACACTGTCTGTCCAGGTTATATCTATCAATACCCTACAAATGTTCTATGTGAGCTCCGCTGGTGGCACAGGAGATGTCTAAGCAGTAGTCCAGTTCTGTCCAGACGCGTTCCAGCATATCCTCAGGTATGGACTCTACTTTTCCGTGATGCGTTGTCTCAGGTTGTTCAGATCCTGTGTTTGTGGGAAGGGGGCAGATATACAGAGTTCTTGAAGTGTAGTGCCCTGGATCAGTGAAGTCTGAACATTTGGGAACATTTGCCCCTATTTCACCCATGCAAAGTCATCAACTTCTTTATATCACTTTAAAGGGTTAACTTGCACTGAGGTACACTGTTCAATACTGTGTAACTGCATTCTAAATGGTCATTGTGACATAGCTACTATTCATTTGCACTGTGGAAAGGGTTAATGAACACTAAAAGACTTTTGGGACTTTCTAGCTAATATTGAGAAGCTAATCATTTTCCACAGTTAGGCCTCTTGCACACAAACATTTTTTTTTGCAAGTGTACGGGCCGTTTTTTGCATTCCGTATACGGACCCATTCATTTCAATGGGTCCACAAAAAAAACAGAAGTGTTTCAGTGTACATTCCGTTTCCGTATTTCTTTTTTTCCGTTCCGTTAAAAGATAGAACTTGCCCTATTCTTGTCCGCATCACGGACAAGGATAGTACTGTTCTTTTAGGGGCCAGATGTTCTGCTCCGCAAAAAACGGAATGCACACAGATGTCATCCGTTTTTTTGAGGAATGCAAAACCATACATTCGTGTGCAATAAGCCTTACCATAAGGGTTAGGCTAGTTTCACACAGTGCCAGAAATCGGCCAGACACAAACCACAGTGTGCAGCGGTTTGGGTCCACTTGATTCTCTGTATTGTCTGCTGGAATGCGGACAGATCTCTGCCAGACCCCATTATACTTAATGGGGCTGGCGGGCATTCCGTTTGTATCCAGCAGTGCCGGATCAGGAGAATTCTGGCAGGCTAGCCTTAACCCTTTCTACCCTGGGCCAGTTTTCACCTTCCTGCCCAGGCCATTTTTTGCAAATCCGACATGTGTCACTTTATGTGGTAATAACTATAAAACGCTTTTACTTATCCAGGCCATTCTGAGATAGTTTTTTCGTCACATATTGTGCTTCATGACACTGGTAAAATTGAGTAAAAAAATTTCATTTTTATTTATAAAAAAATACCAAATTTACCCAAAATTTTGAAAAATTAGCAAATTTCAATTTTTCTACTTTTATAATAGATAATAATAACTCCAAAAATAGTTATTACTTTACATATTCCTTATGTCTACTTCATGTTTGGATCATTTTGTGAATCCCATTTTATTTTTTTGGGGACGTTAAAAGGCTTAGAAGTTTAGAAGAAAATCTTGACATTTTTCAGAAAATTTCCAAAACCCACTTTTTAAGGACTAGTTTAGGTCTGAAGTTACTTTGTGAGGCCTGCATGATAGAAACCACCCAAAAATGACCCCATTTTAGAAACGACAGCGCTCAAGGTATTCAAAACTGATTTTACAAACTTTGTTAACCCTTTAGGTGAATTAATGGAAAATGGAGATGAAATTTCTGAATTTCACTATTTTGGCAGATTTTCTATTTTGATCAATTTTTTCCCGCTAACAAAGCAAGGGTTAACAGCCAAACAAAACTCAATATTTATTGCCCTGATTTGGTAGTTTACAGAAACACCCCATATGTGGTCGTAAACTGCTGTATGGGCACACGGCAGGGCGCAGAAGGAAAGGAACGCCATATGGTTTTTGGAGGGCAGATTTCACAGGGATAATTTTAAGCTGCCATGTCACATTTGAAGACCCTCTGATGCACCCCTAGAGTAGAAACTCCAAAAAAATGACCCCATTTTGGAAACTACGGGATAAGGTGTCCGTTTTATTGATACTCTTTTAGGGTACATATGATTTTTGGTTGCTCCATATTACACTTTTTGTGAGGCAAGGTAACAAAAAATAGCTGTTTTGGCACCGTTTTTATTTTTTATTTAAGCAGTTTTCATAAAGGCAAGTGCAAAAGTCTCTTCATCAAAATGACAAAGATCTGTGTGGAGAGTTATCTGTAATATAACAGTTTCAGCATTACCGTGCACGGTCCATATGATACAGTCTAACAGTGCTTCGAGCTATCAATCTTATCTTAAATACCGTACAATCAGAGAGACATTAGGAGGGAGACAAACAGCAATACATGAGAGGAAGATTTAAGTAAAGGGGAAGCGAAAAAAAAAAGGGGGGAATGAATAAAGCAATGAAGAAGGTCTCTGTTATGTTAACAGAGCATGGTACTCTGGTGTGCACTGGAAGATGAACCATGGAGTCCATGCCGAGATAAAGAGATAAATGCCTTGTGAGAGTCTTTCAGGGTGGCTGTTAGTTCCTCCATTTTCCGGATATCCTCTATCTTGTTGACCCAAAGGTTTATAGCAGGTGGGGAAGGTGATTTCAATCTGTCTGGGATACAGGCCCTAGCTGCGTTGACTAGGTGACAGAATACTGATTTGTATAGTAGGAGGTTAGGTAGGTCCGAGAGGAGTAATAAAAAGAAGCTCGGAGTGTTTGGTATGGGAAAGGAAAATATCTTGGTCATGGTTTTATGTACTGACTCCCAAAATTGTCTGATTCTACTACAATGCCAAAAGATATGAATCAGTGTGCCTGGGGCCGACTCACATCTCCAGCATAGTGGAGATACTGAGGGGAACATTTTATGTAGGCGGGTCGGGACATAGTACCATCTAGTAAGTATCTTGTAGCTTGCCTTTTGAAATTTACAGGCAGTGGATGATTTATGCGTAAGATGGAATAGCTTTGGCCATTGGTTGGGGGGAATGTCTGTCCCAAGATCAGAGATTCATTTATCAATATAAGGAGGGCGGAAGTCCAGATGCGGAGCCACCGATGCTCTATAAAACTCTGAAAGGGAGTGTCGGTACACTCCTGAGCTGACACAAACCTTTTCGAACGGTGTCAAAGATCTGTCAAAAGGAGGGGAAGTGAGATATTTGTCTAGCCCTTCAATGTCCCAGAGCGCACGGGTCTGATATATTTTGTATTTCGGAGTATGTGAGCCATCTCCCTGCAGTTCTGAAGAAAGGGGCTCTGCACTTACCACTCAGACGCCATTGCAGTTAGGGCCCTGAAGAACAACTGACTAGAAAGTCCGGGCGACCCAGGACTGGAAACAATGGGGAGGGTGTGGGAGATAGTGTGCTCACGTCAGTATATTTGTGGAATTGGAGTAGTGTGAGGCCTATGGTGGGGTGAGCAGAGAGCGGTCGGCGTCCGCACTATTGCCCAGAGCAAGAGCGCTAAAGGGGTCTGGGAGCAATGCTGTTCAATGGTAACCCATTGTATAAAAGGAGCGTGTCAACACCAGTCCATCACCCGCTGAAGCATGGTGGCGGCATAATATTTTTGAAGGTCTGGGATCCCCAGTCCCCCCAGTTCCTTCGGGACATAAAGCAGAGAGCGGGCCAGCCTCGGGCTCTTGCCCACTCAAATAAAGTTAAAAAGGTGTCGGTGTATTTTGACAAAGAAATTTGGAGGTAGTTTTATTGGGAGAGTCTGAAGTAGGTACAGTAAGCGAGGGAGGACATTCATTTTAAAGATGGCGCATCGGCCAAACCATGTGTACATACCCTTTGCCCATTTATTGAGGTCTCCTTTAATCTGGTAAGTATTGAATTCGGTAATCAGATTCTGGAAAGATGTCATAGGCCGTGTGATTGTAACCCGTGATATTAGGGTTCAACCAGATTGTTCGGAGTAAAGGCTCTAAGGAGAGTACGAAGATCAAGGATGATAGGGGGCAACCCTGTCTGGTCCCGTTTTGTATTTCAAAGGTGGGTAATAGACTCCCATTCACCTTTGTTGCCGCAGAGGGGCAGGCATATAGAAAGCAGATCCAGTCCATCATTGAGCTATCTATGCCTACATGGTTTAGGACTTCAAATATCCACTGCTAGCTCACCTTATCAAAAGCCTTTTCAGCGTCTGTGGACAAAAGGCCGAAAGGTATGTGCTGAAGTTTAGCTTGGCGTTTTTATTTTTTGTTATTTACAGTGTTCATCTGACAGGTATTTTTTTAGAGCAGGTTGTTACGAACACGACAATACAAAATATGGCTACTTTTTTTGGTTGTTTGTTTCAGTTTTACATAATAAAGCATTTTTTTAAAAAAATTATTTTTTAGTGTCTACATATTCTGAAAGCCATCATTTTTTTACATTTTGGGCAACTGTCTTATGTAGGGGCTCATTTTTTTCGGTATGAGATGACAGCTTGATTGGTACTATTTTAGGGTGCATATGACTTTTTGATCGCTTGGTATTACACTTTTTGTGATGGAAGGTGACAAAAAATGGCCTTTTTTACACACTTTTTATAAAAAAAAATTTATGGTGTTCATCTGAGTGGTTAGGTCATGTGATATTTTTATACAGCAGGTTGTTACGGACGTGGCAATACCTAATATGTCTTCTTTTCTTTTTTAATTATTTTATTTTAGGACAATAATAGCAGTTTTGAAGGAAAAAAAAACCATATTTTAGTGTCTCCATTGTCTGAGTTAAATTTTTTGACAGATTGTCTTAGGTAGGGTAACATTTTTTGCGGGATGAGGTGAAAGTTTGATTGGTACTACTTTGGGGGGCATACGCCTTTTTGATCGCTTGGTGTTGCAATTTTTGTGATGTAAGGGTTAGGTCATGTGATATTTTTATACAGCAGGTTCTTACAGATGCGGTGATACCTAATATATATACTTTTTTGTATTTATTGAAGTTTTACACAATAGCAGCATTTTTTAAACAAAAAATTCATGTTTTCGTGTCTCCATATTCTGAGAGCCATAGTTTTTTAATTTTTTGGGCGATTGTGTTAGGTAGGGTATACTTTTTTGCGGGATGAGGGGACAGTTTGATTGGTACTACTTTAAGGGGCATACGCCTTTTTAATCGCTTGCTATTACACTTTTTGTGATGTAACGTGACAAAAAAAATGGCTTTTTTGACACCGTTTTTATTTTTATCTTTTTACGGTGTTCACCTGAGGGGTTAGATCATGTGGTATTTTCATAGAGCAGGTTGTTACGGACGCGGTGATACATAATATGTCTATTTTTATTTTTCACATTTAACACAATAAAAGCATTTTTGAAAATCATGTTTTAGTGTCTCCATAGTCTGAGAGTTTTTTTTTTTTTGGGTGATTGTCTTAGGTAGGGGCTCATTTTTTGCAGGATGAGGTGACAGTTAGATTGGTACTATTTTGGTGGGCATACCCCTTTTTTGATCGCTTGGTGTTGCACTTTTAGTGATGTAAGGTGACAAAAAAAATGTTTTTTTTTTTAACACAGTTTTTATTTAATTTTTTTGACGGTGTTCATCTGAGGGGTTAGCTAATGTGATATTTTAATAGAGCCAGTTGAAATGGATGTGGCGATACCTAATATGTCTACTTTTCTTTTTTCCCTATTTTTGACCTTTTTTTTTTACTTTATTTTGGGAAAAGGACACTTTTCTTTTCTTTTTACTTAACATTTTTAATTTTTTTGTAAAACTTTATTCTTTTAACTTTTTTTTTTCACTTTATTTTTTGTCCCACTCTGGGACTTTAACTTTTAGGGGCCTGATCCCCTTTACAATGCATCACAATACTTCTGTATTTAATGCGTTGGCTGTAAGTGTATTACTGAATGTAATACACCTACAGCTTCCTGCCTGTGAGATCCAGGGCGCTGGTTCTCACAGGCTGTCACGGAAGGCAGCCACAATGCCTAAGTAAGGCATTGGGCTGCCTTTTCTGCCATTGGGTCCCTGTCACAGCAGCGCGGGCACAGCTGCTGCACTCGCCCAATCAGCGTGCCATAATAGTACAGCGCTGGGCGGCATGTCACCTCCCGCTGCACCGTACTATTACTATTATGAGTTAAAGGGGTTTCCCACCAAAACCAGACAACCTGAGCTTTTGAATGTCCAGTCTCTGTTATTATGTCTGAAGACTTGTTTTCGTCATATTGACTATTACAGAAGAAAATTGTAAGATTGTATCTGTTTGGGCTGTGTTTCTCCACTTTATCCCTCCCACTAGAAGATTCTAGTGCAGCTAGAAACTGTACATTAGAGCAGTCAGAGCCACCAGTTGTCTGCAGTTAGTGATCAGTTGTCATGCTTAGGGGTTAGGAGGACCAGTGAACATATCCCAAGCATTTGTAAAGACATACAGGATATGCATAAATGAATGCTTTATTAACCCTTAGACGCCCAGAGAGGGTATTTAAACATGGAACCTGCTCACTCATGCAGGGGGCACCATAGCCAGCGGGTCTCTGCTGTTTCACACAACAGAGGCCCACGGCTCATGTCTGTGGCTGGCAATAATGCCAATTGCAGGAATCTAACCCTTTAGATCAGGCATGCTCAACCTGTGGCCCTCCAGCTGTTGTAAAACTACAACTCCCACAATGCCCTGCTGTAGGCTGATAGCTGTAGGCTGTTCGGGCATGCTGGGAGTTGTAGTTTTGCAACAGCTGGAGGGCCGCAGGTTGAGCATTCCTGCTTTAGATGTTGTGATCAAGTGCATTCAAGGCACCTATAGAGCGAAAAACCCAGAAGCACATGTGCCTGGGTTAAGACTTGCTCCCCCATGTGGCGATCAGGGAAGCCTGTCCTTCGATTTAATATGCTGAGTCTCTCTGCAGTGCAGATTTTCCTCTATCTGTGCTATCAGCCATTCCTTTAAAAGATTTTTTCAGACTTAAAGGGGTTTTAACATCTCATACAATGGGGACATATTGCTAGTATACCCACACCTATCTCGTAAACCCAGTTGGCAAAGTGAAGGAGGGCGCATTACGTATGTGCAGCTGCCCTCCATTTATTTCTATGGAGCCGCTGAAAATAGTCAAGCGCTGGCTCGGTTATTTCCGTCTGCCCCAAAAAAGTGAGTGGAAGCAGTTGCCGAGCAAGTGCTGTGCGCTCCCATCCGTTTCTCTGAGGATTCCCAAGACAGCCGATGGGTGGTGGCTGGACCCGGCACTGCCAGCCACCACTTTATCGTCTTCATTCTAGGCTTTGTTTTAGAGATAGGTGTGGGACCCGCACCTATCAGACAATGGGGGCATATCCTAGCAATTTGCCCCCATTGTCTGAGATGGGAATACCCCTTTGAATAATGATGACCTATCCTCTGAAAAGGTCATCAGTATCTGATCGATGGGAGTCTGACACCAGGGACCCCTGCCGATCAGCTGTTTGAGAAGGTATCGCTGCTTCTGTAAGTGCCACGGCCTTCTTCCTGCTGACCAAGCCCAGCACCGTACATTGTACAGTGGTTGTGCTTGGTATTGCACCAGCCCAATCCACTTGAATGGGGTCGAGCTGCGCCTAGGCCATGTGACTGATGTACGTGTCGTCACTGGCCTAGGGAAAGGCGTGCGAAGGTCGGTGTGCTACTGTGAGCACCGGTGCCTTCTCAAACAGCTGATCAGACCCCCACGGAGGATATTCAGAGGATAGGTCATCAGTATTTAAGTCTCGGAAAACCCCTTTAACATTTCCAGGTAGGAGCAGAAGAAGGGACTAGACTTTAAATCTGCTCATTACAAAGGACACACTTACTTAGGAGAGTCCCTCGTGTGCTCGATCAGGGCAGGTGGGTTTTCTGAGCTCCAGATTCTAATGTTGTGGTGATTGACCTTCAGAAAATGGGGTGTGGTGTTTAACAAGCAGGATATGCTCAACCCATATGCAGTTGTGCATGTATATAGGAGAGCACATCCTGTACTCCTGCACCAATACCGAGCACTTGTGCCGTATGGGCGATACCAGGGGCCGTTGGGCTTTACGGGAGCGCAAGGCCTAACTCACAAACAGCTCACCAGTGACCTCCAGCATGTAGCCATGCCTGTAATGGGAGGTGGGAGGTGCCTGTGAGCCCCACCCGAGACCGGCTGATATGGCCCAGAGCCTGCCAGGTGCACCTGAATGTAGCCTGTAGATGAAAAGCAGGCACATTTAAATTGGAGTTTATACACCTCCATACATATTATACAAACCATTAGAAAACGTGGTGTGGTGTTTAACAAGCAGGATATGCTCAACCCATATGCAGTTGTGCATGTATATAGGGGAGCACATCCTGCACTTGTAGTCCATTGCTAGGGGCAATCAACAGCAAAAAATGCATACAATGGAAGATGCCAGCAACGGACTACAAGTACCACAATAACCATCCTACATACAATAACGATAATGTGGATGTGGAGAACAATCAAAAACATAACCATAGCAAAGGCAGGTGCCCTCTGCGGCAATACTAAACCCTCACACTGATGTTAAAATTGAGAGGTTAGTTCGACACATCCTACTAGGAGGACATGTCTTAAGCTCGGACACCACGTCAAGGTCTCTCAAGTAGCCCGAGACCCTACCACTCAACCTACCTGTGCCGTATGGGCGATACCAGGGGCCGTTGGGCATTACGGGAGCGTAAGGTGATTGACCCTCCCACCGAGGTGACAGGAGCCTCGTCTCTGAACCCCAGCTTGTCAGCGAATGCATCCTCCTCCAGTCGGCCCTGCAAGTCAATGCAAAATGGCACTTCTGTTGTCCAGTTTTAGCTCCTGAAGAATTTGTAATCTGTACGTCTTAGGCCTCTTTCACACGGGCGTCACGTTTGACGCCCAGATTGGATGCGGGTGCGTTGCGAGAATATGCGCGATTTTTCCGCGCATGTGCAAACTTTTGTAATGCGTTTTGCACGCGCGTTGGAAAAATCGCCATGTTTGGTACCCAGACCCGAAGCTGGACTTCATCACTGAAGTCCGGTTTCGGGTTGAGTATTCTGGAGATTTTATTATTTTCCCTTATAACATGGTTATAAGGGAAAATAATAGCATTCTTAATAAATAATGCTTTGTAGAATGTTGATTAAGGGGTTAAAAATAAAAAACTTAACTTACCTTAGCCACTTGATCGCGTAGTTGGCGATCTCTCTTCTCTCTTCAAGCATTAGCTGTAGTCTAAGGACCTGTGATGACGTCACATCACATGGTCCAATCACATGGTCCGTCATGGACCATGTGATTGGACCATGTGATGTGACGTCATCACAGGTCCTTTAGACTGCAGCTAATGCTTGAAGACAGAAGAGAGATCGCCAACTACGCGATCAAGTGGCTAAGGTAAGTTAAGTTTTTTATTTTTAACCCCTTAATCAACATTCTACAAAGCATTCTTTATTAAGTATGCTATTATTTTCCCTTATAACCATGTTATAAGGGAAAATAATGAAGATCGGGTCCCGTCACTTAGCAACCATGCGGGAAAATCACACTGCATCCGCACTTGCTTGCGGATGCTTGCGATTTTCCCCACAGCCCCATTCACTTCTATGGGGCCTGCGTTGCGTGAAAAACGCAGAAACTGGAGCATGCTGCGATTTTCACGCAATGCAGAAGTGATGCATGAAAATCACCGCTCATGTGCAGAGCCCCATAGAAATGAATGGGTCCGGATTCAGTGCGGGTGCAATGCGTCCACCTCACGCATTGCACCCGCGTGGAAATCACGCCCGTGTCAAAGGGGCCTTACAATGCTAACGTTTTTCGCAAGATCTGCGGGGTTTGTGGCACTTGTAGCTCCATAGAAGTCAGCCTGGGCGACTTTCCAGGGCTATGCTCATACACGGCTCGAATCCTGTTCATTGTTACTTCCGGCCAGGACTTTTCCCGTGGCATAAACAGTCAGTCGTTTCGAATTGCTTCACCCAATGCAAAATGTGCCTTCTATGTGGAGCAAATTCATCAAATTAATTCTGAAATTTTTCTGCACTGTAACCACAGACATTGTTCTTGCAAATTCAAAGACCAAAAAGCTGTTTTCTTGCTGCGATGACGCCATTTTGAACCTGACCATTTATGTACAGGTTTAAACTAACCTAAAGTTGTAGATTCATGAAACTGTCTAAAAGAAAACTAACTTTGTTACTCATAGCAACCAATCACAGCACAGCTTTCTTATCAACCAATCACAGCATAGCTTTCATTTGTTCACCTCAATGAGTCAGCAATCCGCAAGATGTGGCTGAAGATAGGACACGGAGCACACGGAATCCCGTGCTTCCGTGTCTGTGCCTCCACGGCGTAAAAAGGAAGGACATTTCATATCTCCAGCCGCATCTTGCGGATTGCGCATACATTGAAGTCAATAGGTCCGCACAGCAATGCGGAGTGCACACAGACCGTTTTGTGGACCCGCGGTTTGTGGTCTGCAAAATGGGCACGCCCGTAGTGTGAAGGCGGCCTTCACTATAGGTCTTTACTACGGACACCATCCTTTCAGCATCACCCTGTATAGGTCATTGTGGATACATTCTATAGATTTAGAACATACAGTATAGTAGTGACTGTTAGTTTTGTCATTTCTTTTTACAAAATTTTGCCTCTTTTCCCTAATAACAATTTTTTCTTCAAAATATTGTCTTTTTCCTCATAACTAACAACTTTTTAAATGTTTTTTTTTTTTTTACAATTATCAGGTTATGTCAAAATTTTCTTAGTATAACATTTTTTTTGTTCTTTAGGCCTCATGCACACGACCGTTGTTTGATTCCGTGTCCGTTGCTCCGTTTTTCGTGATTTTCTGCGGACCCATTGGTTTTCAATGGGTCCGTGGAAACCTCGGCAAATGCACCGTTTGTCCTCCGCGTCCGTGGTCCGTGATTCCAGTCCGTCAAAAAAATATAACCTGTCCTATTCTTGTCCGTGAAAAACGGTTCACGGACCCATTCAAGTCAATGGGTCCGTGAAAAATGCGGATGGCCATCCGTGTGTCATCCGTGTTCCGTGTCCGTTTTTTTTGCGGATCCCTTGGCAGGCACTTGGGAAACATTGTCAGCCTGTCTTTTGGTAAAATCTTTTGGGTCATGTCCGCTAAAAAAACGGAAGACACACGGAAACACAACGGAAGGCAAAAACGGACACGGATCACTGAACAACGGAACCCCTTTTTGCGGACAGCATAAAAAAACGGTCGTGTGCATGAGGCCTTACTTGCAGTTTGGGATTCTTTTTTCCAAAATAGATACATAATTATTCATGATTTTTTTCAATATTTTTATTTTAAACTTTTATCCTCATCACTTTTTTCCACAAATATTTAATTATTCATCATTAATTTGTTTTGCACTTTTATGGCATTATCTTACATTTTTAGAGGTTTGTTTTTCTTTTTTTTTCCTTAAAATTTTGACTTACTTGAACTTATGGCTTTAAAATTTACTAATTATATGACTTTTTTGGTGCTCTGGCTCTTCCTACGTTGAGAGAGTGATTATTCTCTATTTATTATTTGTGTATACATTAGAGGGGTTTTCTAGGTACAAAATATTGATGACCCATCCTCATAATAGATAGACCATCAATTTTAGATCAGTGGGGGTCTGACTCCCAGCACCCCCACCAAACAGTTGTTGGAAGAGGCTGCTTCATTCAGTGCGACCTTTTGATAGGCTTGTGACACCACTTTCAAGTGAATGGGCTCGGGCTGCAATACCAAGCATGACCACTATACAATGTATGGCGCTGTGCTTAGTAAGCTGTGAATAAGGCGAACAAGCACTGCGGCCTCTCAAACAGCTGACCGTCGAGGGTGCAGGGAGTTGGACTCCCACCAATCTTATACTGGTGACCTTAGAATAAATCAGTGGAAAAACCCTTTAAGTGTACACACGTTTGCCTAATTGATTGCATCTCCTTTTATTGAAATTTGCATGTGGATAGCATAAGACTAGGACCCAAAGATTGTAATTTTTGACTTTGTTCCTCTTATCTCATATCTCAAGCTGAAAGCAATTTGTACTCATGTAATTCCAGTAGATTGCCCATAATAACATGATCTCTCTCCAAAAGCTTTTAACAGGAGGAACAAATTTACAAAAGTTTTGCGTATTAGATTACGTGCTGATATTAGCTGCAGTCTCCTTGTAGAAGTAGGTGCCCACTTCTTTCAGTCCAAAACGTATAAAAAGGGTTAGGGTCCATGCTGCAATAAAGAAAAGCTTAGGGGTAACACAAAAATCACTGGTTCTTGTTATGCTGCTACTTCCAATCCTTCCTCCTTCGCAGCTTCTTAGTCTCTGAACCAACGAGCGGTAGTGGGTATGCTTCTTACTCCTTCAAAGAGAGTATCAACATAGCACAGACACGCATGTAAAATAGTTCACGCTTCTTTATTATACTTACAAAATCGTAATCTTGAACATCACATAGAACATATGATAAAGCCCGATCCGGGTTTCGCTCCTGCTTCGTCTAGGGCGTTTTAGCAATAGAGATGGCCTTGCGGTTTGCCCAGCGGTTGTTTTGCGCATTCGCGTTTCGACGAACATGCGAACTTATGGCGATATTCGCACGCGCCATATTTTTTTGCATTGCGTCAAACTTTCACCCATGACACATCCATCAGGTGGGACAGCACAGCCAATTGAGACGTTTTAGCACATGGCCACACCCCCAACCCTATAACAAAACCCGATCTGGCAGCCATTTTACATTATGTGTTTTGCCAGTGTACGGAGAGGTTGCATTTTGGAAAAGCGACAGGATGTTAGGTACTTAGCGACACCAAACGCTAGCTAACAAAAGTCCTTTTAAGGATTGGTAACTTTGTGCTGTTGATAGGTGTGAGATACAGAGGGGTGTGATATACTTATCTAACATAGAAAGTATATTATAGTGCATTGGTATGCTTCCAGAAAATACTGATTGAGGCCTGCCATATATCAGCTTCCACAAAATAGTGATTGAGGTTTTTCATATACCTGCGTCCACAAAATACAGATTGCGGGTTTTGATATACCTGCTTCAACTAACAACTGATTGAGGCCTGCGATATACCTTCTTCCACAAATACTGCTCTTCTCTACGGACTTAGGCACAGAGTCATTTAGAAAATTACAGGCAGAGGGGGAGGCAGGCCGTTCCGCAGGGGTGGTAGGGTTGGGCAGGTGCACCAGGCTGGAGCCTAAGTGAGAAGTTGGAGATGGCGCGTGTGATAACCACAAAGGGCGCACCAGAGTTACTTCAGTGGCTCACTCAGCCTTCTGCACCCTCCTCATCCTCGGTATCAGCACCCTCCTCACTCTCTGCTGTGTGCACCACCAAAGACACCACCACCACCACCATAGCCCCTCCACTTGAGTCAGAGGAATTATTTTCCCATCCATTCCCAGACCTTACCGATGCGCAGCCATTCTTGGCATCGGATCAGGAAGAGGAGGTAGCAACGGTCGCCACCCAGCTGTTGCTGTCTACTCCGAGATCTCTAATGTCAGTGGTGGTGAAGGTGACTATGATGATATGTCCACGGACATCACATGGGTGCCCACAAGAGAGGAAAGGAGGGGAGTTCAGAGAGAGAGAAGGAGCAGCAAAGAGGCAGGAGAAGGAGGAGAAGCCGTCAGAACTCACAGTGCACAGGAAGTAAAAAGCAGACTGCAAATGTATCTGGAGCGAGCCATCCACCATGCACGGTCACATCTGGCGCTCCCAGGACGCACATGGCTCTGCAGTGTGGGGCTTTTTTTTTTTACTTGTCAGCTGCCGACAATAGTGTTGCCATTTGCAGCCTGTGCTGTCAATGCATGTCGCGGTAAGCCCAACACTCACCTAGGGACGACCGCCTTAAAAAAGCACCTGGCCTCCCATCACCGACCCCAGTGGGAGCAACGCCATCAGAACCCACAAAGCCACACTCCCGGCGCTCCACATCCTGCCTCTTCTCCTATTCCTTCTCCTCTCTCCTTCCATTTGTCCTCAACTCCACCTTCCACCGTGCCGTCATCGCATTCATCTGGCACAAGGCAGGCTTCCGTGGCCCAAATGTTCGAGCGTAATAAAATGATGAAACTGGATAATCCTCTTGCCCAACGGCTGACCGCTGGCTTGTCGGAACTGCTAATCCGCCAACTACTGCCATATAAATTGGTGGATTCGGAGGCCTTTAGAAAATTTGTGGCCATTGGCACACCGCAATGGAAGGTCCCCAGAAGGAAATATTTCTTCCAGAAGGGCATCCCAGAGCTATATGGCCACGGTCAGCGGCAAGTTGATATATCTCTGGCACACAGTACCGGTGCCAAGATACATCTGACCACAGACACCTCGTCTAGCAAACATGGGCAGGGAAGGTACATAACTTTTACTGCCCACTGGCTGAACGTTCTGATGGCCGTCAGGCATGTAACCAGTGGCACCCACGTGGATTTGGTGTTACCGCCACGGATTGCATGCAGGCCGCCTCTTCTTCTCCTCCTCTTACTCCATCCTCCGTCTCCTCCTCAGCTGACTCCTCCTTTTCCACTGCTACTGCCTCCTCCGCTGCACTCCCCAAGCTCCCCAGAACCTATTTAACGTGCCAGATGAGACATTGCCGTGCTGTGCTGCAGCTGTTGTGCCTGGAAGCCAAGTGCCACTGCGACAATGATGCCAATCTGCTGAGTGTGCTGAAACAGGGCAAAATAACACATGTGCCGTGCATGGCACACGTCCTGAACTTACTCGTGCAGCGATTCATTGCCAAATACCCCGGGGTCCAGGACGTCTTGCGGCAGGCCAGGAAAATCTCGGACCATTTTAGAAGATCTTACACGGCCATGGCTCGCCTTGCTGACGTTCAGCGGCGACACCACTTGCCCGTTAGATGTCTGATTTGTGACAGCCCGACGCGCTGGAACTCCACCTTGTATATGCTTGACAGGCTGCTCCAGCAGCAACGTGCCATTAACGACTACCTGTACGAACTCTGCGGCAGGACAGGTTCTGTGGAGCTTGGTTTCTTTTCACCACGCCAGTGGCTGCTCCTGCACGACACACGCAGACTTCTGCAGCCATTTGATGACATCACCAAACTGGTCAGTCGCAGCCAGGGCGCCATCAGTGACATCGTACCTTACGCCTTCTTTCTGGAGCGTGCATTGCGTTGTGTCATTGATCAAGCCGTCGAGGAGCAGGAGCTGGAAGATGAGAAAGTCGCAATGCTGAATGAATTCCCAGGGGGGCTACTCCATCTAAGACAAGTCAGCAGGAGTCTGAAGAGGAGTCAGAGGACGATGGTGGCTGGAGGGAGGAGGAGGAGCAAGAAGAGCAGGCTTTAAACTTTTCAGGGATCCCTGGTGTTGTCCGTGGCTGGGGGGAAGGAGACCGAGGACAACATTCTCCTGGGCGATGAGCAGGAACCAGGGCTCTCCACCGCTTCCAATTTAGTGCAAATGGGGCCTTCATGCTCCAGTGTTTGAAGAGGGACCCCGTATAAAAAGCATAAAGGTCAAGGATCTGTACTGGGTGTCAACGTACTTAGACCCCGGTACAAACACAAAATAGCGGACATGTTACCAGCATCACAGAGGGCTGGCAGAATGCAGCATTTCCAGGCCTTGCTGCGAGAGATGCTGAATTCTGCTGTTGGGGGCACTGTAAAATCATGGCAACTAAGTGATGTGAACCCATTGCACCCGCACTGAATCCTGACCCATTCATTTCAATGTGTCTGTGTACATGAGCGTTTATTTTCACGCATCACTTGTGCGTTGGGTGAAGATCGCAGCATGTTCTATATTCTGATCGCAGGTGATGGTTGCTAGGAGATGTTTGTAAACCTTCAGTTTTTAGCAGCGCGTGAAAAATGCATCAAAATGCATTGCACCCGCGGAAAAACTGAACAACTGAACGCAATCGCAGGCAAAACTGAATGGCTTTGCCTGTGAAATTGCACAGTTTTCACTGAGCGCAATCCGCAACGCATCCGGACCTAATCCGGACACGCTCGTGTGAAAGAGGCCTAAGGCCACATAGAGTCACATAGATGGTCCTCCAGGCACCAATAAAAGTAAAAATAGGAATAGAATGACGCACAGTGTCAGAGTAGGCGATGAACTGCCTGACCACATAGTGTGAATGCTGCGGATACTGGTAGACAATACTGAAGCAGAGGACCTGAGTTGTGCTGCTCCATGTGAATACCGCACATACTAATAAGTGCTAAACTACCTGAGCTGTACTAGACGGAAAAAAATGCAAATCTTAAGACAGTGCTCCTGACACTCTATTAACATATAAACTTTACAACATGAGGGGAGCGCAAGCAAGACCTTGTGTACACACATATCCCTGGAGCATACAGGGAGAAGCCTCCTCCACCTAGGCTACTTGGATCATATCTCTCTAACACTCAGTTCACACTTTCGCGTAAAACGCCGCGTTCGAACGCGCAAAAAAACGCACAACAGTACAGGAACCATGCATTCCAATGGGGGTGGTTCACACTTGCACGTTTTTATGCGCGTTCGAAGGCGCCTAAAAACGTCCGACGCATAAGCAAGTATGTTCGCGTTAATTCGGGCTTTTTTTGAGCGTTTGGTGCCAATATACTTCAATGGGAAACGCGATACGCGTGTTGTTCGGGCGTTTGTGCAGCGTAAAACGTGCCTATGGACGCTTTGCAACATGCTGGATCATCCACCATGGAAATTCACACCTCTAAAGCACTCAGATTGGCCAAACTATATAGGGAGGGCTGTTTGGTCATTGGCCAACTATGCAGTCAATCACATAAACGCGCGTCAAACGCGCCTACACTATTACCAAAACGCTTGAAAAACGCCCGTTAACGCCCATCTTGAGCAGCGCATAAAACGCTAGGCTTCTAAACGCTCAGGTCTGAACCCAGTGTAATGCTAAAACTAGCCTACAAGCCACTCGTAACAGGGGTATTTTTGAGGGAGATGTATAAGAGTCCTCAGGCGAAGGTGTGCACACCCTTTTTTTTAATCTACTATTTATCTACTTTAGCTACTTTTCCTCTCCTAAAAGGGACCATGTTCCCTCTGCTCCATGTTCCTGTAGCCTCATGTTCCTGTAGCCTCATGTTCCTGTTGCCCCATCTTCCAATTGCCATTATTTGCAGTACAGGGTCGTAGCTAACGGCTCATGGGCCCTGGTGCAAGAGTTCATCTTGGGCCCCCTTCCCTCAGTGCTTTGTGTGTCTTCTTATGCAGCACAAGGGTTTTGGGCCCCTCAGGCTCCTGGGCCCGGTAGCGACTGCTACCTCTGCACCCCTATAGCTACGCCCATGTTGGAGTATCATTGTGTGTTTTGAGGTATTTAGATCAGCCATCAAAAATGTGGTGATAAGAAAGCAGGATGCGCTCATACCCATATGCAGTTGTGCATTTCTATAGGGAGCACATCCTGCACTTGTAGTCCGTTGCTAATGGCAATCACCAGCAAAAATGCATACAATGGATGATGCCAGCAACGGACTATATACTACAATGGACATCCTACATAAGATGAAATTTATGTGGATGTGGCAAGAATTCAGAACAAACACAGAACCAGAGATAGGTGCACGCTGCCGTCACACTAAACCCTCACACTGATGTTAAAAATTGAGAGGTTAGTTCGACATATCCTACTAGGAGGACATGTCTTAAGCTCGGGCACCAGCGTCAAGGTCTCTCAAGTAGCCCGAGGCCCTAACACTTACCTACCTGCGCCATATGGGCGATATCAGGGGCCAGTGGGCAATTACAGGAGCATTAGGATGACTCACAAACATCTCCTCTGTTACCTCCAGCATGTAGCCATGCTTGCAATGGGAGGTGGGAGGTGTCTATGAGCCCTACCCAAGACTGACTGATATAGCCCAAGGCCTAACAGGTGCACCCAAATGTGACCTGAAGATGAAAAACAGGCACATTTAAATTGGAGTTTATACACCTCCGTACATATATATATATATATAAACCATCAAAAAATGTGGTGATAAAAAATGCACCATTTTCTATATTTTATCACGTAAACTCCCTTGAGCTGTCCACACAGAGGTCCTGTCCATAAGATGGCCCCTAATGGAGGGTCATGTGACCAGGGAAATCATCTCCATGTGATGTCTCCTCCAGTCAAAGCCACTGCTCCTGCCATCTGCACTTGTTCTGTTAGGAGTTCAGTGCAGAGATGCGGTGTGTTTGAATGGAGGAGCCATCAAATGGAGGTGATTTCCCCGGTCATATGACCCTCCATCAGCGGCCATCTTATGGACAGGACCTCTGCTTGGACAGCTCAAAAGACGGGGCAGAATTTCAACAAGGACTATATTAGTAAGTGCTATACAATCATCTCCCAAACACATTGGTCAACAATAACCAGAAAGTGGCCAACCCCTTTACTATAAGTCGTGCCCCAGATTTAAATTATAGGCTAAATTTCCTTTCCGTCCTATCATTTCTACAATAATACAGGAGTTGGGCCGGTGGCAACCACCGCTCCCCGATGCTGAGGGGAATAATGAAGGTTTGTCACCTTCTGTACACTTCTGTGGGGAAACCTGGCAGTAAGTGCTCAGTTTTCCTGCAGCGCCACCACAGGGCAAATGGAGCATTACACTGTGTCCATTCACATCAATGGGGATTGTCTGTAATGCAGGACGGGACAGGTCCTCCAGAGAGAGAGAGAGAGCACTCTTTATAAGTGCTATGGCCCTCTGGCTAAGAAATGATGACCCTAAACAGAGGACCCCCACCCTGTTATCCCAAAATTACATAATGGGTTCCTGAAAGTTTGCAGACTCTTTAAATGGTCTGACACGTCTTCATTGCTGCTCTCATGAGCAGGTATTTTGGGGTCATAGTGGTCAGGCAGGACTATCCGGTGCATACTCAGCATGGTCCGGTGGTCCTGGCCCGGTCACATATAACATCATCTTGGAGCTTTGAAGAAGCCACTGTCTCCATACCTTCAGCTCTTATGTAGTCACTTTTCTTGTCTGCCCTGTTGTCTTGTGCACATATTTACCGTCCTGTGAATAAGCTGAGAGATTTGCTGTCTCCTCCCAGCACTACAGGAGCCGGGCCCATTATACATACCTGATAACCAGCGAGGAACGCTCTGTAGAGGGACACCCAAGAGTGCAGGCATCATGTCAGGGGCTGCGGCTAAGGTTGCCAAAGACAGGGCCGTAGCTGATGGTCTCGGTACCAACAAGAACCCGGTGAAGTATTTAAACCAGGACTATGAAGAACTGCGGGCACAGTGCCTGGCGTCCCAGACCCTCTTCAAAGACGACCAGTTTCCTGCATGTCCATCAGCCCTGGGCTACAAAGACTTAGGACCAAACTCTGCCAAAATCAAGGGAATCGTGTGGAAGAGACCCTCGGTGAGAGAACCTGCACTCATGTATATTAGCACCTTGGGGATTTGGGCGGTGAGCTAAAGATGGGAGACCCATCCTGTAGGTTGCGATTGAGGGTGCTTCAAAATTTTGTTTGATGTTTTGGACAATGTACATGGGAACAACGGGGAGAGAAATCAATATGGTCAGAAAAGGCATAAAAGTGCATCAAATGTAACTAAATGGTGCAAACAACGTGCTAGGCGTGACGCACGTCTTTAATACATAAGGGAGATTTAGATCTGTAAAATCCACGGGGCTCAGTAACGTAATGTCCAAAGAATGATTTTTTTCATGAATATCCAAAATGGTGTCCAGGATAGACATCGTCCTAATATCAGATCCTGCTCATGTATTAAGGAGCGTTTCGGTCAGAGATGATAGACTTGTGTTGAGGTGGACCGCCATATTTTCTCCAAGTGTTTAATTTGGAGCATCTTTAATGGGGTTGGTCCATCTCATGCATTGGAGGCAGGAGAGAAGGGATGTCAGGAGACATTAAGGACATTTTTCTCTATGGGAGCGCTGAAAATAGTCAAATGCTGGCTTTTCTATGTCTGTCAGTCCCACAGAAGTGAACGGAGCGTTGGCCGCATTTGCGCGGTGCGCATCCCATCCATATGTATAGGACTTCCGAAAATAGCCGAGCGCGCCGATGAGCCATTTTCAGCACCCCCATAAAATGAATGGAGGGCGGTCTTGCGCTCCTTCACTTTGCGGGTCCCAGATGAAAGTCTGCAACTTTTTAAAGACAGAATTGTGGAGTGTGCGGCAGGGCAAATTTCCCCATTTTACAGTTCTTTTCCTTTTTCTAGACAATATTTTTTGGTAATTTTATAGCCTTTTGGTCCATTCCAATAAAAAAAAAAGCTCCTTAAAGAGGACCTGTCACCTCTCCTGATGTGTCAGTTTAAGGCCTCTTTCACATGAGCGTGTCCAGATTAGGTGCGGATGCGTTCAGTGAAAACTGTGCGATTTTGCAGGCAAAGCCATTCAGTTTTGCCTGCGATTAGCGTTCAGTTGTTCAGTTTTTTCCGCGTTTTGATGCGTTTTTATGCACGTGATTAAAAACAGAAGGTTTACAAACAACATCTCCTAGCAACCATCAGTGAAAAACGCATCGCACCCGCACTTGCTTGCGGATGCAATGCGTTTTTCACGCAGCCCCATTCACTTCTATGGGACCAGGGCTGCGTGAAAAACGCAGAATATAGAACATGCTGTGATTTTCACGCAACGCAGAAGTGATGCGTGGAAAAAACGCTCATGTACACAGAACCTTTGAAATTAATGGGTCAGGATTCAGTGCGGGTGCTATGCATTCATCGTCACGCATCGCACCCGTGCGGAAAACTTGCTTGTGTGTAAGGGGCCTTAGTAACTACTTGCCTTCCCGTGTAATAACAATTCTGGGTCATCTATTCTTATGACTCTGTTGTGCCTTTCCTCTATTACTCCTGCTAGAAGATTACAAATAGATTGCCAGCAGTCTGCAGTAAAGGTACTGCTGGGTGTTGCAAGTAGTGGGTGTGTCTGACTCTGTCCAGTCAATGCTGCCAGTGTCAGACTGTTCAGGACGGGCGACAGGTCCTCTGTAAGGCCTCATGCACATGACTGTATTTTTGGTCTGCATCTGATCCGCATTTTTGAGGATCGGATTCGGACCCGTTCATTTTAATGGGGCTGAAAACAATGCGAGGAGCACACCACGTGCATCCATCTCATCCATATGTCCTATACTGATCCATTTTGCAGACAAGAATAGGTACTTGTAACACAGCGCGGGACGTGCACAACAGCAAAATGCAGAACGCCCACGGCCAGTGTATTCTGCAGATCCGTGATTGCCATTTACAGCGCGGTCGACTGATAATTTCAGGCTCAGGTGGTGTCCATGGGGATAATGTGACAGTATGGCGGTCATACAGCAGTTTTTGGGGTGTGGTTGGTAGATTTCTGCATCCAGTGACTTGATAAGGAAGGCTTCTTGGCAGCAAACAGAACAACGGAGATATTTTGTGCGGTTCTTCTGCAGAGGGAACCAGGGATGTGCTGCGACATAACGTACCGTCCAGGGAGCTTGCATGGCTTGCTCTCTATTCACTGCTATGAGACTTACGAAAATAAGCCGGTGCGATCACTTGGCTATTTTCCGAAGCCCCATGGGAAAGAATAGAGCTTTCTATTCACTTTGGAGCCCCCTTTTTCACACAGGAGCGGGTTCCAGAGATGGGACCTGCACTTACAGGACATTTATGGCGTCTTCTATTGATTTGCGCAGACCCCGTTAATGTTTACATTTATTTTGAGGAATCATTACCTTGTAGCCAACAGGACCAACCCTAGAGGTGTGCAAACTACTCTAATTAAGCTGAAGGTGAAGGGAAACACACATTACCTGTCACCCTTGGTGTGCGACCTCCATATTCTTAATTGTTGTATATTGGTAGTATTTGGACATTGTATGGCGATATTATTCGATGACTTTATATAAACTGTATGTTGGTATTTGGTGACTGTATCTAGGTATTATTTTAGCACTGTATGTTGGCATTATGTGAACACTGTATGTTGCTATTATCTGAGCACCGTATGTTGCTATTATCTGAGCACCGTATGTTGGCATTATGTGAACACTGTATGTTGGCATTATGTGAGCACTGTATGTTGGTATTATTTGGTGACTGTATGTTGGTATTATTTGAACACTGTATGTTGGTATTATTTGGTGACTGTATGTTGGTATTATTTGGTGACTGTATGTTGGTATTATTTGGTGACTGTATGTTGCTATTATCTGAGCACCGTATGTTGGCATTATGTGAACACTGTATGTTGGCATTATGTGAGCACTGTATGTTGGTATTATTTGGTGACTGTATGTTGGTATTATTTGAACACTGTATGTTGGTATTATTTGGTGACTGTATGTTGGTATTATTTGAGCACTGTATGTTGGTATTATTTGGTGACTGTATGTTGGTATTATTTGGTGACTGTATGTTGGTATTATTTGAACACTGGATGTTGCTATTATCTGAGCACTGTATGTTGGTATTATTTGGTCACTGTCAGTTATTGTGTAGCACTGTACAGTATATTATCTTTGTGCAGTATGGTGGTGGTGACATAGTATTGTTATTTAGGTAACTATGTGTTATTTGGTCAGCCTATTCACCCACCATACTGTATGGCGCTTATAATGAGGCACTGTATAGAATGGTTATTCTTATACTAGGTGGCAGTACTAGATACGTGAGGGTACCACGCAGGGCAGTATCCATTGCCAGGCTGGCCCACACCTGCAAGAGAACCTCTATGGAAACCAAATCAATGGATGATTTTATGCAAGTTATTTTTTCCAGCATCAGCTCATATTCTTGTCCTGCTCCCTGAGGACACAGCTTCAACATCTCGGCTGTAAGGCTGGGAACACACCTAAGCGTTTCTGAATCGCGCGTATGACGCGCGTTTTTAGATGCGCGTTTTTGTAACTAAGAAACGCGCATCATACGCGCGATTCAGTGATTCTCCCTATTTCAGCATGGTCCATAGGCGCATTAAAACGCCCAAAAGAAGCTTATGCTGAAGCTTGACAGTGTTTAGCGTACAGCTGTGTTCAAACGCAGCTGTAAAACGCCCAAATGTGAACCATGCCCATAGGGAAGCATGGCTTTCCACATGTTGTGCGCTTTACAGCGCGTTTGAACGCGCTGAAAAACGCTTAGGTGTGTACCTAGGGTAAAGGATGTGTGAAACCGTTATGTCTCTCCACCATGCTTTACACCAAAGCATTCAGATGAGCCACGGAGAGTCTGAGACTGTACGATGGACATCTGAAAGACAATGATTGTAAACTTTAACCCCTTAAAGGGGTTCTCTCACCTCTAACATTGTAGCATATTGCTAGGACATGCCACCAATGTCAGATAGGTGTGGGTCCCACCTCTTGGTCCTGCACCTATCTCTGGGTACCCAAAAGTAAAGGATAGGGCACCGCGCATGCGTGGCAAACCTCCATTTATTTCAATCGGAGTGCTGAGCATGGTCGAGCGGTGCTGCTATTTTCGGAAGTCCCATAGAAATGAACGGAGCGCTCATCGCACGGTGCCCTCTCCTTCACTTTTGTCATTATAGACTGCTTTGAGGCCTTACCTTTTGTAGATGTTCTACAATACTATTATTGTTTCTAATGTCCAAGCAATGTATGTCAAAGTATGATATCTCATTGAATAAAAATGTATAAAAAAAAAAAAGAAATGAATGGAGGACAGCTGAGCATGGCATGTGTAACTGTTCTCCGCTCACTTTGGGGGTCTCGTTCTGGAGATAGGTGTGGGTCCCAGTGGTGGGACCTGCACCTATCTGATATTGGTGGCCCATCCTAGAAATATGCCACTAATGTTTGAGGTGAGACAACCCCTTTAACACAGGGCGCCCTAGGCTAGGTCTACACAACGACATTTGTCGCGCGACAGATAGGGCACAACTACACTGCAATGTGTGTCGCGCGACATTGATGTTGCACTAATGTCGCGCGACAATTTTTATAATGGTAGTCTATGGTGTCAACATGCTGTGACTGCGACGCTACAGTCGCAGAAAAATCCATCTGTCGTGTCGCAGTCGCAACATGTCGCAATGCGACACCATAGACTACCATTATCAAAATTGTCGCGCGACATTAATGCGACAAAATGTCGTCGTGTAGACCTAGCCTTACGGTTATAGTGCAGACACAGTATCTGCAGTGGGTGTCTACTGTATATTACATCCCAGACTCTACTGCAACTGCTGGGATTGGAGATGACTCCGATCCTAGCTGTGCCACCGTCAGTAGTGACTGTAGTATCCAAGTCATTAGAAGGATGGTACTCCCTCTGTTAGGAATGAGCATGAAATGCTCAGTCCTGATAATCGGCGGGTGAAAATGAGCCGCCTTTTCTCCGCTCATTCGCCGGGTTTTCACGTTATTTATGCAGCACAAAGAACAATCGTTTTGTCACAGCACCTCGCCCTGTGTAATCCAGGAACGTGCTGCCAAGAAACAATGAGACTCTATGTGGACGAATGATCGTATTAACGATCATTCATTCCCATAAAGGCCCGATGAGTAGCGGTGATGTGGCGTAGCGTCTAACGGTTCAAGCAATGTACATGACTGCTGGATGTCACATCACATAGGATGACGTGTCAGTGAGGGCTGTGACATTATGCGCTCAGTAAAAAATCCCACTAATTATGAAATTTAATCCGATAGTCTCCCGCCTGCTCTGTAAAGGATAATTATCCAGTGCCTTATCTCTCCTCCTAATTATCTCTAATGCTGTCTTATCTTGGCCGTACTGTCTCTTTAAGCCGTATATCCCTTAATAAAACGTCTTTTCTCCTTTCATCTTGAGTTTTCTGCACGGATCAGGGCGAGTTTCTAATATGTAAACTACCAATGATTGGCGATCACTGACTAAATCGATCATTTGTACCCAAAAATGTGAAATAAAAAATTTTAACTCCAAAATGTGCAAGCAATTTTATTGCTATGTTGATGCCTCCTATAAAATGGCGGGGCATCTGGAAAACTGGAATCGGAATTGGCAGAAATGTAGCAGAATTCTGCCGGAAACTGTACAAAAAATTGTACCAAGTTTATCATGGATTTTAGACACTTTGGGGAGATTTTACAATAATGTGATATTTTTAAAAGACATGAAAACTTCACTGATTGCACCAAATTTATCAAAATGAATAAAAAATTAATCACAATGGCTGAGGACACAAATGAATCAAGATTATTTGCAAAGTTGCCTAATTTTTTTAAATTTTTATTATAGATGCATTGGAGCAGCTATAATCCCCACTGAAAACACATGCATGCTCGGCTGAGCCCAGTCTGGCGGGGAGGGGGTCAGGAATGGTAGCTGTCAGCTGAATGAGTGCATTCTAATGCGTATGGGGAGC
Organism: Bufotes viridis; assembly: GCA_033119425.1. NCBI lineage: Eukaryota > Metazoa > Chordata > Amphibia > Anura > Bufonidae > Bufotes > Bufotes viridis. Next base: position 453,794,301 of record CM065592.1, read on the forward strand.
CTAAGGGTTAATATAGTGTAATATAGTGTAAAACAGACGGGACTAACGCATGGCTTCACCGGAAACTCAGAAAGTCCAAAGGTTGCAATTACTTCACCAGAAACTGGCTGTGATTTATCATTGAGAAAACAGCATCCAGATACGCGGACAGGCGGCAGCTGCTCCCAGATAAGTCCAGTGACACGTCTCTCCTGGGAAAGAATGAGTTAATCAGATTTAGAATTTTAAATTATTCCTGCTAGAAGTTACAGATGAATTACTAGCAGTTTGCAAGCAAGGTCCAGCTGGGTGTTACCAGCTGGGTGTGTGTCCGTGCACAGTTTGACACTGGCTGCACTGATTGGATAATCTCAAACTGTTCAGAAAGACATCCCCAACTGGTAACACCCAGCTGCACCTTCCTTGCGAACTGCTAGTAATTCATTCATAACTTCTAGCAGTAATAATAGAAGAATGGGACAAGATAGAATGATAAGAAAACTAAAGCAGACACGTCAGGTGAGGTGACAAATCCCCTTTAAGTCAATGTGAGCAAACAAGGACTGAGGTCACTTGTTCTGCTCAAAATGGGAAAGCAACCCCACCAGAGGAAGCAGGAAAAAAAATTGGTAAAGACGTGTTGGCTGCTGGCCTGTAAGTGTGATCTGTGGCTACAGCTTGTATTGTATTGTACAAAGCAGGACCTTGTCCCTCCTCCATGCTTTACACTACATTTCTGCTTCTTTACCTTGGCTGTTTCTCATAACCACAAACTCCCCATGAAGTTGGTACATAGCAAGTGTGACTAAACCACCAATGTCCACCATCTAAATGCCGTCCATCCAATGGCGGGCTGATAGTGGAGAATGACTTATTGATAATGGAGCCGGAAGCTGACTCTATATACATAGTGTGCTCGCCGGCGGGGGAGGTAAGGGAATGGAGAGGATGGGAGTGGTGGAGGCTCTGAGGGGGGTTGTAGCCCCCACAGTGGCAACCCTTCTCCAGCTCTCCACGGGCCGGATGCCCAATGCATAGAGGGGCACAAACTTTTTTCCCCTCAGGGGCACACCCTAGACTTGTAAGGGCTCCTGCCTGGTGGCAGCAGGGGTGCCTTTGAAGTTGGGTGGCTAGGCAGATGAGCAGGACGGCGGGCGGATGGTTGGTAGAGTCAAAGACCAGGCCCGTTTGGTTACAATAAATAGTCTCTCTTTACTGAATAGATGATGGGAGTTGCAGCACATAAAGCAACACTAGGCACAGTTCTGAAGTATATCACACCAGGTGTTTCCCAAAGGTTGGTTATAGGAGATGGCAATGATGGGGGTAATCCTCCCGGTGTCTCTCTCTAAAAATACTTTGCAAGTCCATTCCATTAACACGTTCTGCAGTTCCCGGTCTGCGGGGTTCAGAGCTTAGATGGTATGACCAGTGCGTCTCAGGGCAATTTAACTACTTCACCTCCAGTAAGGCCTTTTGCCATAAACGAGCGTTACCTTACTGTCTCGGTCCAGCACAGCCTTGGTTCCCAACCATCAGTAAAATGTCTTCCCTCTTCTCTCAGGGGTAGTCTCTCAGTTCAGTTGCTCTTCTGGCAGCTTTCAGTCTCAGGAATAAAAGTCCCCTGGGCTAGGCCTACTTGTCTACATCCGCACTCTAGGCCTGCTCTGCAAAGACTCCCTAACCAGGGGGATGGGACCAGTCCATCACCCTGGCAACTTAACTGTGTAACCTTTTGGGGATTTGCAGTGCACAGATCACCATAAACATTTCAAAGAGGTGAACCTGAGTATAAATCTTTTACTGTGAGTCGCAGAATTAACCCTTTTAGCAGTGACCCACTGGGTCGCTACATATAGCCGGCCTATAGACCTGCCAGGGAAGATACTCGTGCACCTTAGTCAATGGTGTCTTGCAGTCAGAGAGGGGTAACCTTTACTACTGCAGATTATACTGCCCAAAGATGTTTGCCCCCCAAACAATCCTGTCCAGCTTTATAATGTACAGCGGTGAGCACGTCTTTATACTAACAGATCATTTACCTCATCATTTTATAGGAAATATGTGGCAACCCCCAGTTCATTGTAGATGGAGCGACACGTGGAGACATCCGTCAAGGGGCTCTCGGTAAGTAAGAAGATCCTTTTGTATTCCATCTAAGTTTTCTAATCAAAATGGCTGCAGTGCTCAATGCGCCCTTTAGCAAAGGTCACTCACATCTGTCCCTGTGCCCAATGGGGGTTGTAATCTAATTTCTCCAACTCATAAAGACATTAAGGACAACTGCATGGAAAGCCAATTATAAGAATCCCTCAGGTAAATCTATGAGGCCTGAGGGGGCGGTTTAGACTCCACCCCTTTCTCAGTAAGCCACACCCCTTGTCAAGAATGCAGAGAAAACACGAAATGCATCATTTTGTGCCAGAAATGCTCCAAAATTTCAGGTAAGATCGAGGCGCGAATTCAATATTACATTCAGGTCAGTGTCTTCATTATGAATGTTTTCTCTTAGTGGTATGTTTTTAGGATGCTGGAGAAACCGGAGAATCGGGAGAAACCTTACACCAGCATTAACCTCTTCCTAACATCCACAATACATCTCTGGTGCTGTCAGGAAGTACCTTCCGCCATCCTCGGTACATATACAGCACTATGATTCGAGGGGTTACATTACAGCTCCAATGGTCAGGATTTGAGATAACTCCAACCCTGGCTTCAGACACCGCAGTCAATAGTGATCATAGCATCTGAGTGGAGAGGGCTACCTCTGTCAACTCAACCTTCCCCCTCTTCTTCCTCCCTCAGCAATGAGATAATGTGGTGGCGATGGGATGCTATAGAAGCTGGGAGTCTAACAATGGCTCATAGGTCAGCCATCTTAGTACACCCATCAGGCCCTGCCAGAGGCAGAGCCTATCAGGATGCCTGACAGCGTTATGTTGATAGTTGTTATGTCACGGGTAGGGAATAGTGAGCCCTAGAATGTCCCGCACCACTGTCCCTACCTACTTGCACGACCGTCCTAAATAGCAGACCACAACTGGACAGCAGTCCCTGCTCAACAAACTGCTGGGACCTAAAGGGAAAAGGACGAGGAAAAAACATTAAACATAGTGATAGGCACAAGGGACAGACAAGGGCAGATGCCATTCAGAATACCAGAATCAGTAGTCAGACTAGCCGGGTCAAAACAAGGGATGTCCCGTCAGTGTACAAATCATTAAGCAAGACAGAAGCCGAGGTCATAAATACCGGATCAGAGGACGGGAGTCAATACCATACTGAAGTCCAAAACCAGGAGAGCCTGTCAGAAGCCAAATCAGAAGCCACAAACATAGTCATACAAGCCAGGTAGGGGTCAGAAATATCCTTCAGATATTTCTAGTGAAGGTCAGGAAGAGAACACCAAACACAGGCAACTGCTAATGGGACAGGATGAGCAGGGTTGGTGCCGAATCTAATTGGACCAGCATGTCACGTGACCCGGCATCGACGCTTCATCATGCCCGGGTCACAGAACTGGAATCCACGTGACCCAGCGCTGACATTGCAAGACCAGGCCCTGGGGCAGCCTGGTGGCGACGTGACCGCCCGAAGCCCGGCCTCATTGTGGGATCGCACATCGGTGTCTCACAGAAAACAAACCCTCATAAAAAGGCTGAAACCATCCTCGGCAGGAAGGAGCTAGAACCCTTTCTATTATCAGAAACCAACGATTGTTTCCCGATCATCTGACGGAGAAGCACCTGGTTTTTGTTCCTCAGGGAATATCATCATTTGGTGGCATCTGTCTGCAGCAGATCTGCTGCTGACACATGAAAACTGTAGAGTTACCGGTTGTTTGTCTCCATTCTGATGATAATTGCTTCATGTAAAATACACTTAGGGGCCAATCGACCCGTGTAGAAGGACGTTTAATCTCCAAGCTGCAGTGCTGGCCCTGTCGTGACCTTGCACAATACATAATTATGCAGCTTTCTCTGTATTCTGACAGCTGACTGACCCATCCTGTGGCCTCCTTTACTGAGCAGCATGTGTATGTATGGATTCAGAAGCTTCTGGAACCCTTCTGGAACCCAAAACTGAACCTGTGCCATTTAGAATACCACAGTCATCCTATGTGGTAAAGGGTCCTGGTGAGGACTGCTACCTCTGCCTGGTGGTTTCTATTTCAGTTCTGGATATCTACAATGCATATTATCTCTGTTTCCACTTTCCTGCCCGATATTGTAGGAACAAGGGCCAAGTTAATCACAAGTCAAACAGTGGAGAAGGAAGGTGGAGGATCTCGTCTTGTTTAATAAAGGTGTATATCGAAAATTCCATTTAGAGATTAGCTGCCATGTAATTTTTACCTGATGACACAAAGATGGCCATTAGAACACACAGGAGATTTATCAAACTGGTGCAAAGCAGAACTGGTTTAGTTGCCCATAGCAACCAATCAGATTCCACCTTTTATTTTCCACAGCCCCCTTGGAAAATGAAAGGTGGAATCTGATTGGTTGCTATGGGCAACTAAGCCAGTTCTACCTTAAACCAGTTTGATAAATCTCCCCCGAGGGGGACACAGGAGTATAAAGTGCCTGACTTCATACCAAAATTTTGATCCTCAGGATAGGTCATCATTATCATATCGGCGAGAAGGTCCCAGCACCCCCACCTATCATCTGTTACAGGGAGCCACCTATATAGTAGCTGTGCTTGGTATTGCAGCACATCCCCATTCACTTCAGTGGAGCTGAGCTGCGACTAGGCCATGTGACCGATGTACGGTCATGTCACATGGCCTAGGAAGAGGCCACGGTGCGGTCGGACCCCTGCCAATCTGATATTGATAGCCTATCCTGAGAATAGGTCATCATCAATAATTACTGGATGACCCCTTTAAATTAATTCAGTCCCCCAGGCCAAACCTCTATATGAATCAGACACCAGACCAGACCACGAAATTATTAAACCTGCCGGGTAATGGGCGATCACCGTTTCAGTGGTCAGTTAATACAGAAGGAAAAAGTCTTGTGACCTCACCTCCAATAAATTTAAATAAGTACAACATTCTCTACTGATGATTTTCTATATATCTGCCTGCAGTCACTAGGGGGAGCTGAGGAGCTGGCTACACGCCATTAAAAGGGGTGGTCTGAGATTTGTACATTGATGGCCTATCCTTATGATGGGTAATCACATTGTGATTGGTGGAGGTCCTTCTCTCTGCACCCCCGCTGATCAGCTGTTCGAAGCGACCGTGTCGTACAGGTGAGCATCGCGGCCTCCTCACAGTCTTACAAGCACAGGGCCGTACATTGTATAGTGGCTGTTCTTGGCATTGCAATACAGGCCCATTCACTTGAATGGGGCTGAGCTGCACCTAGGCCATGTGACTAATGTATGTGACGTCACTGACCTAGAAAGAGGCCATGGTCTCTTCAAACAGCGGATGTGTGGGGGTGTTGGCTGTATATATCTGTATGCAGTAATCTCCTGAGCTCCCTCTAGTGGTGGCTGTATATAACTGTATGCAGTAATCTCCTGAGCTCCCCCTAGTGGTGGCTGTATACATCTGTATGCAGTAATCTCCTGAGCTCCCTGTAGTGGTGGCTGTATATATCTGTATGTAGTAATCTCATGGGCTCCCTCTAGTGGTGGCTGTATATATCTGTATGTAGTAATCTCCTCAGCTCCCTCTAGTGGTGGCTGTATATATCTGTATGCAGTAATCTCCTGAGTTTCCTCTAGTGGTGGCTGTAAATATCTGTATGCAGTAATCTCCTGAGCTCCCTCTAGTGGTGGCTGTATATATCTGTATGTAGTAATCTCCTGAGATCCCCCTAGTGGTGGCTGTATATATCTGTATGCAGTAATCTCCTGAGATCCCCCTAGTGGTGGCTGTATATATCTGTATGCAGTAATCTCCTGAGTTTCCTCTAGTGGTGGCTGTATATATCTATATGTAGTAATCTCTTGAGCTCCCTCTAGTGGTGGCTGAATATACTTGTATGCAGTAATCTCCTGAGCTCTCCCTAGTGGTGCCTGTATATATCTGTATGTAGTAATCTCCTGAGCTCCCTCTAGTGGTGGCTGTATATATCTATATGCAGTAATCTCCTGAGCTCCCTCTAGTGGTGGCTGTATATATCTATATGCAGTAATCTCCTGAGCTCCCTCTAGTGGTGGCTGTATATATCTGTATGCAGTAATCTCCTGAGCTCCCTCTAGTGGTGGCTGTATATACCTGTATGCAGTAATATCCTGAGCTCCCCCTAGTGGTGGCTGTATATATCTGTATGCAGTAATCTCCTGAGATCCTCTAGTGGTGGCTGTATATATCTGTATGCAGTAATCTCCTGAGCTCCCTCTAGTGGTGGCTGTATATATCTGTATGCAGTAATCTCCTGAGATCCTCTAGTTGTGGCTGTATATACCTGTATGTAGTAATCTCCTGAGCTCCCCCTAGTGGTGGCTGTATATATCTGTATGTAGTAATCTCCTGAGCTCCTTCTAGTGGTGGCTGTATATATCTGTATGTAGTAATCTCCTGAGCTCCCTCTAGTGGTGACTGTATATATCTATATGCAGTAATCTCCTGAGCTTCCTCTAGTGGTGGCTGTATATATCTGTATGTAGTAATCTCCTGAGCTCCCTCTAGTGGTGGCTGTATATATCTGTATGCAGTAAGCTCCTGAGCTCCCTCTAGTGGTGGCTGTATAAATCTGTATGTAGTAATCTCCTGAGCTCCCCCTAGTGGTGGCTGTATATATCTGTATGCAGTAATCTCCTGAGCTCCCTCTAGCGGTGGCTGTATATATCTGCATGCAGTAATCTCCTGAGCTCCCTCTAGTGGTGGCTGTATATACCTGTATGTAGTAATCTCCTGAGCTCCCCCTAGTGGTGGCTGTATATACCTGTATACAGTAATCTCCTGAGATTCCTCTAGTGGTCACTGTATATATCTATGCAGTAAGCTCCTGAGGTCCCCCTTGTGGTGTCTGTATATATCAGTATGCAGTAATTCCCTGAGCTACTTGTAGTGGTGGCTTTATATATCAGTGTGCTGTAAGCTCCTGAGCTTCCCCTAGTGGTGGTTGCAGACAGACATTATTCCGGGGCCTTTTAAAGCACTGACCTCTATAATGATAAACTATGAAATAAATCCTCACCGAACGCCGGACTGAAAAAGGACTCGGATATGAAACTGGCAACTGTTGTGGAGGTGGAGTTTTTTGTCTGTACTTGCTACCGCTGTTTGGAGAATTGAAAGTAAAGTGCAACTACAAATACATTAGAACCGTGCTGGAGTATACTTCCTTCAATTTGTTACAACTAGTGCATGGACTGACTCGACCAACTCCGTGCATGGGGCTACAAAAATTAGAAGGTGAGCTGGAAAACAACCTTTTGCTTTTCTACAATAAAAAAAATATGTCTGCTTTCGTCCCAATACAGCGGTACACCAATTTACTGATTGTGGGTGGCCCTAGGATTTAGCCCCATTCAGGTCTGTATTTATAGGTGGTGCTGCCCTAGGTACCGGGTATGAATACGCACGTCAGTTGTACCTGAGCACACATCATACAGGAGAGCGACTGCACTTGTGGATTAACTCAGTTGAAGTTCACTTACATTCTGTTGTATACTGTAGAGTGGAACCTATGGTCCTACAGCTGCTGCCTAAGAGTGCTGGGAGTTGTAATTTCACAGGTTGCATACCACTATCCTGTAGTGAAGGACCCTAGACCAGACCCCTCCTTACTAAAAACCCTAGACCAGACCCTTCCTTATTACTGACTCTAGACCAGAACTCTCCTTACTACAGACACTAGACTAGACTCTTCCTTATTACATACCCTAGCCCAGAACCCTACTTACTACAGACCCTAGATCAGACCCCTCTTTACTAAAGACCCTAGACTAGACTCCTGCTTACTACAGACCTGAGACCAGACTCCTCCTTACTACAGACCGTAGACCAGACCCTCCCTTATTACAGACCCTAGACCAGGCCCCTCCTTACTACAGACCCGAGACTAGACTCCTCCTTACTACATATCCTGGCCCAGACACCTTCTTACTACAGACCCTAGACCAGACCCCGCCTTTCCACAGACCCTAGACCATACTCCTCCTTACTACAGACCTGACGCCAGACTCCTTCTTACTACAAAACTTCGACCAGACCCTCCCTTACTACGGACCCTACACCACACTCCTACTTGCTACAGACCCTAGATCAGACCCCTCCTTACTACAGACCCTAGATAAGACCCCTCCTTACTACAGACTCTAGACTATACTCCTCCTTACAACAGACCCTAGACCAGACCCCTCCTTACTACAGACCCTAGACCCCTCCTTACTACAGACCCTAGACTAGACTCCTCCTTACTACAAACCCTAGACCAGACCCATCCTTACTACAGACCCTAAATAAGACACCTCCTTACTACAGATTCAAGACTAGACTCCTCCTTACTACAGATCCGAGAGCAGACCCCTCCTTACTACAGACCCTAGATGAGACCCTTCCTTACTACAGATCCTAGACGAGACTCCTCCTTAATACAGAGCCGAGACTAGACCCCTCCATACTTCAGACTCTAGACTAGAATCCTCCTTACTACAGACCCTAGATGAGACCCCTCCTTACTACAGACCCTAGATAAGACCCCTTCTTACTACAGACCCTAGACTAGACTCCTCCTTACTACAGACCCTAGACCAGACCCCTCCTTACTACAGACCCTAGACTAGACTCCTCCTTACTACCGACCCTAGACCATACCCCTCCTTACTACATACCCTAGATTAGACTCCTCCTTACTACAGACTCTAGACTAGACTCCTCCTTACTACAGACCCGAGACCAGACCCCTCCTTACTACAGACCCTAGATAAGACCCCTCCTTACTACAGACCCTAGACCAGACACCTGTTTACTACAGACTCTAGACTAGACTCCTCCTTACTACAGACCAGAGACCAGACTCCTCCATATTGCAGACCCTAGACCAGACCCCTCTTTACTACAGACTCTAGACTAGACCCCTCCTTACTACAGACTCTAGACTAGACTCCTCCTTACTACAGACCCTAGATAAGACCCCTCCTTACTACAGACCCTAGACTAGACTCCTCCTTACTACAGACCCTATAAAAGACCACTCCTTACTACAGACCCTAGACTAGACTCCTCCTTACTACAGACCCTAGACCAGACTCCTCCTTACTACAGACCCGAGACCAGACTCATCTGTATTACAGACCCTAGAACAGACTACCCCTCAATACAATCACATACCCCAGACCATATGTGCAGATACTCACCTCTTGCTGTCCAGGTGCTACCTTGTGGCAAAGCCAGTCCAGGGCATTGTCTATAGTGACACCCAAAAATGATGAGGAGTGCAGGTAATGGGAGAGGATGTGGCGCTCACCTGGGAGATTTACCAGCTCTTCTAAAAGCCCAGAAGATCTCTATCTTTTTCCATAAGTCTCCTGGAAATTTGGCTACAGTTGTCAAGTATGGTATTAAAAAATGTCACTCACAGTACACATACATTTACTTACACACACATATGTATGTAGATGCAGAGTTACTCAGACATATGTATATACACACACAGATCACGCACCCATACATTTACATACTGGACAAATATCACACTCCAACTACCACTGCATTTACACACTATATACTAGGGGTCAGCAACCTTCGGGACTCCAGCTATTGTGAAACTACAATTCCACAGCATGCTCCATTAATTTCTATAAGAGTTTTGAGAAGTATGCATGCTAGGCGTTGTAGTTTCACAACAGCTGGAGCGTCGAGGTTGACTAACCCTGCCATATACAGTGCGTTTGGAAAAACAGACCCTTTCACTTTTTTCACATTTTATTATGTTGTGGCCTTTTGCTAAAATGAAAAAAGTTTACGTTTTCCCATCATTCTGCATTCAATACCCCATAATGAGAAAGTGAGAACAGAGTGTTAGAAATTTTTGCTAATTTGTTAAAAAGTAAAAACTAGAATCTCAAATTGACATAAGTATTCAGCCCCTTTACTCAGGACTTAGTTGGAGCCCCTTTGGCAGCGAGTCCAGCCTTCAGTCTTCTTGGGACTAATGCCACGAGGTTTGCACACCTGGATTTGGGGACTTTCTGACATTGTTCTCCAAAGATCTTCTGAAGCTCTGTCAGGTCGGATGGGGGCCGTCGGTGGACAGCCATATTCAGGTCTCTCCAGAGATGTTCCATCGGGTTCAAGTTAGGGCTCTGGCTGGGCCACTCAAGGACATTCACAGAGATGTCCCTAAGGCTCTCCTGTGTTGTCTTGGCTGTGCACTTAGGGTCATTGAGCTGAAGGCTCACCTTTCAACAAGACAGTATGAGGTCCAGAGCACTCTGGATCAGATTTTAATTAAGAATATCTCTGTATCTTGCTCCATTTAGGTTTCCCTCAGCCCTGACCAGTCTCCCAGTTTCCCAGCATTATGCTGTCAGCCCCATGCTTCACTGTAGAGATGGTATTGGTATTCCCCCAAACATGACGCTTAATTGAGTCCAAAAAGTTCAATCTCGGTTTCATCAGATCAGAGCATCTTGTTTCTCACAGACTGACAGTCTTTTAAGTGCTTTCTTTTGCAAATTTTCATGTGTCTTTTACAAGGAGGGTTTTTTCTAGCCACCCTGCAATAAAGCCCAGATTGGTGGAATTCTGCATTGATGGTTGACCTTCTGGGAGTTTGTCCCTTCACATCACAGTATCTTTGGAGCTCAGTCAGATTGACCATTAAGTTCTTGGTCACCTCTCTTACTTAGGTCCGTTACCCTCCTGTTAAGCCTCATTCACAAAACCAGTTGCGGCTCTAAACACAGAACAGGTGCAGATCTTTACCTCTTTCACACTTGCGTTCTGAGGATCCGGCGGGCACTTCCGTCCCGCCGGATCCGTCAGAACGCAAGCCGGCTGAAAGCATTAGAAGACTAATCAGGATCCTGATCAGTCTCCGAAATGCTTTGAGGTTACCATGGCAGCCAGGACGCTATTAAAGTCTTGGTTGCCATAGTAATAGTGGGGAGCGGGGGGAGCAGTATACTTACAGTCCGTGCTGCTACCGGGGCGCTCCAGAATGACGTCAGAGCGCCCCATGCGCATGGATCACGTGATCCATGCGATCACGTGACCCATGCGCGTGGGCGCCCTGACGTCACTCTGGGCGCCCGGAGCCGCGGACTGTAAGTATACTGCTCCCCCGCTCCCCACTACACTTTACCATGGCAACCAGGACTTTAGCGTCCTGGCTGCCATGGTAACCATTCAGAAAAAGCTAAACTTCGGATCCGCGGATGCGCCGAAACGATGTTTCGCTTAAGGCCGGATCCGGATTAATGCCTTTCAATGGGTATTAATTCCGGATCCGGCCTTGCGGCAAGTGTTCAGAATTTTTGGCCGGAGCAAAAAGGGCAGCATGCTGCGGTATTTTCTTTGGCCAAAAAATGCTCCGGTCCTGAACTGAAGACATCCTGATGCATCCTGAACGCATCTTTCTCACTATTCAGAATGCATTGGGATAATCCTGATCAGGATTTTTCCGGCATATAGACGGAACTCTATGCCGGAAAACAAATACGCAAGTGTGAAAGAGCCCTTATACCTGATCTATGTGTAGGCTTAATGGCTGGTTTTGGCTCAAGATCACTGACCAAAAGACTGACGTGTGAATGAGGCATTACATAGTTTGGTGGGGTGACCAGCTGTACAAAGAGTACTGGTTGTTCCAAACTTCTTCCGGAACTTTCAGTGGAGAAGAAATGTTTTTCTCCCCTTCTCCAGATCTGTTCCTTCACGCAATCCTGTCTCTGGGCTCTACAGGCAGTTCTTGCCTCCTCTTGGCTTGGTATTTTCTTTGATATGCAGTCGGCTGCGAGATCTTATACAGAAAGGGCTGTGTCTTTCCAAGTCATGTCCAATCGACTAAATTTATTTTTCTGTCAATGTAGCCATATGAGGGCTTGTAGTTGTAGTTTTTAATGGCACTATTTTGGAGTACACATAACTTACTGGTAAACTTTTATTAACCCTTTTTGGGGTGGATGGGAAAAAACATCAATATCATCACTGAGTTTTTACGTTGTAAATTTTGTGACATTCACTTTGCGACATCAATAACACAATATCTTTATTTTATGGTTCAGTACAATTACAGTGATACCAAATGTGTATAGTTTTTTTTTTTAAGTTTTACCACTTTTGCACAATAAAATCCCCTTTTTTAAAGAAAATGTTTGTGCATGGGATTTTATTGTTGCAATTTGTTCCATTGAAAAGCATTTTTATTTTTCAATGGAACAAGGTATATATTTTTTAAGTTGGAGATTTTTTTTAAAATAAAATCTTTATTTTACACTTATTAGTCCCACAGGGGACCCTCATTTGAAGAAAATTCTACTGGCCCAACCGCCCCTTACATTCAGGAGGGCAAAAACCCTAAAAAGTCTTTTGGCACCTAGCAAACTAAGATCCACTACCTGAAATAATATATATAAAAAAGATTTATTGAGTGGGGCCGGACTTTAATGACTGCAGGTGGCTTTAAATGCAACCTATCCAGATGTATTTGTTGCACTACTATAAGTTCGTCCGCCACTTTTTTCAGCAATTCCACTGGAGAATCCTTCCCGATCAAAAATCACCTTGATTGCGGATTGCAATCGATAGGCCTGCACGATACAGACCCTTAGAAATAGGCTAAATAAACACAGGTCTAATATCAAGAAAACGTTTTTACAACATAGTGTCTCCCGCCACGCTGCTGAACAACATGAGGGGAGTTTTTTGGGTTTCTAAGTGATGCCCATTGAGCAAAAAGCGAACGATTGTCGGAATCAGTGGTCACTGAAGAAGGGGAAATTATATCCCCGAAATGCGTCTGGTCAGACCCCCCACTTGAACGTTAACTTACTGGGACGATATGGTGATTGACCACTGCCGAACATCAGCTCGAGAGTCCGCGTGAGAGGTGGTGCCAACACGGGGCCCGTGTTCAAATCGGCGGGCGCACGTGCAGCGATCCACCAGCGCGGCAAGCGAACAGCTTGCAGGACACAAGGGCAAGACTCCATTGAGGTCCGCAGCTGCAGGACGCCAGAAGTCGATCCCGGTAAGACCGTTTTGATTATTTAGCTGGCTCAACTACCGCAAGCTACAGGATCTATCTCTAGCGGGACGTCGCTAAGTAAGTAATACAGCGGGACACCGCTGCTTATAGTCTGGGCAACATCGCGCTTGATACAGTATTTTCTTGCTAATGGTCGAATGTCTAAGACTGTCATTGTATGCCATTCGGATATGGAAAATTTTGCCCTTAACTTCTGCTGCTAATTTGAACGCACACAGGAATTGGATCTTTTGCCACCATTACTGTTAGCAGTGCCACCTCATAGACCAACGCTGCTATTATTGTGAACTATTGTTATTATTTTTAATAGTAGGATTAATAGGATCTAATGTACCATATCCATTTATTTTAGGTTTTCTTTTTACAGGTGATACCTACCGTACATTTGATTGATTGTTATACAGGGGTCTTCTGCTACTATTTTATTTTAGTCGCATGTGTTTTTAGTCTACTGTACGTTACTTTATCTAAATTTATATTAAAGTGTGGACACCTCAATATTCTCAAGTGTGCCCAGTTTTACCAATATTTTCATGTGTATATATAGCTGTATGTATTCTTTATAAGCTAAGCAACTTTTTTACACCTGAAGAAGGGAAGTGTTCCCTGAAATGCGTTGTGAAGTGATTCTAAAATAAAAACATTACAAGATTATCACCACCACTAACTGACCGGTTCGTTCGCGCCGAAGGATGGTTGTTCCTGTATCTCCACAGGGAACTTTGACAGGCGATCTTCTGATCGCTTCCATAATACACTGTACTGCTTATGCAATATAGTATATTATATTGTCAGTACTACACTGACATTGCAACTGTGACACGACCGCGCTGTGTAGTGGTACCCATAGAGTGAGCAGCGTTCTACAGTGCTCATGAACTTTCCTCGGGACCTCTTTGTAGCAGCCATGGATTTTAACAGCATGCAGACAGCGGTGTGCTGATTAATGGTACTGCTGCTGAACAGCTTGGAGAGCAGAGACCTCTGGATGCTGGCAATGAAAGTCAGGAGCTCCTCACTACATTACAGAGCTATGGACCTGAGCAGCCATGCAGCAATCCTACTCAGACATCCTCATGTGTGGATAACAGTTGTCTGCAAAGGCTTGTCCCTTCTCCACTCTCTGCTGCGGCCATTCACTCCTGCGGCAACACTTAATGTCTCTGTGAAGGCTCCTCCTCCCCTTCCAGACACCCTAGGCATGAGCCCTTATGTGCCTTGTGATAAATACAACCCTGAACCATTCTCATCGGAGCTGAGATGCAATACCAGACATAAGGCGTGGGCCAGGCTGGTGGTTGTGTTTCTGAATAAAAGCATCCAAACTTCTCTAATTCTGTACGACCCCTTTAAGGTTTTTAAGAAGTGTCTTCTTGCTCTTGGCTTCATGTGACTGTTTGGGTACAGTTCTTCTTTAAGTCAATAAGACTAAAATCCACCACAATTTCTTTGCACACAGTAATGTCACACCCTGCTTTAGATCACTGACTATATGGTTTCAGGGGCCTAGTACATGACCCTAAGAGAAAAAGTTAGGATGTCCTGTTTTGTGGTCCTGTCTAATAGTGTGAATCTGGCTGCAGGTCCTAATACAGTTACTACTCTATCCACACTATACAGGGGACTGCTGGCTCCTGGCGGCCATTGCATCGCTCACGTTGGACCAGAACATCTTGGCTCGAGTTGTTCCAGAGAACCAGAGTTTTCAAAAGGCTACGCCGGAATCTTCCACTTCCAGGTAACAGGATCAAATTCAGTCCTAATTAATATAGCAGCATGTAAAAACAAAAACTACTGGTCAATCACAAACACTGTTCCCTGTAGATGATTGGATATTGCCAATCATCTTTGCCCCTCCCTGCTATGAGCTAGAGTTTGCACACTGCCTGCGACATGCATGCTGCTGTGCAGAGCACAGCCTGTTGCCTCTCTTGTGCCTTAGGGCTCATGCACACGAACGTGTGCTGCCCGTTGCCGTATTGCGGACCGTATTTGTGGATCCGCAGTACACGGCCACCGTTCTGTGTGGATTCCACATCACGGATGTGGACACATTCACTTCATCGGGTCCGCAAATCCGGAGATCCAGAACAAAATCACGGAACAGAACACTACGGAAGCACTACGGAGTGCTTCCGTGGGGTTCTGTTCCGTACTCCACAAAAAAATAGAACTTGCTCTATCTTTTTGCAGAACGATGAATGCAGACCCATTCAAGTTGAATGGGTCTGGATTTATCCCGGCGGCCGTACGGAGGTTTCCCGTGCATTAGGGACCGCAAATTGCTGTGTGACTGAGCCCTTAAACCCACATCTCTGTCACTCCAGCCTCCCTTACAGAATTCGAATATCTATATAACTATATCTTCCACTAGATGTTATCTGACCTTTGAGGACATCATGTGACATAGTTAATGGGGTTACCTAACCTCAATATTAATGGCATATCACTGGGATATGCCACACATGTCAGATAGGTGTGGGTCCCACCTAGCTAAAGGGGTGGTAGGAAAAATTTCAAGTGTCATTCTTTAAAAGCTAAGCTGAACCAGCTGGGGGGCAGTAGAGAGTTGTAGGATCCTACAATCAGGTATTTGGCCTGCAACTAGCAGAATTTTGAATGCAGCTCTGGATGTGAATGGAGTATAAGTTGTGATAAAGCAAAGTATGAGCAAAGTATATAAAGATTTATGATTTTGTTCATTTTTCCCCAATTTGCAGTTCTGGCAGTTTGGTGAGTGGGTGGATGTTGTCGTGGATGATCGGCTGCCCACAAAAATGGAAACTTGGTGTTTGTCCATTCAGCAGAGGGCGACGAGTTCTGGAGTGCGCTGCTGGAGAAGGCCTATGCCAAGTAAGTTCTGTGATAATGCCACCGCCTACAGCCAGTGCTGTACATCTCTGTTGGGCCTGCAGACGTACCCTCTAGATTTACAATAAAGAATAGCTATATCACACTGGTAAAATGTGAACACCATTATTGCTGAGCGCGAATATTCGAATTGTGAATTTTAATCGCGAACATCGCGAATATTTAGAATATAGTGCTGTATATTCGTATTCACGAATAGTGTTGATCACGAATATTCTAATCCGGAATTTATCGCAAATTTATCGCGAATATTGGCACTTAGCAACATCCCTAGCAACCAATAGGAAAGTTGCCTACCCTTAGTGTTGATCCCGAATATCGTAATTGCGAATTTTTATCGTGAATATTTTACATTGCCAATTTTCACAATGAAGTAAATAATGACTGGAGATCAAGAATTATTCGGCCAAAAATTTGCGAAGTATAGCTAATTCGAATATTGCCTATGCCGCTCATCACTAAACACCATGTTATTTAGTTTCGAAATTCTGCACTGATTAATTTCATAATGTGTCTTTGTAAAGGTCTGAGCTCCGTTTTTAAACACACCTCCGAATCCTCTACATTTCTTCAGTAGAGTTATATGATGTAATTGTGACCACCACGACTAGTCAGAGAGTAAGAGCTTTGCAGAACAGGGAGATCAATAGCAGCTGTATATTTCCATATTTAGTTAGCTCCCCTAGTGGTGGCCTCAGGTAGCCAGGATTTCATAATGTGTAACTTAATGTCTACACCTAGTGGAGAATTGATGGTACTGCAGTCTATGTATATGACACATTCTGAAGACTAAATGACAGATTAGGAAAAATTGTCAAAAATATTGATCCTCCATTAATTCTACCCACATCTTGTGCTGACAGGATAAGTGGATCATATGAAGCTCTGACAGGAGGAAGCACCATTGAGGCCATGGAGGACTTCACTGGAGGAATCTCTGAGCAATATGACCTAAGGAAAGCGCCGGACAATCTCTATCAGATTATACAGAAAGCTCTGAAGGCGGAATCACTGCTCGGGTGCTCGATTGATGTAAGAAAACTCCTGATGACAGTAGCAAGCTATAGGCTCACCTTCTACGCTCGCTTTTCTCCAGCAGGAGGCGCTATCAGTATCAGATATGAATGACAACCTAAAATTCAAAATCTAGTGCTCTGGTGACAAAAATAAATACCATACTCAGGTAGAAATGTTGAATTGTTGCAGACCTCTGCATGTACTGTGGTTATGTTTCAGGCAGATGTGTAAATGACTACAGATGTGGTCTGATTGAACAGTGGGTCTTGCCACAAGAGGATGTAAAACTGCTTCTGCCCTGTAAAAAGGTTTTCAGAGGCTACTTTTGGGCAGTGAACCTCTTGGTGAGGGGTCGTTGACTGCTAGACATGCCTACACGGCGCACTCGAAGACATTTTGCCGAGTTAACAGACTTTTAGAGGGGCACGTCATTGGACTGAGAGAAGCAGGATGGTCGTTTCAGCGAATTGCCCACCATCCATCTAGGCCGTCCTGGGTATTAGGAGGTGTTGGGTGCATGTGTTACGTGAGGGAACTCTCACGGTGAACATTCTCCATATGGCGCAGACAGACTACCACTAGAGAAGATCATTTGATCCAGCAACAAACATGAGCAGCTCCCACAGTTTCATTGTCCATCGTCCAGACACAGACGGCCCCTTCCTTACACACACCTGTCTCTGCCTCAACTATTTTGAGCCACTTAGCAGAAGTAAATTTGGTGTCATGGTACGGAGTTGTGAGCGATAAACTCAGACTGCTACAAACTGGACAAACTTTTACGATTCCACCATGGTTGGGTCGGAGTATGGAGGTCTTGTGGTGAGGGCTTCAGTCCTGCCTTTGCTGTGGAGCGACACAGTGCCCCCCTGCTGGATTGATGATCTGAGGAGCCATCGCATATGACAGGCTAGGGGCCGTATGTCATCTTGTATCCAGGCTAGAGGCCGTGTCACATCTTGTATTCAGGCTACAGGTTGTATCTCATCTTGTCTTCAGGTTCGAGGCCATATCTTATCTTGTATCCAGGCTGGAGGCCGTATCTCATTTTGTCTCCAGGCTAGAGGCCGTATCTTATCCTGTATCCAGGCTGGAGGCCATAACTCCTCTTGTATCCGGGCTAGAAGCTATATCTCATCTTGTATGCATGTTAGAGACCTTATCTCATGTTGTATCCATGCTTGAGGCCGTACCTCATCTTGTATTCAGGCTAGAGGTCGTATCTCATCCTGTATCCAGGCTAGAGGCCGTATCTCATCCTGTATCCAGGCTAGTGGTTGTATCTCATCTTGTACCCAGGCTAGAGGCCATATCTCATCTTGTATCCAGGCTAGAGGCCGTATCTCATCTTGTATCCAGGATAGTGGCTGTATCTCCTCTTGTATCCAGGCTAGAGGTTATCTTTATTCTCGTATCCAGGATAGAGGCCGTATCTCATCTTTTATCTAGGCTAGAGGCTGTATCTCACGTGGTATCCAGGCTAGAGACAGTATCTCATCCTGTATCCAGGCTAAAGGCTGTATCTCATCTTGTATCCAGGCTGGAGGCCATAACTTCTCTTGTATCAGACTAGAGGCTGTATCTCATCTTGTCTCCAGGCTGGAGGCTGTATCTCCTCTTGTATCCAGGCTAAAGGCTGTATCTCATCTTGTATCCAGGCTGGGGCTGTATCTCCTCTTGTATCCAGGCTAAAGGCTGTATCTCATCTTGTATCCAGGCTAAAGGCTGTATCTCATCTTGTATCCAGACTGGGGCTGTATCTCCTCTTGTATCCAGGCTAGAGGTCGTATCTCCTTTTGTATCCAGGCTAGAGGCCGTACCTCCTCTTGTATTCAGGCTAGAGGCCGTATCTCCTCTTGTATCCAGGCTAGAGGCGGTACCTCCTCTTGTATCCAGGCTAGAGGCGTATCTCATTTTGTATCCAGGCTAGAGGCTGTATCTCATCTTGTGTCCGGGCTAGATTCCGTATCTCCTCTTTTTCCAGGCTGGAGGCCGCATGTCCTCTTGTTTCCAGGCTGTAGGCCGTATCGCCTATTTTTTTCCAAGCTGGAGGCCGCATGTCCTCTTGTTTCCAGGCTGGAGGCCGTATCTCCTTTGTTTCTGGGCTAGAGCGGCCTAACAGTGGCCTAGAGCCTCCTTTCCATTGTACAGTTTTCCCCAGTAAATTTTCGCTCTAATATTATAATCACTTCCATTTATCATCATTACAGTCACACAGAGAAAGCTTCAACTCCAACAACTCCTTCTTGGTGCGGGATGCGTTTTGTCACCAGCCGGTGTATGGAGACATACTTACGGGCAACGCTTCATGTCAAAAAATGATAACTAATTTGCATAATAAAAATTACAAGCGTAATAGCCAATACACCTATGAGATCATTGCTACAGTCCTGATATAGTCATTGCAATGTTGGTTCATTGACTCCTCCACAGGACAAACTTTAAACTGCACCCATCATGTAGATCCATCAAGGCATTCGGAGGGTTCACTGTCTCCCTCATGTGGTCAAAGTATAAAATGCAGCCAAAATGTCATAATTACAGTCATGAAGTCATTGGCTCCACTCAGGGGCAAACTATGAACTGCAGTTATAAACTGAAATGGAAAAAAAGAAAATCATTTAAAGCCAATAAATGATTTTAATTCCCAAATTATCTTCTACTAGATTACAAATGCTTATGAAACGGAAGACATCACAAGCAGGAAGCTGGTGAAAGGACATGCATATTCAGTCACTGGAGCCGAAGAGGTAAAGCAAATGCGAAACATATAAAATAAGCTAGCAGAATTTGGGGGATCGTTTTATATCACATTTATCGCTCTCTCCACCATAGGTGCTCTACCGAGGAGTAACAGTGCAGCTGATTAGAGTGAGGAATCCCTGGGGAGAAGTGGAATGGACCGGAGCCTGGAGTGACGAGTAACGACTGATTTCATATCTATTCATATCTCACATTATTTATAGGAACTTGGTGGGGGGGAAAAAAAAAAAAAAAGTGACCTGTGACTGCCACCTGGTGGTACATTGTAGGTACAATAGTTTGAGAAAATTCCAAGCAGCTGTACCGCCATCTAACATCCCTGGTAATAGTCACGTACAAAACACATATATGTGTCCAGCTCACCTGCTCGGCATTGCCATATCTCTGGTGTCTCGGAACTGAAAGCTAGGCACTTGTAAAATCCAAAAAGCAAGGAGTAGTTCCAGCACCAAATTCTTGTGAAAAAAACCTCCTTCCTTTATTTCGGCACATGGAGGTACAGACACATTCACATTACAAGCAGTAGTTTACGCATTTCGGACTGTCTTGTCCTTAGTCGTAACTGTCCGAAACGCGTAAACCTACTGCTTGTAATATGAAGGTGTCTGTACCTCCATGTGCCGAAATAAAGGAAGTTCTTATTGCAAGAATTTGGTGCTGGAACTACTCCTTGCTTTTGGATTTTAATAGTCACGTACATGACACGTACAGGTGTCGGCTGAGTGTTTGCTTCATCTCTCCACTCGCATAAATGTACACGCTTGGCTCTGCCAATCATCCAGATATATTTCAATACACAGGAAGAGAAATGCAGATAACAGTCTTTGTCCCTTCTTTCAAGGTGCCTCAGTTTTTTTGAAAAAGAACTTTTATTTTATGTAAATGAGCCTCTAGGAGCAATTGGGGTGTTGCCCCTACACCTAGAGGCTCCGTTCTCTTCCTCTAGTCACTCCCCTCCTCATGCTGATTGACAGGACCAGGCAGTGTTCACATCATCCTGTCTGGCCCTGTCAATTTGCATGATGAGCGTGACCTGAGGAGGGAGAACTGAGCCTCTAGGAGTAGGGACAACACTCATTGCTCCTAGAGGCTCATTTACATAAAATATTTTCACAAAAACTGGCAGCTAGGAAGAAAGGACAAAGACTGGTAGCTTCAGCTGATATTAGCGCATGTCTTACCCTGGGTTCAGACCTGAGCGTTCTTAAAGCGCGCGTTTTAGTCGCGCATATTTCAGCGCGTTTTTGCAAATCACAAAACGCGCGACAAACGCCCAAAAAAGCTCAAGTACTTGTTTATGCGTCGGGCGTTTTACAGCGCGTTCAAACGCGCTGTAAAACGCTCAGGTGTGAACTTAGGGTAAAGCCAGCCAGTTTAATAACCATGTTCCTGATGACAGAAGCCCCTAAACTCCAGAAACGCTGTCAGCTGCCCCCATACACATGGGGTCTAATAGATTTAAAGGCAATGAACACCTTCGGAGGCAATTTTGTAATACGATTGCATTTTACTCATTTTGGGATAAAAATAATTTTTTCATTCGGTCTTTATTAAATATTTTCAGCGGTTTTTAGCGTAGCGGGTTAAGTTTTAGCCTAGCTTTAAGCATCTTACTTTCACTTTGAGTAGTCATCTGATGGCTACCTATAGACCTTATCTCTCAACTCCTTATAGCTTATAAGCATTAATTTAAGCCACAGTTTTGAAGAATTGAACTATAAATGAGTGTTAATGAGCTGTCATGAGCTGAAAGGACGTAGTGTAAACACAGCCTAATAAAGAATCTCAAGGCTGTACAGAGCAAGGTGCTAAACATTTTTAATAAAGAGTAAGGCTACTTTCACATCTGCGCTTTACCTTCCCGCTATTGAGAGCCGTCATAGGATCTTAATAGCGGAGGAAAACGCTTCCGTTTTGTCCCCGTTTATTGTCAATGGGGACAAAACTGAACTGAAGGGAACGGAGTGCACCAGAATAAATTCCGTTCCGTTTGGTTGCGTCCCCATCGCGGACAGAAAAATGCTGCAAGCAGCGTTTTCTGTCCGCGATGTGATGCAGAGCAAGACGGATCCGTCATGACTCACAATGTAAGTCAATGGGGACTGATCAGTTTTCTCGGACACAATAGAAAAGGATCCGTCCCCATTGACTTTCAGTGGTGTTTATCACGGATCCGTCATGGCTATAAAGACAAAATACAACCGGATCCATTCATAATGGATGCAGACGGTTGTATTATCGTGACCCTAGTATTAATAAGGCCCCCATTAGTGGCCCCCAGTATTAATAATGCCCCATTAATGGCCCTAGTATTAATAAGGCCACTATTAGTAGTCCCCAGCATTAATAATGCCCTCATTAGTGTCCCCCACCATTAATAATGCCCTATTAGTGGCTCTGAGTATTAATACTGCCCCCATTAGTGACCCTAGTATTAATAATGTCCCATTAGTGGTCCCTAGTATTAATAAGGCCCCCATTAGTCGCCCTAGTATTAATAAAGCCCCCATTAGTGGCGCCAGTATCAATTAGGCCCCATTAGTGGCCCCAGTATTAATAATGCCCCATTAGTAGCTCCCAGTAGTAATACTGCCTCGATTATTGGCCCTAGTATTAATAATGGCCAATAGGGAACCCTAGTATTAATAAGGCCCCAGTATTAATAATGCCCCTATTAGTGGCTCTCAGTATTAATAATGCCCCCATTAGTGGCCCCAGTAATAATAAGGCCCCAGTAGTAGCCCCCAGTATTAATAATGCCCCTATTAGTGGCCCCAGTATTAATAATGACCCCATTAATGGCCCTAGTATTAATAAGGCCCCAAGCATTAATAATGCCTTATTAGTGGCTCCCAGTATAAATAAGGCTCCCATTAGTGGCCCCAGTATTAATAATTCCCCATTAGTCGCCATAGTATTAATAATGCCCCCATTAGTGGGCTTAGTATTAATAAGACCCCAGTACTGCCTCCTAGTATTAATAATGCCCCCAAGAGAGGCCACAGTATAATTAATAAACCCTTCCTCACTCTTCTTGTGCAACAAAAAAATACGTCACCTCATCCATTTGATGGCGCCATGGGGAGCACTCGCTGCTCGCTGGATGTGCAGGGCAGGACCTGCGCTCCAGCGTGGTGACATTTTGCAGCATTGACTGGAAACAGCAGGACACACAGAGCCGCCTCTGGAACCCGTGCTGTAGGTTCGCCACCACTGATGTAGGCTGTCTACGGGAAGGTGAAGCCGTAAGAACGTTATGGATGCCCCATCTTTTCTCTATTCTAGTGCCCCAGAGTGGAATTACATTGATCCAAAAGTGAGGGCGGCTCTGGACAAGAAGGCGGAAGATGGAGAATTCTGGTGAGAACATTGCACTAGGCAGTGGTGGGTACTGGAGGCAGAGGAACCAGAACATCGGACCAGTATTCACAGTACATCAAGGGGTTTCAGTGGGATAGAAATGGTGTAAGAAATAACAGAGCTTATACTCACCGATCCCGCGCCGTCGCTTCTGCTCCGACTGTGCCTGGGTCTCCACTGCCGAGGTCCTGATGCAGCAGGGAACGGCTGAGAATATGGTTCAGCTAATCACTGATGGGGCGGGTCCTTCCTGCAGCCATTATTAGGCTAAGCGGCATTCTCAACCATTTCCTGCCGTGTCGGGTCAGAAGCAGGAAGTGGTGCCCTACACGGACCCAGCCGATATCGAAACATAAATGGTATCCCACCCCACCACTTTTTATATTTGGCTGGAATACCCCTTTAAGGCCTTATTCACACGTCCGTAGTGTTTTGCGGATCCGCAAAACACCTTGCCACCAGCCCTATAGAGATGCCTATACTTGTCCGCAATTGCGGGCAAGAATAGGACATGCTCTATATTTTCTGGAGCCGCCGTCTGGAAGATCAGCGGCGCGCTCCGCAAATGTGGATGCGGAGAACACAGTGTGTGCTCTCCTCACCCATCAAAATGAATGGGTCCGCACCCGTTCCGCAAATTTGCGGAGCGGGTGCGGACGAAGATTGCGGATGTGTGAATTAGGCCTAATTCAGTATCTGACAGTCCGGCATAACAAGGCAATCCAGAATTTCCAGTTTTATCTCCAGAAAATGTATATTGTATACTGAAAAGCTCCAATATGCTTTGCTTTTTAATTCCTCAATGTTTTCAAGATCTGTGCTTGCTTGAATTGAATATAGACATTCTAATTACACCCAGAGGCTGAAATCCTGTGTATCTAACCTAATGCTTTTCACAGCTGAGTATTTGCAACAGTTGTATCTAGTCTAGACAATCCTCCATGACTCCACACGTATACATTTTACCTGCACTGATACATTGTAACGAGAGTCAGGACAGAGCAGAGAGATTTATGCTGCTACTGAATTTCACTCATAGAGTATTGTTTAGACTGGATGTAATTGTACCGAAGCCTCAGCGATGAGAATGATTAGGTCTGTGCAAGCTATTCAATTCTGGAATTAAACAAGACCAGTTCCATTCAGTGACAGCAAGCAGAGAGGACAGATTGGAAGAATACATCTTGCTGTATGGATTATACTGTATGTCTGTGTGTGACTCTGTAATGTCATGGTTGCAGGATGGCATATTCAGATTGGGTAAAGGAATATACTCGGCTGGAGATCTGTAACCTGACACCTGACACCCTGACAACTAACGAGGTGCATAAGTGGAATATAACTCTGTTTAACGGCAGCTGGATCCGGGGGTCGACGGCAGGAGGATGTCAGAATTACCCAGGTAACATATATATACTATAGATGATATGGTGCACTGTGGGGTCTGGGCTCTTAGATGCATTCACAGCTGCATTCACAATTCTTTAGGCTTCAGAGCTGAATTCTTCCAGCATCCTCTGTTAGCAATGTGTGTTCTAGAAAGTGTTGTCTTAACACTGTGCACTGTACAGTAAACATGATTAAAACTAACTGCCGCCCGTGTATAAGTTGTTGTGGGGATCTTTCAGGACAAGCTTGATGACAGTTTTCAGTAACAGCTAGCAAAATTTTGAATTCAGCTCTGGAGTATAATACAGGATGTAACTCAGAACCAGTACAGGATAAGTAATGTAATGTATGTACACAGGGACTCCACCAGCAGAATAGTGAGTGCAGCTCTGGAGTATAATATAGGATGTAACTCAGGATCAGTACAGGATAAGTAATGTAATGTATGTACATAGTGACTGCACAAGCAGAATAGTGAGTGCAGCTCTGGAGTATAATACAGGATGTAACTCAGGATCAGTACAGGATAAGTAATGTAATGTACACAGTGACTGCACCAGCAGAATAGTGAGTGCAGCTCTGGAGAATAATACAGGATGTAACTCAGGATCAGTACAGGATAAGTAATGTAATGTATGTACACAGTGACTGCACCAGCAGAATAGTGAGTGCAGCTCTGGAGTATAATATAGGATGTAACTCAGGTTCAGTACAGCATAAGTAATGTAATGTATGTACACAGTGACTGCACCAGCAGAATAGTGAGTGCAGCTCTGGAGTATAATATAGGATGTAACTCAGGTTCAGTACAGCATAAGTAATGTAATGTACACAGTGACTGCACCAGCAGAATAGTGAGTGCAGCTCTGGAGTATAATACAGGATGTAACTCAGGATCAGTACAGGATAAGTAATGTAATGCATGTACACAGTGACTCCACCAGCAGAATAGTGAGTGCAGCTCTGGAGTATAATACAGGATGTAACTCAGGATCAGTACAGGATAAGTAATGTATGTACACAGTGACTGCACCAGCGGAATAATGAGTGCAGCTCTGGAGTATAATACAGGATGTAACTCAGGATCAGTACAGGATAAGTAATATATGTACACAGTGACTCCACCAGCAGAATAGTGAGTGCAGCTCTGGAGTATAATACAGGATGTAACTCAGGATCAGTACAGGATAAGTAATGTAATGTATGTACACAGTGACTCCACCAGCAGAATAGTGAGTGCAGCTCTGGAGAATAATACAGGATGTAACTCAGGATCAGTACAGGATAAGTAATGTAATGTATGTACACAGTGACTCCACCAGCAGAATAGTGAGTGCAGCTCTGGAGTATAATACAGGATGTAACTCAGGATCAGTACAGAATAAGTAATGTAATGTATGTACACAGTGACTGCGCCAGCAGAATAGTGAGTGCAGCTCTGGAGTATAATACAGGATGTAACTCAGGATCAGTACAGGATAAATAATGTAATATATGTACACAGTGACTCCACCAGCAGCATAGTGAGTGCAGCTCTGAAGTAAAATACAGGATGTAACTCAGGATCAGTACAGGATAAGTAATGTAATGTATGTACACAGTGACTGCACCAGCAGAATAGTGAGTGCAGCTCTGGAGTATAATACATGATGTAACTCAGGATCAGTACAGAATAAGTAATGTAATGTACACAGTGACTCATCTATTATGTGTATGTATAAAATTATTATAAAATTAACCCTTTTTTACATACAGCAACATTTTGGACAAACCCCAGTTCCAGGTTAAGCTGGAAGAACCAGATGATGATCATGATGGACACTCACATGATCCTTGCTGTACGGTCATTGTGGGACTAATGCAGAAGAATCGGAGGCGACAGAAAAAATTAGGGAGGACCTGCTGACTATTGGCTTTGCCTTGTACAAGGTAAGAAGATGTTATATTATTTAATGTCCGATTATGTTCATTAACAATCTCATTTAACATACACTGGGGGATTTATCAAACCGGTGTAAGTAGAACTGGCTTAGTCGCCCATAGCAACCAATCAGATTCCACCTTTTATTACTCACAGCTCCTTTTGAAAATGAAAGGTGGATTCTGATTGGTTGCTATGGGTAACTAAGCCAGTTCTACTTTACACCAGTTTGATAAATCTCCCCACAGTGTTTTATAAGATGTTGATAAATGTTTAACCTAATAGCTGCGAAGATCTACTACTAAAGGTTACATATTGTTCTTATCATTCAACTGAAAAGGACATTTGGGAGGAGCATTGTGAGCTCGGTCTGATATCCTAGCCTTCAGCCAATCAGCATCACCGGCGTTGTCTTAGCAATGGCTGATTGGATAGAAGCATCTAACTTAGGCCTCATGTTTGATTCCGTGTCCGTTGCTCCGTTTTTCGTGATTTTCTGCGGACCCATTGGTTTTCAATGGGTCCGTGGAAAACTCGGAAAATGCACCGCTTGTCCTCCGCGTCCGTGGTCCGTGATTCCAGTCCGTCAAAAAATATAACCTGTCCTATTTTTGTCCGTGAAAAACGGTTCACGTACCCATTCAAGTCAATGGGACCATGAAAAATGCGGATGGCCATCCATGTGTCATCCGTGTTCCGTGTCCGCTTTTTTGCGGATCCCTTGGCAGGCACTTGGCAAAAATTGTCAGCCTGTCTTTTGGTAAAATCTTTGGGGTCATGTCCGCTAAAAAAACGGAAGACACACGGAAACACAACGGAAGGCAAAACGGACACGGATCACTGAACAACGGAACCCCTTTTGCGGACAGCATAAAAAACGGTCGTGTGCATGAGGCCTTAGTAACAGCAACTCAGTGTCCTTTTCAGCTGGATTCCAGTGACTGGATCCTGGAACCGTATAGCAGTTAGCATCCACTAGTTCATTCTTTTATGGGTATCTTAGTGCCTGTTTTTCTGGACGCATAAAGGGCGGCATACATAAAAAACATTAACAAATGTGATATGGATCTTCTAAAAATTGCATTTCTGTTTTGCAGGTTCCTAAAGAGGTGCGGTGATTTCCATTCCTTCAGTCTTGAACATGGGTCATTTCTGATAACTCATTGTTTTACTATGTTTTCATGGATGAGCATCGTCAGATTCAGTATGTGAAGTGGCTGGGTTTGGGGTGGTCCCAACGCAATTGGGTCCAGCTGACACTTTTGAGGTGTCACCACGTTTTGCTGCTCTCCGGAGGGAATGGCCCTGGGTCTGCGGCAAAGTGTCCATGTCTCAGCATCTTCTTCTGGTCACTCGTGCGGTCTGGCAGAGTGTCTTCTACTGAACACGAACACTGGTCCCTACCTGCAGACATCTAAAGGCTCTGACTGCTCTCCTTTGGGCTACTTTTAGGCCTCTTTCACACGGGCGTCATGTTTGACGCCCGGATAAGAGGCGGGTGCGTTACGGGAATATGTGTGTTTTTCCCGCGCGGATGCAAACGTTTGCAACACGTTTTGCACGCGCGTGAGAAAAAACGCCATGTTTGGTACCCAACCCGAAGCCGGACTTCATCACTGAAGTCCGGTTTCGGGTCTACTGGAGAATTGATTATTTCCCCTTATAACATGGTTATAAGGGAAATAATAGCATTCTTAATAAAGAATGCATTGTTAAATGATGAGGAAGGGGTTAAAAATAATAAAGTTAACTACCTTAGCCACTTGATCGCGTAGTCGCGATCTGTCCTCTCTTTCCTGCAGCATCTGTGATCTAAAGGACCTGTGATGACGTCACATCACATGGTCCAATCACATGGTCCATCACCATGGTAAGATGGACCATGTGATTGGACCATGTGATGTGACGTCATCACAGGTCCTTAGATCACAGATGCTGCAGGAAAGAGAGGACAGATCGCGACTACGCGATCAAGTGGCTAAGGTAAGTTAACTTTATTACTTTTAACCCTTCCTCATCATTTAACAATGCATTCTTTATTAAGAATGCTATTATTTCCCTTATAACCATGTTATAAGGAAATAATAGAGATTGGGTCCCGTTGCTAAGCAACAATGCGGGAAAATCGCAGCGTATCCGCGCTTGGTTGCGGATGCTTGCGATTTTCCACAGCCCCATTCACTTCTATGGGGCCTGCGTTGCGTGAAAACGCAGAATATAGAGCATGCTGCGATTTTCACGCAACGC
Source organism: Bufotes viridis (assembly GCA_033119425.1). Lineage (NCBI taxonomy): Eukaryota > Metazoa > Chordata > Amphibia > Anura > Bufonidae > Bufotes > Bufotes viridis. The sequence continues at coordinate 453,823,026 of CM065592.1, forward strand.
AGAAGTGATGCGTGAAAATCACCGCTCATGTGCACAGCCCCATAGAAATGAATGGGTCCGGATTCAGTGCGGGTGCAATGCGTCCTCCTCACGCATTGCACCCGCGGAAATTCGCCCGTGTGAAAGGGGCCTTACACTAGCGTTTTTGCGGATCCGTCATGGATCTGCAAAAACGCTTCCGTTACAATAATACAACCGCATGCATCCGTCATGAATGGATCGGGTTGCTGGGAGTTGTAGTTTTGCAAAAGCTGGAGGCACACTGGTTGGGAAACACTGAATTCTAGACTACCATATTTGCCTATACCAAATGTAAATATGCAACCAAATGTGGCAAAATACACAAAAAAATAAAATAAAAAATAAAAAAATGATAAAAACGCAGATGCGTTTTTGATGCGTTTTCTATCAAAAACGCCCAAATGGCCCCTGGGGGGTTCAGATATCTTGGCTCGGAGGCAGCAGAAGGTTGGTGGTAGTCATAGTCAACCGTCATATACAATCAAATAGAGGCATCAAATGGATTTGGAAAGCGATAAATAATTGTAAGTATTATTCGCATTGCGATTACAACTTAGAGCTGAGTTCCTAATGGTTGTGTTGCTAGAATATAACGAAGATTTAGAATATAGCGCTATATTCGTTATCTTCGTTATATTCTAGCAATACAACCGTTAGAACTCAGATCTAAGTTGTAATCGCAATGCTGACTAATACAGGTTATATTAATCGCATTGCGATTTACAACTACTAACACTGCAGCTTCAGAATGAATCTAAGATGGATGCTGTCCTTGCGTTTAGATAGGAGGTGGGAGGGTCTGGGAGGGAGGGTATGCTGCTGATTGGCTGGAATGTGTCTGCTGACTGTGAGGTACAGGGTCAAAGTTTACTCAATGATAAAGTATAGGGGCGAACGCAAGCATCGAATATGTTCGCCCGCCGCGGCGGACGCGAACAAGCTATGTTCACCAGCAAATAGTTCGGACCATCTCTATTCAGGATCATAATCCCTGATAAGCAGAGCAGAGAGGAGGATGGGGCAGCTCTTTAGCTCAGTGTTGTGAAGTATCTTGTCCTCCTCTGTGATTAGGACAGGTTTTGTGTACACTAATAGGACAGCAGCCATTTTATTTCTCCTAATGATTTCTCCCAAGACAAAACGAGCCATTACTAATGAAAGGTATTTGGGAATATATAAAGTAATATTTAAGCATTTTTATTTTCTATATTCCCAGAAAACCCCTTTAATAAAAAAAAATGTGTAAAATTTGTATGAAGTCTTAGGAGTCACTCTTTTGGATCTGCGTTGCCTGGGAGTGTTTGACCCATACCTAATGGAAAACTAGGTGGACAAGGACATCCATACTCGATTTTGCTAGGGGGCGCTATTAGATCTGTTTATGACTAGTGATGAGCGGCAGGGGCAATATTCGAATTCGCGATATTTCGCGAATATTTGGGCGAATATTCGCCATATATTCGAAAATTCGTAATCTCCAGACATTATTTTCTTGTTTGTGAAAATTCGCATAAATTAGCATCAGAATTGGCATAAATTAGCATAAAAAGTGACATAAACTGGCATTTAAAAGATACCTTTTAAATGCCAGTTTATGTGAATTTTTATGCTAATCTATGCGAATTTATATGCTAATCTATGCAAATTTTTATGCAAATTTTTTTGCAAACAATAAACTAATGACATTATTTTCTTGCTTGTGAAAATTTGCATATAAAAAATTCGCATAAAACGAATATTCGCAATTGCGAATATATTTTGCAATATTCTAAATATTCGCAAATTTTCGAAGTGCTGATATTCGAGATTAAAATTCACAATTCGAAAATTCGTGATCAACAATATTTATGACCCCGTTATTAATACAATAAAGTAAGCGGTGGTTAGGATTCCTGCATCAGAAATCGCTTGCTATATTGTCTTTTTGTCTTTCCCTATATAGTTTCAGAAACAAACCGAGGTCCATCTCAACAAAGACTTTTTCCAGAGGACTCCATCGGCCGCTCGCTCCGACACCTTCATCAACATGCGGGAAGTGTCTAAACGTATTAAGCTTCCAGTGGGAGATTATCTCATTGTCCCGTCCACCTTCGAGCCACTTAAACCTGGGGACTTCTGCCTGCGCATCTTCTCCGAGAAAGCTGCCGAATCTCTGTACGTATGGAGACTCCTCCTGTCCTGTATGTAGGAAGGAGACCTCTATGTTCCCTGTTTAGTTCTCTACACGTTTTGGATATATTGGCACACGACTTAGTCTCTTAGAGCGGTTGTCCGGGACCTTTCCCTGGGCTCCATTCGAAGTAAATGGGGCTCATCTGCAATACCTTACGTCACTGGTGTATAGGTGTGGCGCTGACGAGACGCTTGGATCAGCTGGTCATGTATATTTCTTTGTAACAGGAAACGCAGCTTAATTCCTACGAGGAGAGGCAGATTCCAAAATACTTAAAGGGATAATGCCATTAGACCTCACATAGTGCATGTGTACATCTCTTTATAACAAAGCTAAAACCAGCCCTGTACCTGACATGAAAAGGATTCATTGCTCCAGTTGCCCTGCGAGATTTTGTTCAGGTTGTCAGCTTAGGGGTGTGTTCTTTTGCCGCAGCTCTCTCCCTGTCACAGTTCAGGGGCAGTGCCTTTCTTAGGGGGTGTGCCCTTTCCGATGCAGGTATCTCAATCTCACAGCTCGGGGTATGTCCTTTCTGCTGCAGCTCTCTTCCTATTACCGCTCAGAGTGCATGTCCTCCCTGCTCCAGCTCTCTTCCTATCACAGCTCAGGGTGCATGATCTCCCTGCTCCAGCTCTCTCCTCTCACAGCCCAGGGGATTGATCTTTCTTCTGCAGCTCTCTTTCTATCACAGCTAATGTTGTATGTCCTTTCTGCTGTAGCTCTTTCTCCCTATCACAACTCAGGGGCATGTCCTTTCTGCTGCAGCTGTCTCCCTATCACAGCTCAGGGTGCACGTCCTTTTGCTGCAGCTATCTTCCTATCACAGCTCAGGGTACATGTCCTCTCTGCTCCAGCTCGCTCCCTCTCACAGCTTATCATGCATGTCCTTTCTGCTGTAGCTGTCTCCCTATCACAGCTTAGGGGTTTGTCCTTTCTGTTGCAGCCCTCCTCCTATCACAGCTCAGGGGCATGTCCTTTCTGCTATAGCTCTCTCACTATCACAGCTCAGGGGGCATGTCCTTTCTCAGAGGTGTGTCCTTTCTGTAACTGTCACAGCTTCTAACAATAGATACTGCTGGTGGCAGTGAATGGAACTGAGAGTGTGCGACCATGCTCATCCAGCTCAGTAGGTAGACATGCACACTGCTATGCAGATTAAACACCAGGGCGTCATTATTATTAAGTATTGGGAATATTTCACAAATTAAACATTTTTGGAACAGAAAGCAAATTACAAAATGAACTAGTTTTTATTCTGATAGATATATTTAAAAAAAAATATATATAGGCAAAACTTGTTTGCGGCCTGTGTCTAGGCTCAGCTATGAGGGAAAGGTCCCTGCTCCTTCTGGTCAGGTCTGGATTATGGTTTATAATGGTGGCGTTGGTGTAAATATTTCCGTTCAAGCATTCTCATTATTAAAGGTCCCACCAAGTACAGATGTTCCTTCAGACTTCCTCCCGCACAATGTTTCTTGTGGTCGCCCTCTGTGCACTGAAATGCAACACAAACCAATCCAACTAAATGGGGCTGCATTGCACACTGGGCAGCAGGGGGCGTCGCTGTGTAGGGAAATGCTTAGCCAGCGCCGCGGCTTCTTCATTCTGAGGTTCAGTGTGGGACCTGGCAGTGGGACCTCTATCAGGAAATGATGCCCTATCCAAGCAACATACCATCACTTCCTAGAGTGGAAACCCCCTTTAAGGACTGGGAATAGGTAAACTTTCAGAACTCTTTTTTTATATATATATTTTTTTTTACCAGGGAAGTTGGTGACGTGGCAAAAGGTGTTCCTTATGAGGTAATATATGGAATTTAGTCATAATGTATCATGCATAAAAACAACCAATGACATCAATAATAATTGTAGGACCCCCCCCCCCATTAGCTTATTATGGGCTGTAAGACGGAGTTGGGAGCCAGAAACTAAACACAAATCACAGAGAAAAGATAAAAAACAAAGATAAAAACATCCTGCATGTTGTGAAAGTAATCATAGAAAACAACAATAAATAATGCAAACATTATATATGGACTAAGCCCTCACTCTAATAAAATCTGAGACTCTCAGCCAATATATTTTGATAAAAACACATCTGTGCCCACCTACCCGCGCCAAGATGGTCTCAGTCAGGCAGGTCCTACTCTAAACCTACTTATACCCTATGGGCATCTACATTCAGGAGTGCAGACCCTGCACATGGGAGCCAGACCTTTAGGCCTCTTGCACACGGCCGTGGCCGTATTGTATCCGCAATACACGGGGCACCGGCCGTGTGCATTCCGCATCACGGATGCGGACCCAGTCACTTGAATGGGTCCGCGAATCCGAGATGCGGTGCGGAACGGAGCACGGAACCCCACGGAAGCACTACGGAGTGCTTCTGTGGGGTTCTGTTCTGTGCTTCCGTTCCGCAATAAAATAGAACTTGTTCTATCTTTTTGCGGAATAGACGGATCGTGGACCCCATTCAAGTGAATGGGTCCGCGATCCACATGCGGCTGCCCTACAGTTGGTGCTCATGCACGGGCCCGGCCAGCACACGGTCGTGTGCAAGAGGCCTTAAATGTGCTTTCCACCCAGTAGATATTTGCATTGCCTTTAGGGGACAAGACTTTCTGCTGCCTGAGGCGAAAACTGAAACGGCGCCCTCCCCAATGCCAATTTCTTAACCTAACCCCTTCCCTTCAGCCCATGACCCTTCTGCTGCCCCCTCTTGCTCCTACCTGGTGCTGCCTGAGGTGATCGCCTCACCTGGCCTCATTGGTGGTGCACCCCTACGTCTATGGCTCCCTTATACATTGCTGTGGGGATCCCGTGTGCCGCCATAAGGCACTGTATCAGGCCTCGTTCAGTGTTTGGTCAGTGATTTCCATCAGTTATCGTGAGCCAAAACCAGGTGTGGGTCAAAAACACAGAACAGGTGCAGATCTTTTCCTTATACCTTATCTCTGTTGAGGCTTCACTACTGGTTTTGGCTCACAATCACTGATGGAAATCACTGACCAAACACTGAAGTGTGAACGAGGCCTGAATTTGGTTTTAAAGGAGTTTTCTGAGTGTTTTATGCTGGTGACCTAAAGCATCAGTATCCGATCAGTCGGGGTCTGACACCTGGGACCCCCGCCGATTAGATGTCACTGGCCTACAATAAGCTGTGGGGAGACCATGGCCTCTTCAAGCATATGATTAGTGGGAGGGAGTGCCGGGAATCGGACCAGTCTGATACTGATGGTGATACTGATGATCGGTCATCAATATAAAACACTCGGAAACCCCCCATAAAGGGCATCTGTCAGCAGTTTTGTACCTATGACACCGGCTGACCTGTTACATGTGCGCTTGGCAGCTGAAGGCATCTGTGTTGGTCCTATGTTCATATGTGTCCTGATTGCTGAGAAAAAAATGAGCCTCTAGGAGCAACGGGGGCGTTGCCCTTAGAAGCTCTGCTCTCTCTGCAACTGCTGGGTCTTTTCCACTTTGATTGACAGAGCCAGGCAGTGAAAAGGTCATCACACCTGGTCCTGTCAATCAAAATGGAGAGGGCACAGGAGTTGTAGAGAGAGCAGAACCTCTAGGTGTAATGGTAACGCCCCCATTGCTCCTAGAGGCTCATTTGCATATATTAAAACATCATTTTTCTCAGCAATGCGGACACATATGACCATGGGACCAACACAGATGCCTTGAGCTTCCAAGCGCACATGGAACAGGTCAGCTAAAGGATCTGCTGACAGATGCCCTGTAAACAATAAAATATAAAAAAAAAAAAAAAAACTATATGGTTGCTAATTAAGTTTTTTCATCTGTTCTTAGCCTCAGGTGTCAGACAAGGACGTGACCAATGACTTCAGGAACATCTTTCAGAAACTGGCAGGAGACGTAAGAAAATTCCCAGAATTCCCCTATTTCCACTAACGTATGAGCAGCAGCGAAACGGTACAAATGTCCCGATATATTTGCTGAGGGGATGATTAACCGGAAGTCCACAAAAATCCTTGTTGACTTCATGACTACTTTACCTCTAGCGCTGAGACCCTCTAAGAGCACGTTCCGCCATATGTGTGATTGACTTCGGTCCTTCCCCTTATAATGCTGCTGACTGGCCCTTTAAGAAGATACGTTTTTTTTTTTTTACATAATATTTTTTTTACATAATATTTTCTCATTCTAATTTCCTCTTGCAGAAAGATGAAGTCACGGCGAAGGACATGCAGAATATCCTGAACAGACTTCTGTCAAAGAGTAAGAAAAGCTTTCCCCAGGGTCGAGAAGGGGCGGAGTTTATAGAAATTTGCATTAAAGGGTGTAACTGTCACTTTTGGGAGCGTTCCCGGGTATTTATTTTTTTAATGCATACGGCTTATTCTTTGTTTAGGAGCAGACTTGAAATCAAACGGCTTCACTCTGGCCACATGCAGAGAAATGGTCTCCCTCATGGACGTATCCTTTAAATGACAGCAGACGCAGAGCATGCTGGGATAACGGCATCTATATCTTATATTGTATTTTATATAGGAATAAAAACTTCTTAATGTACAATGTACTCCAGATCTGTACCGTAGCTTCATTCTCGGGCCAATAAAATCTCCTACCGTTTTCTGACTGTAGCTCCTATGCTGATCTATGTGTTTCCATGGTTACAGACCACAAACAAACCCTGTGTAGTCTGATCCTGCAGTCATGTGCAACTCTACTCCCTCTGCCTCCCGCACTTAGGACTCCACAGACGGTAAATGGATGGGGCTAATGGAAGAGACCATGGAGGAATTTAGGTGTGCGTGGGCACTGTATACACAAAACGGTAGTAGATTTTTAACAAAGGCTACTAGAAAAGTTGGTTCATTTATTTAATAATTGTTGCAAAAGTCTTCATACCCTTGTCACTTGTTTTAGGAATGACACAATCATTGGAAATAACGATTATAATTTGCGGCCTATAGAAGGTCTGTAACTGGGGCTAAACCTTGTCCTCTTGAGAATGTGGATTCTAAGTACCAACGAACAGGGCGTTATCTAAGTGGCATCCCTGGTCTTCACCGTTTAACTCCTCTGCTGCAGGGGAACCACCAGGCTGCTACCTCATGGAGTTGGCTGCTGACCCACGAAGGTTAAGAGACATTGGTGTGAATTGTGAAACACTGGGGCATCAGACAAAACCGTAGTCAGGGACAAATCAGTCCGAGGATCAGGGCAGGCAGCTCAGGGTCAGTACAGAAATCAGGCTGAAGTCAGGCCAGATAGTGAATAGTCTTCATCTGGAGACAGGCAGAAGTCAGTACACGAGAGAGTAAACAAGACAAGTATCTCATCTTTGCAGGAAACTAGATCACTAGAACCTGTTGCTCAGGCATCCTCCCACAAGGCAAGGTGCCTTAAATACCCTGTGGTGGTCATAGTCTGGGGATGTGCTCACCCTTTGGACAGAGAGGGGCAGAGGCAGGGAAGAAACCGGCATCCTTTGTAGAGTGGATAGAGCGGTGCTTCCCAGCAGGGGGAGATAGTGGCAGGTACGGACCACTTGGGTAACAATAATATACTATTGGGGCAGATTTATGTATTTTCATAGTAACCAATCAAAGAGCAGCTTTCATTTTGCTGAAACAGTTTAAGAAGTGAAAGCTGAGCTCTGATTGGTTGCTGTGGGCAACAGACAGGCTTTCTTTTAGACAGTTTCAGTCATTCAGATCCATATGTGTGAGTGAAGCCTCTGTGATAAAATCCTGTCTTATCCACTGAAATGACTAAAATAATCTGAAAATAATGATATATTAATAATTATATTCTTAACTAAAATCCGACCAGACGGATGGAACCGGGACTCTAAATCTTATAGAATTCAAAACTCTCTGGCTGAAGATACAGAAATATTTGGTGCGGCCAATTCCTCAGTACAGATTCCATCATCCTTACATTGTACAGCGTAGAGGCAGCCATTTTGTCTGATAGACAAGATGGAGACCTGTAAAAGCATCACTTAAAGAGCTTGTCCAGGGTTATGGAAGGAGACCTGACACATTTAAAAAGAATCCACTTTCTCGTGATCATTTTTGAAAATTTTGTCTCGTCTGCCATTGCCACAGGCCTTCAACCCTATAGAAACTATAAGGAAAGCCTAAATCTATAGGCTGTGGGTTGGCCAAGACTGATTGCTATTTGTATGTAGTAGTGATGAGCGGCAGGTGCCATATTCGATTTCGACGAAATTCGCGAATATTCGAATGAATATTCGTTTCATATTCGTCGAAATCGAATATTCGTCATTTTTCTAGTTATCGCGATTAACATGCGATTTAAATAATCGCATATTGCGATTTGTACTTAAGGCTACTTTCCTATTGGTTTCATATCTAGAATTAGCGAGGATGACGAATATGACCGAATGTATTCGTCTATTCCTCAAAACGAAGATAACGAAGTATTCTACATCTTCGTTTAGCTACCTATTCGTCAACCTCGCTAATTCTAGCAATCAAATAGGAAGGTTGACTATAGAGACAGCTGTAGCTTAACTAGCTATGCGATTTTTTTTTTTTTTAATAAATAGAATAATTATAATAATTATATCAAGTAATATAATTATTCTATTAAAAAAAAAAATCGCATAGCGAATTTAACACAGCTGTCTCTATAGTCAACCTTCCTATTTGATTGCTAGAATTAGCGAGGTTGACGAATAGGTTGCTAAACGAAGATGTAGAATACTCGTTATCTTCGTTTTGAGGAATATGACGAATACATTCGTCATATTCGCTATTCGCTAATTCTACCAAGCCAACCATAACTTCTGTGCTCATGGGCGTCCCCATCACCATGGGAACGTCTCCATATACTAAAATGTACTGTCGGATTTGAGGAATTACGTTGAAATCGCAATGCGATTAATTCAAGTTATATTAATCGCATTGCGATTTCAACTTAGAGCTGGGTTTATAATGGGTCAGCTTGCTAGAATGAACGAAGTTAACGAATATGGAATATAGCAGCACTGCTAAGTTGAATTCGCAATGCGATTAATTTAACTTGAAGTAATCGCATTGCGATTTCAACTTAGCACTGCTTTCTTACATAGGCTAGAATTAACGAATATGGAATATAGCACTAGCAGTGCCAAGTTGAAATCGCAATGCGATTACTTCAAGTTAAATTAATCGCATTGCGAATTCAACTTAGCAGTGCTGCTATATTCCATATTCGTTAACTTCGTTCATTCTAGCAAGCTGACCCATTATAAACTCAGCTCTAAGTTAAAATCGCAATGCGATTAATATAACTTGAATTAATCGCATTGCGATTTCAACGTAATTCCTCAAATCCGACAGTACATTTTAGTATATGGAGATTCTCCCATGGATGGGGACGCTCCATGAGCACGGAAGTCGGCAGAAGCGGCAATGGGCACTGACTAGAGCAGCCAGGAAGCCAGGAATCCTCAGGACAGGTAAGAACTACTGTTGGGAAGAGGGAAAGAAAAAATATAACTAAAAAAAACGAATATTCGAAATAGCGAATTTATAGCGCTATATTCGAAATATTCGCGAATTAGCGAAGTGCCGATATTCGCTAAAAAATTCGCTTTCGAATATTCGCGCTCAACACTAGTATGTAGCAGGTGACTAATTTAAAGGGGTTGTCATGTGAAGACAGCTCATATTCTTATTTCATAGTTGTCAGCAGGTCAGAATTTGAAGGGACTGTCCTTAATTTTTAGAGACAGTCCCTAAAAAGGTGGGCTGTCCTGGGACAAAATGGGCATGGCTTGTGTAAACCCCACCCATCAATAGGTGGTCCTACACTGTTTGGGGCGTTTCGGGGCAGGGACTAGTTGTCCCTAATTTATCAGCTACAGTGTTGGTAAGTATGTTATTAACTTATATGGATGTCAAAGACCCTCTATTAGATGGACTGGGGGCTAAGAAGAGTAACTGGCTAAAACCAAGGGGCTAAAAAGGTGAATTTGGTCATCCACGTTTTACATGGTCATCCATTTATTTGAATGGCTCTATGTTTGGCCCTCAGGAGATTCCCGCTGTTTTGTCAAGAGGTTTTTTGAAGCAAGACTCAAGATAAGCCTATCACCCAGCTGGCTTCGGTCTAGTATAGAGGTGTTCATGAAGACATAACCCTTTTAATACAGAAGCGTACCTTTAAATGGAAGCAGACCGTGTGACTTTTACGTGGAGGAGGGGCCCAGCGCCTAACTTCATCTTTCCCAAACATGAAAGCACTGCATTTTTAGGAGGAGCTCAGTATAAAGAGATTATTACAGTATCTGTACACATTCCAATGCACTGAGCTCCCCCTAGTGGTGGCTGCAGGAAGCCAGTTTTGTAAGACATTTTTTAGAGCATTTATGCCAATTGTCTGGTGTTGCTACATTGAGAAATATGCCGTTTGGAATGAGTGCCATCTTTTTGAAGCACTTGTTCCACTTTTTCTGACACAGAGGTTTAAAAAAGTGGGTCGAGGCCAAGGGCGACTTCTTTTATTACAATTTTTTTTAAATTAGAACATAAATTTATCATAAATCTGGGATGCTGCGATTTATTTTCTGCATTACCTGGGAGTGACTGATTCATGTACTGGATGGGCGGTGGGGGGTGGGGGTGGGGGTTCACAAAATAGGCCTCAAAGGGGTGTTGTTGATGCATATGTTTCCTAAAAGGGAAAAAAGGGCCATAAAAGGAAAATTTTATGGGTGTTACTAAGCTGTAACCACTTTTATTATTATTTTTTTTTTACATTTAATAGGAAATATTCTTGAAAGCTGATGCAGATAAATCAGGAACCATGGACGCCTATGAAATGAGAGTCGCCTTGCAGGATGCAGGTGATTTTTTCCCTACATTTTATGCAATATAAAATTTATTTTTATCTGGCACTTCGAAACCAGAAGGTGACTGGTTACATGACAGAGCAAGCTGTCCTAAGTCAAGTGAACGGCCACATGTAATACTCAATTTCTCCTGTAGTGGCCACTGCAGGCAAAATGAGCACCCAAAGGAATCTTCCTCCGGCAAACAGCTGATGTCCCAGATGGTTCTGATGAGACAACCCTTTAATATCAATGTTAGCACGCACCGTATATGCCATTTTCAGCAGGCGGCCTCTAGGATTAGTAATCAGAGAATGACCACTGTGTTTCGGCTTTAAGTGCAGAGACATGTAGAGTAAACCCAAGTTCTCGTGGATGGTCCAGGTATTTGAGTTCCTTGGATCACCAATAGGTGTAGGTTAAAAAATATAGGTTTGGTTTCCTATCAATACATAGTATAAATCTGTGGGACTTCTACATACCTTACTTTTACCTTCCTAGGCTTCACTCTGAACAACACCATCCAGCAGATCATTGCCCAGCGCTATGCCGACCCTGACCTGACCATCAACTTTGACTCTTTCATTTCCTGCATGATCCGCTTGGAGACCTTATTCAGTAAGTCTACTTCTACTGCTCATGCTCAGTACATGACCTCAGACTCATGAGCCTGTAGGCACAGATCGTTGCACCTTGGACTCCACCATCCAGTAGGCCGCATCTATGGCTTTAAAGGGGCTAGTATCAGGCTATTGATGAATCATCCTCAGGATAGGCCGTTAGTATCAAATTGGTGGGGATCCGACTCATGTTACCGGTAGCGCTGCGATCTTTCCCAACAAAAAATACTGGCCAAGCTTACGCAGATAAAACAGGCGTGGTTTAACATGGGGTGTTATCTGGCACCAATGGTTTGATATATTTATATATTGATATTAGAGATGAGTGAACTTTTTGAAACTTCGATTCGGCTGCTTCGCCGAATTTTACAAAAAAAATTGCTTTGTGGCGACTAAGTAGCGGGTACAACGACCGGGAGCTCCATTAGCGCCGCTCGCTATCATTGTACCTGCTCATACATGTTTGCGGCATCTGAGAGTAATAATACAGTATAAAATTAACAGAAAAAAAAATCATATTTCCCTCCTCCATTTGCTCGCAACAGGCATAAAAACATCAGTAGTAGTTTTCCCATGTATTCACATATACAATGTACTGGGACCTAAGCACTTTGGGTACCTTATTAACATATATACATATATATCTCAGTATAATCATATATATAAATGCACTAGTAGTTGCTCGCTTCCAGCAGACACCATTCTCTTGGGCTGAGTGGGATGCTGCTGCAGTTTCTCTCTTTCTTTGTGTCTGTGAGACTGCATGCTAAGCAAGAAAATGGGAGCTGAAGTGAGAAGAAGTGAAATCTCAGAAGGCAGAGGCCCCCCAAACATCTGTTAACACAACATTTCTGGCCATACGACATATATATTGGAATCATTAGAAATTGTATGGCTTTATTTTAATAATCTAGTCCTGACTGTTTAAAGGGGTTGTGCCAAGTTTGCAAGTTATCGCCTATCCACAGGAGAGGGGATAACTAACTAATTGGGCGTGGACCCCCACCGCTCCTGAGAACAGGAATCCTTTCTCAGGAGTGTGTCCTTTCTGCTGCAGCTGGAGGCAGTTGAAAGATGGAACTGAGCATGTGCTTCCATCTCAGTGAGCAGGACGTAGAAATTAGACAAAGAGTGAACAGCAGGTGGCGCTGTACAGATAGATTTCATTGAATAACTCAGTGGCTATAATACATTTTTAATTACATGTAATTACAGAAGTATTCGGATCCAGGGCCTCGCTTGAAAAATGTAGAATATTTTTGTGGGACAAACCCTTTAAACTGGCTAAAAATCTGCTTGTATTGACTATTGATGATGAAAATAATCTGGAAATATTCAGCTGTAACTAACAGATTTTATTAATCTCAACAGAAATGTTTAAAACGATGGACAAGAATAACAGCGGAAGAATCGGCTTCTCCTTACCAGAGGTACAGCCATGATTTATTTCTCAGTAAACCCATTATAGCACTGGAAATGACCTCTTAAAGGCTAGGGACACCCTTGGGACAGTATTTTTTCTTATTGTATTCTCACACATTTTTCAAATGGTCTTTATTAAAATTGTTCAGCAGTTCCTAGCTGCAGAGTATCTTCCTTTTAGTCTCATCGGTTTGCTTCTCTGACAGATGTATAACCCTTCTCTCTGGACTTCTGACAGCTCATAAACCCTTATCAGTTTGATAACGGGCATATACATCCAGCAGTCAGAACAGCAACGTGGCGGGACTCATACTAAGATACTAGGCTGAAATGGCTATGGACACATTCAGCGACATTTTTTTATTATTGCATTCTACTTATTTTGGGATAAAATATGATTTTTTTTCAATTGGTCTTTATTAAAATTGTTCACCCACTTTGGTTCACCCGATATAACATTTCTTGGTGAACAACAAAGTGGGGAAATACTAACTCAGCCCCTGGTTTCTGGGGTTTACCATCAATTACCACCACATTCTCCCAGGCCCTGGTTAGGGTTTGGTCCCGGTGTTGGGCGGTCCCAAAATTGTCTCCGGAGACATGAAGGTCTGCCAACTCAGGTCCTGGTGGCAAGTCCTCCGTGTCTCCCACCAATACACTCAGTGTGGGGGTGTCTCCCCCTTTATCACAGAAGTGGTGGTCACCCCTACCGCAGGCCCTTCGGACGGGCTCCCAGGGCTCTGGCCTCCCACTGGAATCAGGCCACTCTGCTAGAGTTACCCCTGTCTCATGGTTATTATGCACTTTCATCTCAGGCCATAGTGACGGAAAACCAGGGAAGTCTCTCCCAATTATTAGTTCATAAGGTAACTTTGTGGAGACCGCCACTTCACAAGTCCACGTGCCGGCCACCGTGGACAGAGACATTACGGCAGTGGGATAGTCCTTTAAGTCTCCATGTATGCACACCACACCAACTTTCCGGCCCGTATACTGGGCGGGCTGTGCCAGGGCAGCACTTACCAGGGTTACTAGGCTCCCTGAGTCCAGCAGCGCCACTGCCAGGTTATCACCCACTTGCACCTGCCACAGATGACGATTGTCTATTGTCTCGGGGTGCCAGTTGCACAAAGTCTCCTGGCATACATTGAAGCCCGGTACCCATAATTAGTCTCCATGGGTTCTCCCCGGTGTGGACAGTCGGCCCTTACGTGGCCAGGGTCCTGACACCGCCAGCAGACTATCGGAGCCGGGTCTACAGGGGGTACACCCGAGCAGGTTTCTCGGGTATCAGTCGTCGGGACTGGATGGGAGACCTCCGGGGTTTGACCGGCCCCTCCCAACAACACCCCTTGCAAGTTTTTGGTGGCCTCATAGCGCTCCACCAGATCGACCATTTCTAGGGCATTAGCGGGTGATACCTGGCCAATCCAGTGCTGAAGGAGGTAAGGCAAGGCCCTCCAGACCATGTCAGCCAGCAGACGGTCCAGCATAGCCAGTCGGACTTAGGATATCAGGCTGCAGCCATTTTTGCAACCTGTGCAGCAACTCATAGTACTGTGGCCTGGCGGGTTCAGCCGCTTTAAAGTCCCACTGGTGGACCCGCTGATCCCGGACCAACACGTTTACTCCCAGTCTCGGTTCCCCTTCACCGTTGGGTAATCAGTAGCCTGGTCATCCGCTAAATCAAAAAAACCTGCTGGGGTCCGGATGCCAGGAACGGAGCGACCAACTCAGCCCACTGGTCACGGGTAACTTCTCCCTCACGGCCACCTTTTCAAAGACCGCCAGATATGTCTCAACGTCGTCCGAGGGGTCATCTTTGGGATCGCCGCACGGACCGCTTCCGGGCATCATGGTCGTGGTGGGACGCTCCTGCAGCTTGTAAAGCCATCACGTGCTGTAACAGTAGCTGGTTGGTCTCCCGCTGCTGCACGTTAGCCTCCATGAGAGCTTTCACAGCAGCCTCCATGTTGCCAGAAATTCCTGCTTGTAACTTTGCCGGTTTAATATATGCCATGCACTCGTGCTCAGCAAAAGAAAAATTTCGGCGTTCACGCCAGCCTCACTGCGCATGCCCGCATCCGACACCAAATGTGGGAGTTGCTCTGGTAGACAGCGGTGCGGGTGCAGTACAGAGGCAAAGGGAGTCCAGGTAGTGCAGCAAACAGTGTTTTATTTCACACTTGCACAAACAAAACTCAAAACAGTCACTTAGTGTTACTTCACACACACAGCAAAAACTTGAGGCAAAACAAAAGTCCAAGACGGGATCAAATCACCTGTGTGGTTTAGGTGCGTGTTCGCACCTGGCTGTCAGCCCAGCCGCAGGAAAGTCCAACCTCAGGCTTCCAGGCAGACTGCACGCCTCTTTGCAAGCTCTGGCTTTCAGCCCTGAGAGCTCCACAGAACACCAGCAGTTTCCAGGTTAATCACCTCTCCACCTGCTGAGGTGGCTGCCTTTTAAAGGCCCGGAAAAGTCCGGCCTGGACCGTGGGGAATAGGCACCCGCCCAACTCTTTGCCTACTCCCAGTAAGAGCCGGCCCGGATTGGCTTTGCAGCCATACTAAGTATAAAGGTGTCAACAGCTACTGCTGTTAACACATAAAATTCGGCTCTTACCTCACCGAGGCCAGGAACCTCGGTGACACGTATCTGCCATCCATGACGGCACCCTGCACCTTACCACAGTACATAAGAATTTTTGATCGCTTGGTATTACACTTTTTGTGAGGCACGATAAAAAAAAGGCTGCTTTGGCGTAGTTTTATTTGGGCTTATAATGTGATATTTTTGTAGAGCAGGTTGTTACGGACGCGGCAATACCTAATATGTATACTTTTCTTTTTTTCTTTTCCTATTTTTTACAATTTTTGTATTACTTAATAATGGGAAAATAACCCTTTTTTTACTTGAAACTTATTTTTTTCCTTTTTTCGCCACAACTTTTGGGGTCTGATTCTGTATTGTAATGCATTGGCTGTAAGTGTATTACTCACTGTAAGGCTACATTCACACGACCGTAGTGTATTACGGATCCGCAAATTGCGGATCCGCAATACACCCAGCCGCACCCCCATAGAAATGCCTATTCTTGTCCGCAGGCTGCGGACAAGAATAGGACATGTTCTATCTTTTTGCGGAGCCGCGGACCGGAAGTTCGGGGTCGCGCTCGCAAATGCGGAAGCGGAGAGCACCTAGTGTGCTCTCCGCACCTCGTCCGGCCCCATAGACAGTGAATGGTTCGCACCCGCTCCGCAGAATTGCGGAACGGACGCGACACATTCACGGTCGTGTGAATGTAGCCTAAAAGAGTTATTGCCTTCCTGCCTGTGAGATCCAGCCCCTGGATCTCACAGGCTAACAGGGAAGGCAACCACGTGATGCCTAAGGGGACCCGATGGCTGTGACG
Organism: Bufotes viridis; assembly: GCA_033119425.1. Lineage (NCBI taxonomy): Eukaryota > Metazoa > Chordata > Amphibia > Anura > Bufonidae > Bufotes > Bufotes viridis. Next base: position 453,839,492 of record CM065592.1, read on the forward strand.
GAGACCCGATGGAGACAGGTAGGGAGCTCCCTCCACACACCCAGCACATGCCGTGGTCAGCGCTGACCGCGGCATAGTGAAGGTTAATGCGCCGGCATCGGTGTTTTTCACCGATGCCAGCGCATACAGCAGGGGTCCGGCTAATGGGAACAGCCGTCCCCTGCAGCTGATCGGGCGGGTGCAGCTCCTGAACCCGCCCGATCAGCACGCTGTAGTGCTATGGCACTGGTCGGGAAGTCACTTCCCGCAGGGCCATACTATTACACCGCTGGTCGGGTAGGGGTTAACATTTTAAATTTTTTTATTTTATATATTTTTTACATTTTTTTCCTTTTTTGTTATGGTTTTATAGCTCGTATTGGAGCCTACAAATTATTATTATTTTTTTAATTCTGAACAATCATGGATTTTTTACATCCATTTATTGTTCAGAATTGCTAATTTCTTATGTTGACCTGCTGACCAAAATAAGAATTGCAGCTTAAATGCCCTGGGTCTCTTCAGCGAGACCCAGCACATTTAAATCAATTACTGGCCTCCTTATTGACCACAGAGGATGCCGGTAAGAAGCCCGGAAGCACAAGTTTCCAGGTTTTTCACCCTTTAGATGCCGTGATCTCACTTCATTATGGCATCTAAAGGCTTTAATGACCGCGATCGGCATTATTGTAGGTCGCGGTCA